>JAOTQP010000001.1:66769720-66787085 GCA_026413545.1 Cichladusa arquata | reverse complement strand
ATAGAATAGAATAGAATAGAATAGAATAGAATAGAATAGAATAGAATAGAATAGAATAGAATAGAATATTTCAGTTGTAAGGGACATGCAGTGATCATCCAGTCCAACTGCTTGACCACTTCAGGGCTGAGCACCAGTTAAAACATGTTGTCAAAGGCATTGTCCAAATACCTCTTAATCATTGACAGGCTTGGGCTACCAAACACCTCTCTAGGAAGTCTGTTCCCGTGTCTCACAATCCTCTTGGTAAAATAATGATTCCAAATGTTATGCCTAAATGTCCTCTAGCACAGCTTTGAACTACTCCCACGTATGCCATTACTAGACACCAGGAAGAAGAGCTCAGCCCCTCCCTCTCCACAGCCCCTCCTCAGGAAGCTGAAGAAGGCCCGGGTTTTGCCCCTCAACCTCCTTTTTTTTCCAAAGTAGACAAACCCAGAGCTCTTAGATGCTCCCTACAGGATATTCCTTCCAGCCCTTTTACCAGCTTTGTTTCTCTCCTCTGGACACATTCACATCCTCCTTAAATTCTGCGAGCCAGAACTGTGTTTGGTACTCAAGGGGAGACTGCACCAACACTAAATGCAGTGGGATTCAACTGACTATTTATGCTGTGTTTGGACTCATGGAATCATTTAAGGTAGGAAAAGACCTTTAAAATAATCAAATCTAACTGTAAACTCAGCACTGACAAGTCCACCACTAAACCACGTCCCTATGCACCATGTCTACATGTTTGACACATCTCAGGACACAGTTTTCCCACCTGGATGCCAGGGTACTTGTCTGACTCATACTGAGCCTGCTGCCAACATGCAACCACAGATTCTTGTCTGCAGGACTGCTCTCCAGCACTCCTCTCTCACTTTCCACTTCTTCCTGGTTTTACTTCATCCCAGGTGCAAAGTCCAGTGTTGGTGTCTGTGGGAAATGCACAGGTGGGTCAATCAGTCTACAAAGGTAGTGATTGTGTTAGACATGTGCTAGACTGGCTTTTAGACACCTTAGGCAGGATTTATCTTGCCTTACATTTTAGATTGTCTACAACAATCAATATATTGATATCCTGGTATTGATTGCTGGTCATCCTACACTGTCTTTTTAATCAATTACATAAGCCTTTCTGTGACAGGTGATTCATCTCACCTATCTTATAAATGTAAGTAAGAATGAAAAGAAACATTTTCTGAAAGTGTTCATTCATCCTGTTAATGACAAAAGCATAGATCAAAATTTGGTCTTATAAATACCACCTTTGTCTCAAGGAAAGTTTCAGGTGCCTCATGTGGCTAGGTAGATATCTTTGGATTGATCTTCAGAATTTAAACACCTCCAGTTAATGTATTTTTCATTTCTAGCACCAAAGGATTACCTGGATCTTGTCCTCTCACTTTATTTGTTTGTACAGCCGCAGGTGAGGGACATAACAAGCAAAAACCTTTGGAGATGGTCTGGTTCCTGGTCTGTTCCAGATGAGTTTATCTATGTGTTTAGGACAATGGCCAAGTCACAAATGACTCCTCATGTAGAAATGTATCCTGAGCTTCTTGCAAACCTTAGCCTCCCTAACAGCTGATTTCCATTCACAAATCTGTCATCTTTACCCTGGACCACTTAACTGCACATGTCATTCAAACCTTTAAGGGTAGGGAATGTTAAACATTCATTGTCACTGCCATACATGCCTGGCATATCTTTACAAGTGATCATCCAGGTTTAGTCATTCTCTTTACCTTCCAAAGCTACTACCAAGTGTGAAACATCTCATCTTTGTAAGACTATCTATGGCTTGATTCATCTTCTGAGTAAATCTAAAAGATCCATTGTGTGAAACAGTTCAAAACACCTCTGTTGGACTGATATTGGAGTTCTTCATGTGCATGTCAAAATGTCTTGGGCTCTGGACTTAAATGAGATGCTTTTTATGATCAGTATTTTGTGGTGAAAGTGAGACACCTTAAGTGAGCCATTTAGATCTAACATAGGTAGAACTGCTCTTTCCAGGCATTTCACTCTTTCCATCTGCATTTTTCACAGCTGACCAAAAAAAATCCCAAAAAACAAAGAAACAAACAAAAAGTGCCCCACTTGAGCTAGGGAAGAATCTAGGTCTTATCCAATATTAATGGAAAGACAGTGATCAGTCTGAAGTCTCTGTGTGTCCTGGGATAAATAAATTCCTATCTCTGGTAGCTGACAGCATCATACTATAAAAAGTGCATAGAACAAGTTCAGAGCTGCCCTAATCTCAGAGATAAATAATTGAACATTGGAATGTTTTGGCTCTATTTAAATACTAAGATCTAGGTTTAAGCAAAAAACATTCAAATCAATGTTAACCCTGCTTCCTTCTGTGCTCTTCCCCCTTGCCCAAGGTCTATCAGCAATTTGAAGTACTGATTTGGAGAGAGAGAGAGAGAGAGAGAGAGAGAGAGAAAGAAAGAAAGAATGAATCCTATGAAATTTATTTTGTGGGGGGAAAATACCAGATGCAAAGAGAAATTACTTTCAATGCGTATACACCAGAGCACTAGCATTCAGCAGGCTGAAAAATCTGCTAGTGAAATGCCAACCTTTTGATAGGATTTATTTTTTTCTTTGGTTCAGCAGATTCCTTTTTCATTACTGTAAGAAATACTGTCGAGCGAGCAAAGCTCTGGATAAAGTATGCCAACAGCTTCAGCTGGGAAAAGAGCATTCATGTGTGTGATACAGAGGATGACGGGAAATGTCTTTTACTACAACAATTGTTACCTTTGACCCTCTCTTGCTCGTCTTCCAGAAGATGAACCCGATAGATGGTAGCATTTCTACCAAGTAATCTATTGACTTTGAAGTGCTGGAATGTTGCCACTGAAGAAAGGAAGAAAACAAAGCAGAGCAAAGCAAGCTTACTCTTGACATTAAAGCCAAACACAACTGAAATCACAAAACTCCAGCAGCTGTCTGTTGTTTCAGGATATGTTTCCTGCATTACGCCCATAACATTTTGCAGGAAATACATTTCAGCATCCTCAAAGATTAAACTTTAGTAGCACATCCAGGAATTAAATTGTAAAGGCTTTGAGCTAAAGTGGGAGAATTGAATCTTAAAAGGAAAAAATTTGCCTGTGATTACAAGCAAACGAACAAGCTCTAAAAGGCAGAAACTGAATTAATTTTCTCCTTGCAAGTTCTATACTGCCTGTGCAATGCATGAGGTTTTACTTTAGCCAGTATGTAATGTGAGATTAAAGGGAAAATACATATTAATGAAGAGGTTTTACTTTAATATCCATTTCCAAGTGCAGCTCAGTAGAGCAGTGCAAATAGTAGTAAGCCACAGTGCCATTAGAGACATAATCATCAGTGGCAGCTGCTAAGACATGGGGTACATGAGATCTCACATGTACTTTTCCATGGGGGCAGGAGGAGAGATCTGACTCTGAGACAAATACAATAATAAGCTCTTTAGTTTGATAGAAAAGGAGTATCAATCACAGATGTTTTTGCAGATGTCTCCAAAAATATCAGCTTACTAATTTTATCACACTTGAACAGAAAACCAGCTATGGTGTTGATGCAAAACTTAGATTTTTGTGCTCTAATGACACACAATAAAGGGAAATCTCTTTCTTCCTATTTTTCATGATGTTAATAAACTGATGATTTATAGTTCTATTTAAAGACATGTAGCTTATGCAGTAAAGGCATGAGGATAACCTGAGGGAGTTTGTCTTCCTTTCCTCTCTAATTGGGTTTTGTTTTGGTTTTTTGCCCTGGTCCTAAATTAGATTGTTAAGTCTTCAAAGCAGGGACCCTGAACTCAATTATCCTCTCATTTTTCTCAGTCAAAGTCACTGGAGCTTCACTAACAGTAAACTTGCAAAAGTGGATGAGGAATCGTACTTGCCTCACTATATGTCTCCAAGGACATCTAAATTATACAGGTGTGTGATGCAGCCACCTGAGAGAGTTCAGCACGTTACATGGGTTGTTCCACCTTCCCCATTATCATTTCTTTCATTATTACATGACTACAGAATTTTCATCCTTTACTGTTCTTGCACCAGAAATGAGAAGTTCTTCTGTAGCTCTGGTAAGGTTTCTCCCGCTTCCAAGGATAAAATTGCAGGATGACACAGTGCTTTATTATGGCCAGTTAAGATTTTGGCAAAGATACTTCTTCTTCCAAGCAGGTTGGCCTCCCCTCTATCCTACAATTGCAAACAGACTTAGGTTCTCACGTTCAAAATTCAGTTTTTTATGAAAAGCCACGCTTAAAGTCCTCCTCCAAGGGGAATCAGATGGATCCATATGTCGAACAAGGCTTCATGGCTATAAATCCCAACCAAAGGGAAGACATCTCCAGAGGTGCACAATGACCTACTTGACCTAACTGTCAAGATTAGTCCAAAGCTCTCCTTTCTGGATTTCTTTTTTGTTAGTTTAGAGCTCCTATGTCTAAGTCTTCATCATTTTCCTCAGCAAAATCTCTTCCCCATGCACAGTGTGGAGGACTGCCACCTCACTGCCATTTCTGGGTGCAGTCACAGTGGTTACTGGGGTTTGAAAAGTATTCTTAATCCCCAAGGTTTTGGGAAGAGTGTTCTACTTTGAAGAGGACAAAAATGGGATAAAATAATGCAGCAGAAACCTTTGTTCAAGCTATTTTCAGGTCAATGTGACAACGTGTATCAGACAAAATGGAAACGCAAGAGAAGTGAGAATAAAAGTGCTTCTGAAAATCTGTGGAAAAAGCAACTGTTTCACTGAGTCAAAGGTCATGCAGAGTAAGGTAATACTTATTTATCTGGCTTTACCTTTTTCCCTGTAAAATTTCCTTTAACTATATGTACATGTATAAAAAGTATACAGCTACTGATACAGAGAAAAACTCCTAACTGATCCTCAAATATCACTTGATGATTCTGGTGTTCTATTCCCAAATAGCATAGGTTACTATTGCAATTATCTTTTGTTACCTTTGTAATTTATTAGCCATTTAATACATTGAACCTTTATGTAATATGTGATGTAATGCTTTAGGATGACCTCATTTGTTTTAAAGGTGCTGCAATTCCTTAAATAGAACTTGTTTTCATATAATTCGTCTTAAAATGAGAACTACTTCTGTCCAAGAATAATAACCAAGTTCAAGCACTGTCAGACTGAAATACAATGAATCAAAAATAGTTAAAATGCAATTTTGCCTCTATCTGACAGTCCTCCTGCCATATTTATGGATTTTATTGTTGCAATAAAATTTGATGGGGAGAAAGGAATTGACTGATTTTCTTTGCTCCACCTATTAACCCTACACTGGGTTTTGAAAGATATATTCACATAGGAAAAAATAATTAAACCAAATATGCTCTTAATAACATGAAGAAAATAAGATGAATATAATATTTTGAGTCTTCTTCAGTCACAGCATATCATAGTAATAAAATTGGAACACTTTCAAAGTGGATCATTTTTGCTTTTTTAGGCTAAAGATGTCCCTTTAACATTCTAATCTAAAACTGAATTATGCACATGTCTTGGAAGAACGATATGAATTTTAAGGAAGCAGTTAATGTCAAACACACTTATTCTGCCTTTCTCTTGACAAAGCAGTAGGGCTGACAGCCTACTTTGGTTTTTTACTTCAATGTTATTGTGTGTTTTCAGGTAAAAATTAGATCTGTAACACTGTTTCATTATAGTTTTTTATTATTATTTATATGTACTTTAAAAAAAAATATAAAGAAGTACTTTGCTCCAAGTGCACAAATCATACCCATATGATACTCCCTGATAGGTTCAGAGAATATTTGGTTATGCTAAAGTTCCTCTATGGAAACCTTCTACCAGAATGTCATTGTACTGTAATGGGTTTGATGGACTGATTATTCAATTTAAATAGTTGATATCAATAAATTTCAGCTAAGTTTTTTAACAGCACTTATCTGTTTTTTTAGCAAAATACTGGCTTCTCTTAATCTAGATTTATTTGAAAATGTGTTTTTTTCAAAGTCTGAAATCTCAGGTGCTAACTCTGGGAGCTGAATGCACAGACCAGACCTGAGAACTTGTTGTAGATTGGCCTACAGACAAATACACAGTCACTCACTTACTCTCCTCTCTGGCAGGATAAGGAGGTGATCACAGAAACGTGAGGAGGCTCATGCATTGAGATATAAGTCACATAGGGAAACAAAAGCTACCCCTGAAAGCAAAGCAGAGAAAGAATTTATTTACTATTTCCTATCAGCAGGCAGACGCCCAGTTACACAAAAGCAGAGCTTCATCATCTCCAGTGGTCCTTCAGGAAGACTAATGTCACAACCATGGACATTCCCCTTCCTTCTCTTTTCCCTGAGTTTTAATTGCTGAGCAGAACATCCTACAGTATGGAATATCCTTTTCCTCATTACAGGTCAGCTGTCCTGCCTGTGCCCCCTCCCAGTTTCTAGCCCTCTCTCAGTGGAGAGTTTCAGCTTGTAGAGTTGCTTTTGCTCTCTGCCCCTGCATGGTTGAACTTGGACAAATCATTCTCAGAGCCACAGTTTATTCAGGCTTAATATAGGAGGAAAATTTCCCCTTCGAGAGATCGAAAATCACCATTCAGAAAGTGCTTTCAGAGACATCGACAAAAAAGAGCAACAGAAGCATCAAATTCCACAGTAGTATTTTTAACATTTATATTTCAATACTGTCCTCTCTAGATGCATTTCAGAATTTGGCTTAGATTTATGCAAACTGAATTTTCTGGTTTGGTTAAATTGAGTCCTCTTTCTCCAATCTTTTGTACTATGTTTTCTGTGTACCTCAGCTTTGGGGAAGCCATGAAACCTGCAGGCTTTGCAAAAGGGAACACAAGTCCCACTCCTCTCAGACCAGGACATTGTGATCTTCTGTTTCAATACACAGCAGTGAAACACAAAAATTTGTGTTTGGCCAAAATTTCATGAGTCATGCTGGCCCATAGGCTTCATGTGCCTGACACCTGACTGCTGGACAGCCTTCCCCAGCAGGGGGTTGGCCCCAGCTGCCCATTCCTTTGGACTTAGGGCTTTGGCATCAGTGGCTCCCTTGTGGCTCCGTGCTGGCTGTCAGGCTGTTGTGGAGCTGTGGCTGACCCTGCAAGGGATCAGGGTGGTGCAAGATGCAATGAAGAAGATATTCCCTTGAGGGGTTGTCCTTCTGTACGTCTGGAGCACTATCCTGGAGGTCAGGCATTATCTGAGGCTTGCACCTTCTAAATGAACCTCACACCACTCTGCAGATACCTCCTGTCAAAATGGCAGAGCAGTCACAGTCAATAACATACTCATAAAAGTCACCATAAAAAGATGAAAGAAGTGTTCTAGGAGACTCCCCAGTAGATTTTTGTGTTGTTATTTATTGTTTAAAGACCATATGTAGAATCTTTACACTAGCTAATAAACAGCTGCCACCGAATGTAAATTCAACTTTTCACCTGTTTCTCTTCTATGTGGTGCAGCAATGACTCAGGCTGCACATGAACAGCAGTTTCATAAAACTACTTTTTTGATAATTTCTAGTCCTGATCCCTTTTAAAGAGTAGGAGTTTCAGTACATTGCTATTACCCACTAATTTCATGGTCCATGGTCAAACATAAGGCTGTAATTCAATTGTGGATTTTTTTCTGATACTGCAAACAGCAAGAGCAATCTGATTTATAATTCTCAGTGTTCACAAGGACTACGTATCATTATTTATAATATAGGCAATTTATAATACATACTATTTATAATATAGTCATTAGGTTTTTTAAAATCCGTCATGCTGGATAAGAAATCTTAATTCATAAAATGTGTAAAGGAAGGAATTACAGTGCTAGAGATCTCTAAAGGAAGCGATTACTGAGGAAAAAAAATTATTACAGCATGTTCACTTCCTGAGGAACAATAACTTGGAGACAAGACAGTGTGCAGCCTGCCTGCATGTATAAATCAATTTTTAACCAAAAAACGTGGTTTATCAAACACTAGCAAGCCATTGTATTGTAAGATATTTATTATAGAATACACTTTTCACATAATAATACATGGGAATTAATTGACAAAGTAATAAGGATATCCTATATCTACTTATCCTTGCTCTGGCAATATCTATTTCATGTTATGTTCAGATGAACAAGAAAGTACAGTCATAATTGCAGGAGGAAAAGCTTTTGAAAGATGTGAAATCAATATCTGTCCTGAAATTGTTACCAGAAGAGAAATATTTTGCAGAGCAATAAACTTACAACTCACTGGGAGCCACACACTGTCATAACACTTGGTCATACAAGAAGCTGAACATTTTCTCTCTGCTCCAGCAGACCACTCATGCATGGATGACAGATAAAGTCCCACAGACAGCACTGGCACTATTCTTGTGCTTACATTTAAACTGGCCCTTAAACACTGGTTTTTGAACCAGTATGCACAGCAACTTAGAGGAATGAGCCTTTAACAAACATTTATTAACAGTCCAGAACCAAATAAAGTCTAGCTCATTCATAGTCTGTGACTCATGCTGCTGAAGGCACCTGAGCTACATATTTAAATTATCATAATCTCACCGTCTTTATCCAGGCAAAAGTCCATTGGTCTATGTATTGAAACAGATGTATTAATTCTACACATCAGATTCTGGGCTCTCCATAATAACTTAATCCTCTTCCTTCACCTGTTAGCCAGCCTCTGCTCCTCATGCTTTTAGGCTGTCACTGTGTGTCACTGACAAAGGAAGGGTTTTTCTGCCATCATTGGGTGTAGCAGGGTCTGTGTGTTTTGGGTGAGTAAGGAAGGACAGGAGGAACCTGAGGTGCTCAGGCATGAGGCTTTTCTCTTTACCTTAGTTCAGTAGTTTATATCTCAGAGACTCCAACACTGTTGGCTTTTTCAAAGGCAGCAAAGGCAGGAATAAGTCAAAAAGATTGTGTTGGGTCTGGTAGATTTACTGTCTGTCTGTTCTGGGGTCTGTTGCCTGCTGGAAAACAGGGATTTAAGGATGTGTGAGTCTGCTCCCACTGACATGGGACAGCCTCACTCCACTGCTAAGAGGTTAAATTCATTAATGCCTGCCCATTGAAATAATGAAAATATATATTGTTCAGCCAAATTAGTGTGTCTTTATAGGAGGGAAGTCTGGTCAATAAAAACAATACACAATAAGATCTAACCTCAGCAGAGACCTTTTTGTGTTTCCCTTCAAATGCACAAGAAGGGAAAATTCCCGAACTCCAAAACTCCAAAGGTAAGAATATGAGATCCTGATGACTTCTCATGGTCTTCTAGTGTATTTAGTGTATATTCTATAAAATATTTTAGCTCTACAATCTTCTATTTCTGAACTGGTATTATAAACTTTTTTCTGCTCCCCTCTGACCTAGGACTTTCATTATCCAAGCAAAAGCAAGTTTACTATATTGAACTGAATTTCATCCACTGTCCTGGCAAACTTTACTTCCAAAAGAACAGTGCATGTAAAACCTATTGAATACTTGACACTATTAGTTTTTTGTCTTCTGACTACCTTGCTCATTCACCATCCTATATGTGCAACAAAGCCATAAGGATTAAGGATATAAGAATAATTGCATTTTCCATTTTACTGCCAAACCAAAACATGGAAAAAAAATCTCCTCACCAAATTAAAAACAAACAAAAAAACCCCCTAGGTATTAAATTTAGAGTAGAATGATTCATTCTTGGATGTTTGACAGATTGAAAAGCAAGAGAGGGACTAGAGCAAAATAAGAGGAGTGAAGAGGAGGAGAAGGTATCTGGGTAGTTCATGCTTGATGCCAACAAGCTTGCTTACTTCTCACAGCTTCCACTGGAGTTTCCAATGCTTTCTGCTTTGGTGTGTCTGAAATCCATCTGGCCAAAGCTGTCCTTACTTAGGAGTGCTCTCAACCTGCCTTGGTAAGAGAGTATGAGAAAGTACATTCTCTGAAGGAGCTGTAAAATGAATGAAGCAGGTATCAGCCTCCATGGGCATTTTCTGAGGCATATTTAAATGGGTTCAAGCCTGTTGAAGGCAAAAATCCACCCTTGTGAGGTGAGCAGGAATCTAGAACAGCCAGAGTGAGTCTGGAAAGATGGGAAGGACAAGATATCAGAGCATCTCATTGTCTCTCCTCTGGCAACATCCATACTCAGAAACAAAAGAGGATATGGAGCACTGGACCACTGTGTAACCACAATGCCAGGTGGCACCAGGCAGTTCACATGGATATTCACACGGCATTCCCCGCTATAGCAAAATACTCTAGAAGAAGGGACATTCATTCACCATCATCAGACTGTGTGACTTCTCAACGAGCAGAAAGGGATCACTTTTACCTTGATAACATTGCCAAGCCAGCCTGTCGTGTCTTTGATTCTATTTAGTGTCTGAAATTAAGGAATTTGGGAAATGCATGTAAAGAGATTTTGGAAAATGTGAAAATGAACTGCTTTAAAAGTCCTAGCATTATTGCTGTTTTCACTGTGACCAAAACCTAGCAAATCCAAGTTGAATTTATCATAACTGCATTTTTCAACACTGCTTTATTTACCTCTTTTTTTCTTTTTTTTCCTCCCAAATATAAGACTGAGTGAAAAAAAAAAAATGAAAATATTGAATAACATTTAGTCATCTCATCCACACTGCATCATAGCTCACCAGTGAACTGATACCCATTTTTGAAGAGTCCAGGTGTGAAGGCAAGGAGTTGAACCACACCCAGGTCTTGCCCCAGAGTGGAATCAGTACAGAGTCAGGATGCTCACTTGCATCTAGGAGTCCAAGACCTATTCCAGTCCATTTATTGGTGTCCTGCATCACTGCAGCATAGTGGAGATGATGGAGGTGTTAAAGCTCTGGAGCACTGTTTCCCCCTCCTAGGCATTTAGAGGGCCATGCTCAAGGCCAGGTCACCACTGAATGGTGCTGTGCAGCAGGAGCTGCTAGAGCCTCAGAGGAGGCTCTCTCTCCTTTTGGGAGCTGCTTTATAGCTGAAACTCTTCTTCTTGGTCTCCACCTGAGGTAAACTTAAGCTGCTTTGCAGCCTTAAGTGTGGTCCATCCTGTGCCTCCCTGATACTACTCTGACTCTGAGCTTCTGCACTGGCTTTCTGGCTTCATCTCAAACTTATCTCATCACTGTGGATTTGGGGGGTGAATGCTGGTCTGTGTCTGGTGCTGATTGCTTTTACAGACCTGCTCTGTACTCCTGGCTCATTAAAAGAATGGTGTCCATACAGGCTCTGCCTGCCTTGCTGAGAACATCAGCTCCCAGGTCCTCACCTGCAGAGTGATGGAGCCCTCAGCTCTGCCTGGCAGGCAGTGTATCTGGCAGAGATTTTCAGCCTTTGATTTCCTGCTTGCTTTTTAAATGCAGCAGATCATCTCAAGATGCCTGTAAGTTCCTATTTGAGTTCAATTGCCTTCATAAAATGAGTAATATCGAGTCAGCTTCCTGAAGATGACTGGCTGCATCTCAATTGCCGTTTCATCTACTCAGAGTTATCAGGGGTATGCTCAGAACCAAAATGCAAGTGTGGCTGATGATATGAAATTAATGGAATTACATCTGCCTACATGGAAAGAGACCCTCTGACCCTGAGTACTTCACCTCATAGATCTGACATGAGGCATAAAGGCTCAGCAGTGGAAACTCATCTACTCATTTCATCATGCCTCTTACAGGGGAAAGGGGAAGATTCCCATCTTTTTGCCTCTCAGTCTGTCATCACTTGTCACACAGGGAATTATCTCTTAAAAGAAAACAGAGGAAAGAATGAATTAATGAAAAAATAAATCACTGGAAGTTTTTGACAAAGTTAACACAGAGATAAAGTCCATGCAGTACCAGCAGGACACCTCAGAGTTTCTCAGGAATGGAGTTGCTATTATGGAGACCCCTTGTTTGTGTGGAGTTTCATTATATTCTATAAATAGAAATTTAAGAGTAACCTTAAGTTGGAAAATTCGTCAGGCCAGAGGGTTGAATTTACTTTCCAATGTCCTTGCCTTGGTTTTAATCCATGGTTTAAACTGTTTCAAATTTGTTTCTGCTAATGCTCCTCTCTCAGGACACAAAACTGAAGACCTATTCCAGTTTCTGGTCATGTGTTGAGCAGGACAGGACGTAACACCCTTACCTTAAACTATAAGGTCTTTGAAGCAGAAGACAATACTCCCTTTGTTCTGTCTTTGTCAAGCAGGTGGGAATCTGAGGTCCTACACCATTGTTATGTAAATTAAACATTATGTTAAAATACAGAACTCACTCCTTCCCCATCCAGAACTAAACGTCTGTCCACCTTCACAACAGGTGGCAGATGCATAATTTTGTTCAAAAACTTCTCTTTTGATACAGGAAATAATTTTTCAGTAAGCTGAGGTTAATCATAAAACAGAACTATAGGTGACTTGAAATAGCTTTTGGGCAAAGTTAGAGAAAGGTAAACATGTTTTAAAGTTAATCCAGTACTCACAGTGCAGGTAAAGAGAAAAGTGAATTCTAAATATATTTTTCTTTTTTAGGGGTGAGACCTCAGATAGAAACCAAAAATCTCATCCTATCATAATTTTTCTGTAGTAGTGAAATATAAGTAAAAGAGTGTCAGGTTAGCAAATCTCACCAATATACTAGGATCACAAATTTTGTTCTGTTTCCCATGGACTGTCATTTTCCTCAGAAAATCATCCAGAAAAGTACCCATTTTAGAAACAGCAGCGTTCCAGCTTAGCTGTATTGATCCAGTAGAGCAATTTAAAAGCCAAAACCTCACATACACAGCAAGGAGGCTCATAGAAAAGTTAAATCCAGAGGAAGCCTGGAGTTTATAAGTTTGCTTAAGCTACTTTTGCCACTCTTGATCTAAATTAGAGACACCACTAGAGTCCTAGGCTTGGCTTAGATGGACTTGTGCGGGAATAAAGACACTTTGCCCACAGCTCAGGTGAAATTGGAAATTTCTTTAATCAGGGATGTGTTGCTGGGGTCATGGGAATTTGAGAGCTCCAGCTTCATTGTCCATATTGGGTGTACTCTAATATTATCAACATATATGTATGTGCACTTGAAGTGAGATAAAATAACAGTTTAAGTGCTGAGGAGAGTGTAAGAAAAAATTTCTGCCCCTAATTTCTGCCCCTGTGATTTGAGTCTTTGTTTTGCAAAGTTTCAGAACAAGCCACAAGGTGCAACCTTTTGCAGGAAAGTACTTGCATATACATTTAGGTTCCAGTGTTGCTAGCAGCTATTAAGCACGTATTTAAAACTAAAGCATGGTCAAGAGCTTTACTGAGTATGAATTGTGAAATAGAGGCTTTAGTGATGGTAAAAACCTTGGGAAGCCCAACAGTAAAATAAAATATTTATAGAGAAATCTCCAGAGGGGGAAGATTCTTACCTTTTTTTTCATGTTAAATAACAACTTATTCTACCGACTTCTTGACTATTTCCAGTGAGCATCAAAAATTGGTCCAAATGACCTAACATGGCTGTAATTCAGGTCTGGATTTTCCAGGTGACATCTTGTAAGACCCAAAAACATAAGTTTAGAGCAATCATTTTAATATAAGGAGATACTAAATGCACATTACAAGGTATCTTAGTTCTACTTGTCATGCCTTAGTTACATGACAAATACAGTTAACTTTTAGATTTTTAACAAAAACTGACTGTTGCAAAATTTCTTCCAAGCAAAAAACCTTCACTTTTTTCCTGATAAAATATGAAAATTTCTATTGCCTGATTTCAAATTAAACCTAATGTTTTTAAAAAATCCAGACTGCCATTAAATAAATGGTATATTTATTAAATGTGGGCATTTGATAATCAGAATTCTAGAAAGTGTAAAAGCTGTGCTTTTTCATCCTAGACATTTTCACCTCTTGATTTCAATTTTTCAGCATATAGGGAAAGAATGCAGTCAAAAGCATATTGTTTGGTCTAAAACTTGCTCTTTAAATAATTTCTTATTTCAATAATTTTATATTTGTCATGGTGAAAGCAACACATAAATGAAAACAGCAGAAATAGCAACTTGAATAAGTTGTTAATGGCTGCTTTCCTTTTTTTCCTCCAAATTCTCCATTTGTTATGTCATAATAATGATTACTTTCAAGGGCTGTCGTTTGACAGTCCCACACAGTGTAGGTGGGGTGAATGAAAGCTGCTTCTTCTGCCTTCAAGCTGAAGCACTCAGCACACTTTCACAAAAGGCAAGAGCTGAGAGAATCCTATATATCATTATCTCAGTCATCACCTAATAATGCTCTCAGTTGTTCTAAAATTTGCTTTTATTTTTCAGAGGGGGATAATAAAATAAGCCTCTATTGCCTTCTAACCCCGGCGAGTCATATTTTGTGCTTTTAAATATTTGCTTCATTTTGATCTGTGCTTCAATAAACATGAGGCTGGAAAAATGATTGAGTAGATCAGGCAAAGATTTAAAAAATATCTCTTATTAGCCTGGACTTCTCCCCTCTAAACAGCCCACACAAATCCATGGACATTATTATCACAGGTGGCATTTAAATCTCAGTTACATTCTTGGGGTCTGACTGCCACTACCACTGCCTTAGAGCAATTTACACAGATTATTCTCTGATCCCTTGCTGACAGGTTAATGGACTCCATGAAATTCTGCGCAGTGGTTCAGTTGTACTGAATTGCACCTGAAAATACAGTATGTTAATTGATTTAAGCATCAATGTCCAGTCTTTCAGCAGCATCTTGTGCACACATTTAATTTTATGCACATAAGAAAAGCCATGGTTTAATTTGGAGCAAAACTAAGTGCCTTAATTTGCTCTCCTACCATTTATAATGATAGTGTTTCTGTTAATAAAGCCACTCAATTACTTATTTATGCTCTTAAAACATTATCTGTTACTATTTTTAAAAGCTTCAGTTTATGCTTAGAGAAAAGTATGGTCTTGATCCAGCTCCCACTGAAGCCCCCATTTCTGCACTGCCATTGTTTTTGTAGGTGAGTGCTGAGATTTTACCAGCTGGATTCACCGTGCCAGCACACCCAGCTGGGCTCACACACTGCAGCCAAAATAGCACCTTTACACCAGCCCTGGCACATCCCCCCTCCAGCTTGTCTTCCCTGCTCCCTGTGTGAAGCACAGTGCTGTCAGCAGTGTGGGACTTCAGTATTCCTATGGCTCTTTCTCCTAACCATGACATGCAGTGGTAGCAAAGATTGGAATGGGGGGTAAAGGAGGACAGTAATTAGGTGAATTTAGACCTTTCTTCTTCAGAATTTTACAGGTGGCACAGTTCTCAGCCCTCCACCTGACCAGCAGCCCAGAGTATCCTTATCTTGCAGCTGGTGATGCTCTGTTGCATGAGAGCAGATCCAGCTGGAGCACCATTTCTTGAATGGATGCTGGAACACCCAACAATCCCTCAACAATTCCTCAGCAATCACAGGTTAGGAGCACACTGTGACAGGACCATACCAGGCTGGAAACACAACATCAATTCCAATGGACTAAAAATCCTTTGTGAAGAACTGATGTTTTTTCTACTTCAGCAGTGTAGTTCCTCCCAGCAATGGAGCTTTCTATCACAGGAAGATGCAGTGTTGAAGCACAGATTTGGATTTCTCAGTCAAGAAATGAGTGTCAGAACACTGAGGAACCACAAAGTGGGAATTTTGGATAACCACTTTGAAAGAGCAAGGTTATCAATTACCAACACTGTCATGAATACAACTATGAAGGATCGTCTGTGCTCAGCACTGGATGTAGTGTGACAGATGGGTTTTTTTATTCTCCCTAACTTCTTAATTATTAAGTTTACTATGCAGAGTGCATAGTGCACTGGTCATTGCCATTTAAAACAGATATGCATAAATCTACAAGTCTATCTCTATGATATTGCAGGAGAACTAGAAAAATTTCAAGTAGAGGAAACTTAAATGACCACATGACTGCAACTAACATAAAACAAAATAGACTGTGACCACCCAAAGTGGAAAAGAGAAGACTGAGGCAGGACACAATATCTTAAAATAGCATAATGAAACTGTCAATATAAAATATTAGTATTAAATATATAATTTTAAAATTATGTAGAAATGGCAAATAAAGACTAATTATTCACTATTTTTTTCACAGTAACAGAACGACCAAACACTAAAGGAAACTGTCAGGTAACAGGTTGAAAACAAGANNNNGAAATTAAGCTCTTCAGTATTACTACAGTGTTTAATCTGCCTTTGTTGACACTTAAAAATTGAGTGAGAGACCATGTGTAAGAAAATCAGCTTTAACAGTCACATATTCTCACAGGAATGGGCAACTGAAAATGATGTTGAGAAGGAATGTGTGAGACGTCTTCTGAAGACATGCTGTGAAAACCAGGTGAGGTATTTTCACTATTAGTTAATATAAACTATCTTAATTCTCAGAGAATCAGTATTTGCTCTTCATGTGCTGTGAGCCATGACATCTAAATCATTACTCCCACAAAAAGTACTTCGTTAAATATTATTGATAATACCTACAAAAGGAGTTGAAAAAGTTACTGTCTGGTCTACAAACAAGCTGTGCACTGGCTGCTGTAAAGGCATGTGCAAGAGAGGAAGAATCCTGATGGCCTGCTCCCAGTACTCCCAGAAAATTGTGGCCATCCCATTCAGCTTGCTGAATGCCCAGGTGACAAGGAAAGGATGAAAACTGTCATAGGGGGCTGAATCTTCACTCACTGGCGAAAGTTAGGGAAAGTAGAAAATTGGAGATGTTTAAGGCTAAAATGTGTCTGATGTCTGATAAGCTCTGGCAAATCATGTGACAACAAAGGCCAGAGATCCTGAATTACTTTTAACTGGGACAGCATAGGGTCTTTTTATACACAGAACAACATAATACTGTGAAATGTCATATCCTTATTATTATTAATCTGGTATTTATGTCAGCACAAATTAGTTATACCAAAATCAACGGAAAATGGCAATATAAAAACACTACTTTCATGCTTATTACTCTTCAGTATGTCATAACAGGAAAGTAATTTGGGAGAGTGCATCATAAGAAAATTATATGAATGTGTACAGTAAAATAATCTTTTTTACACTTTGGGGACTACAAACAGTTCTCAAAATAAAATTGCCAAACTCATGGAAGGAAAGTGAAGAATCTATAACAACTGAAGCTAAGTGGTGGAATATTCCAATTGCCTTATGCAGCTAGGACCAGGTGTCTTGCTGTCAGAAGTCCTTAATGGAGTAACAGCCTCATCACCCACCTATCAGCCTTGTAGTGTACCTTGTAATAGGCATATCTATATCTATATCTATCTGTATCTATCTATATCTATATCTATATCTATATCTATATCTATATCTATATCTATATCTATATCTATATCTATATCTAT
>JAOTQP010000001.1:66758822-66769620 GCA_026413545.1 Cichladusa arquata | reverse complement strand
TTTATTTTTTTTTTTTTTTTTTTTTTTTTTTTTTTTTTTTTTTGTATTTGGAAATAAAGACAAATTTCTCTGGTGGTTTGAAGCTACTCAGAGACTTGAAATGTAGGGAAAGATACAAGGACTGGGATTAATGGACAGACCGGAAATGAAGTACTCAGAAATGAATGGTGAATTCAATTAACTGCACCAACACGACCACCACGTATGTCAATAAACAACCAAGATTTGGAGAACAACAGAAGTATAGTGGAAATAAAAAGTTAACTAGGAAATGTAATTTTCAGAAACTGATGAAAGTTTTATGGTTTTTTTTAATGAATTTTCCCCAGAATAGTTTTGTCATTTCTTGCTGCTATATGAGAAGGATTTTGGAAAGCATCTCTTTTTTATCTCATTTCTTCTTTTGTGCTCCCTCAGCATGTTTACAAACCTAAGTAAGTTTTCCTTTTAAACTACAGCCTTTAAACCAGCTTACCAGCTAAATATAGTTAAATATTTTGAAGTGTGTGCTATAGTGTGGGCCAGAGACTTGTGAGAAGGTGAAACCAAGGTCTTACTCAGAAACTTAAAAGTATTATGATTGCTTGTATAACTAAACTGCTATTGCTCATGATTACTCATGCTTAGGAACTGGAGTAAAAGTTAATTTTTAGAAAAAGTATCACGAACCCTACCCATTGTTTATCAGTGGCAAACTAGATTGGGTGAAATTAGGTTGAAAAAAATGTGATTTAAACCTCTTAAAAACTAACAGAGTCAAGTGCTAACCTTGGCAGGAATGCTCCTGGTAGTGCACTGGGGCCGGTCCACGACAGTCAGCATGGTGTGGAGCACACAGAGGAAAGAGGCCTTTTTACCTTCTTGAGGGTAGGTCTTGTGATTTGAGCCATTATCTTGAACCTGGTAATGGGGGCTGGTAATACCTCATGTGGTCTGTGTCTGTGAAAGCTGTCTGTAACAGTGCATATCAAGAACTCAAGAACAATCTCTTGGTTTATTCCATTTATAGTAGTTAGTGACAAGCCAGCTGCGGAATTTGTATGCTATATCAACTAGCCCATGCAGAGAGGGATAACCTGGAGTATGTTCCAAGAGAGCAGTTACTGTTGTAATACAGTGACACTGTGATTTATGAAATATCTGACAAATGTGCCACTGAAGACGTCTGTTCTTTGTATCTGTCTTTTCTGCTTACTTGTGTTGTCCTGGTGACATCCTGTCCCTCTACCTCCTGAAATATTTCTGTGCCATGTTGGAAATTAATGGAAGGCACCTTTTTCTTTCCAAGAAGGAAAAAAACAAGCTATGAATGAGAAATAGGGAGAGACTGTGTAACTGAGTCACTGTGCTTTGTCACAGTTGCACTCATTTTATCACACCTGACACAAGCTGAGCAGTACTTAAGAGTTCAAAGGAGAAAACCAGTCCTTACTCTGGTATCATTTAGTTTCAGTTCCAGAGCTGCTATAATATTAGAATGCTTCTCAGGCATGACCTTTTTTTGTTTGTTTTTGCTTTCAAAGAAAATATCCAAATGGTTCTGTTTAAGCAAGACACTGTTTTTCTTTAACCCCAAGCATTTTTAGCAAGCCTGTGAAATAACTGTGGCACTTACTTAAGACCTTAATTTCACTTTTAAGAGGTATACTATTATTTTATTCTTCTTTTTTTTTTTTTTTTAACATGTTACGTGCTTTTCCAGGAATGCATGTGTTTTGCCAAAAAATATTTACCTGGCCAAGTTTTCTGACTATCTATATCTATATCTATATCTATATCTATATCTATATCTATATCTATATCTATATCTATCTATATCTATATCTATATCCATATCTATCTATATCTATATATATATCTATCTATATCTATATCTATATCTATATCTATATCTATATCTATATCTATCTATATCTAATCTATATCATCTATATCTATATCTATATCTATATCATCTATATCTGTATCATCTATATCTGTATCTATCTATATCTATCTATCTATATCTATATCCATAGCTAACCTTTATGTATGGCGATGGTTGGAGCAGAGTTCAGTCATGGGAAATCATCCCCCTCCCTTTCACTACCTATAGAAATGGGTCTGTGAGGGAGTCATGGGTAGTAAGTGATAAAGATGAGGGTGATTGTTTTAGACATCCTAAAGATGGAAGGAAAGATATAGACTGAATGAAGAATTAGAAATAATTTTCAGTACCTGGAATGAAGGTAGTGACAGCATGACAATGGCAGAGTTTATCATATTAAAACCAAGTAGAAAATGAAGGGGTAAAAGCTGAAAATATTCATATGTATGTCAATAAATATGAAGAAGCTGCTATTGAAGCTGTCTATGGTTAAGAGAAGAGATAGCAGCAAAGTATTGTCAGCAGGAGAGGATAAAGCTTCTTCCCTTTGCTTGAATTTGATGTATTTTTTTCTTTCAATGTCAGGTAGGATAATTCTTATTATTATTCAGAGGTGAAGTCACTGAAGATAAAAGTGTGCCCTGTTTCACAATTAATAAATTTACTCGCTTCAGTGTAACCAGATTTTACCCAAGGTCTTCTAAATGTATGAGA
Source organism: Cichladusa arquata (assembly GCA_026413545.1). NCBI lineage: Eukaryota > Metazoa > Chordata > Aves > Passeriformes > Muscicapidae > Cichladusa > Cichladusa arquata. Next base: position 66,767,039 of record JAOTQP010000001.1, on the reverse strand, counting down.
TGGTCTCAAATCATGGGTTGTTTCTTGCCTCTTTTTATTTCTTTTTTCTTTTTTTTTTTTAAACCCATGGTGCTGCAGTTAAATGGAATTGAAGTTTAGTAGACAAACACAAGGAAATTTCATTTAAGTTAGATTTTAACACAAAATATGGGAGCCCTGTAAACCTTACAACCAATTCATGTTCTGTCTCTGCCCTAGATGAACACACAGTGTGGACCTTTTCCCCCTTGAATTACAGAGGATAAAATTAGCTGAATACCACATCTTGCATCTGCCATCATGAAATATGTAGCATGTTGCTTGCAGAACCTTGCTTATGGGAAACAAAATAAATGCCATATGAAATTGATCTTTTCACAGTCAGGCTATTTTTTTTTTTACCTGTAATGACAGCAAGACCCTTTAAAGACCTTGAAGGAGAACTGATTTTGGATTTTTTTGGGTATTAATTGTTAGAGCGTTTTTCACCTACTAAACAACTTATAGGAAGCAAGTTTCCTGATCCTAATGTTCTCATGACTACTGTCACAGACAAGTCCAAGAGAAAAGGTTTGTATTGTAAGCAATGGAGTACATGTTACTTCTAAAAGTTCAGATTGCTCTTTATTTTTTATGGAGAAGCATCAAGCTTTTACAAGCATAAAATATCAGAGAGCAGACATAGTGCTTAAAGACATCATTCATCCCAGTAATCTTTAATTTGACCTGTGGTAATTAGACACTCTTTTTTCCCAGTCCAGAGAAATTGAGGCTGTTATCTAACAAAGAAAGTTAGAGACCCTAGAAAAAGTTTAAGAGTCTTTGATTCAAAATGCAGTTTGGAAATAGCAAGCTAGTATGGCCTTTTCATATAGTATCTTTAATGTGCAACTGACAATTAAATACTTGCTTTTATTAACAACCACTAATAGTTCATCTCTGTAGGATTTAGCATTAGTGCTAAACAATGCATCTGCATCTTGGCATTGTGGTTCCCTAATATTTTTGTTTTATTTTAAGTTCCATTTTTTTAAAAATGCATGTCATCTGGAAGCTTTCTTGCAGAAAACTCAATTTTACAGTGCTAAAGCTCTCTAGAAAAAGTGTAATTCATTTATCTTTTATATTAGTGCATCAATTTTTCCCAATTCTTAATTTCATTTTCCTTTATTTGGCATTTTATGCAGATCAAGGCACTGGCAAAACTGTGGCAGACCTGTTCTGAAATTCCTGGTGGGATTTAATAAAAAAAAGATGAGCACAAAGAGAATTCACAGTCCGTGGAGGCTAAAAGTACTTTTCCATTTTTCAGAGGCCTTTAGAATAAAACTCAAAGATACATAGCATTTCTTTTTCCTTAAAAAACTGTGATATCACTCTGTGACTACAAGAGTAGACCTAAGCCACAGCAAGCTGATGTGATTTCATTGATTCTGAAGCTGTTTCTGTCAAAGATGTAGCTCTGCATTCACACTTTCCATAATGCTTGGTGTCATGGAACAAATTTAAGTATTTTGGCTTTGTTGACTAAAGGTTAGCTCCTTGTTCTTCTTTTACATACTTATATTTACTAATTTCTTTGTAGCAAATGCCTATGTACAAATTAAATGAAGAAAAGATAAGGACATTAAGAGAGGGAGGTTTCCTGTAGGGATTATTTTTCCCAAGACAAAAGAGACGGATTTAAAATGTGTAAGTAAAAACACTCTGGGACAGAAAGAAGGCAAAAGACTGAGAAAGAAATTGTATTTCACTCATGAAAGGACAGTCAGATAGCAGTGAGGAAGCAAGAAATGGTGACACATCACCATCATTATCACATCTCACACTAATGTTAAGTTTTATGTATTTTTCTGTGGAAAAAAAGGGAATAAACAAAAGCATTCTCATACATTATTCAAAAAAATCAGTGTAGAGCAAGCCCATTAAAACTGCCATACCTGAAGCATCATGAATGGAATTCAAGCTGTTCCAAGCCTTTTGCAAACCTTTCACATTATTTAAACATATTTAAATATTTAAACAGACCTAAGCAAATTATACTCAAAACATTATTGATCCTCCCTAACAACACTGTTAATCAACTAACATAAATTAAATCCGCTGTAAAATCTTAATAAATCAGATTGCTATTAAAGTACAAAAGAAATTTCAGCTGAAACTCTAGAAGAGCATGCCTGTCAATAATACAATTGTTTTATTGGAGTCATTAACACTTGCTAACATGCAATAAAAAATTCATATCATAGAATCATTGAACATCTCACATTGGAGGGGACTCATAAGGATCATCAAGTCTAAATCCAAATATATATAAATATATATATATATATATCTAAATCATCTGTACATTCAGTAAAATAACTAATGTCCTAATGCTGCAATGACTCAATCCATTTCCATTTCAAAGGTACTTCACACATCTGAATTTCACTGATTTATTCTGGCGCATTTGATTCCCTTTGAGACTGATTGGATTCAGCCTTCAGTTACAAACACAATTGCTCAAATTGCATCAATATCAACATCCTCCTCCACTGGCATCCTCCCTGCACTGTTCCCACATCAGGGACAAACAACACACGTCTTTGGGAACTAATGAAGGATCCATCAAAGATGCCACTTCAGAATTCGATCAGGTGTTCATTTTATTTAGATAATGGAGAGGAGCATCAAAGTCAGTTTGATGTAGTGTAGGTTGGATTTGCTTAAAAAGTGCCTAGAGCTATAACAAAAGAACTAATTTCAAGATATCTACAGAAGTAGTAAATGTATTCACTTTAAAAAGAATTGTAATGTTATTTATGTTTAGACTGAAATGTTTAACTATTTAAAGACCAACAGAATTTTAAACTTTACCTGTAATCCTTTTTTATTCCACAGTTTTTAATTGTGAAAGTATCTTCTTAGTTTTGTCCAATTAATATATTCACAAAAAACTTTTTTGCAGTCCACTTTTTTGGGCTCTTCATTGTATTGTAGTGCTCCCAGGGCTCCAGCCAGATTCGGTTTCAGTGTCAGCTTGGGGGAATGGCCAGGAACTCTGCCAGGAGTGCTGAAATATCAATGTGTGGCAATCTATCCTCAGCATGAGAAAAAAGGCTTCTTCCTCAACTTCCAAAACAGACTCAACTTTTGGTGCCATCTCCAGGCTTCTGAGATGGGAATGGCTTCCCATTTTTAATGTCATTTCCGATTACCTGCTTGGTCTTGTGTCTGTTAATAGCAGATCAGCTTGCTGTAGATCCACTTGCCATACAAATATGAAAGCCCTGTGTGAGAACACAACTGCATTTCCTTTTGATTAACCAGAACACACTGTGCAGTGTTCAGCTGGCTCAGCTGCATGAAGACAGATACCTGGTGCACTGTGGGACAAAGCTACCCCTTCAAAAGTTTTACAGAAATTTCAACTGATAGAGCAAACTTGCACTAAGTGGGTTCTGTGAAGGCAGCATCTCGAATCTGGCATTTTGTACATTAAAACTGAATTATTTTATTGAAAATCCACAGTCTCTGTGACCCCTGAAACATAGACTGATGTTGGGAAACGAACTTTTTTTTTTTTCCCACACCTGCATAAAGCACAGGGTAGCACTGAGAACTTCCAAATTAAAGCTTGTTCCATAAAAGAAGAGAGCTGTTTTGTACACATATACCTTGGGGATTTTTCTGTTGTGCAATGTCTTATGATATTATGTAGACATCCATGAGATTCCGTGTACCAAAACCACACATATCTGAGACTTCCCATTTGTGGACAAGGCTGGGTGTGAAATTGAGTGTAAGCACCAGTTAGGAATGGGGCATCTATGATTCAGTAGCAAGCAGTGAGAACATTTTGAAGGTGGTGGAAACAGGTTATGGAAAAAACTATAAAGATTCAATATTTTATATTTAGCAAAAACTATATGTAGGTGGTTTTGTAAGTGTTAATGAGTTATCGTTGGATAGAATACACATGCATTTATTGTAACAGAAGGAGCTTGAAGGAGAGGAGATAGTTAACCCAAAACAGGGACTTGGGTATTTCTGGCTCCTGGAGCTGGGAATACAGACACAGACTAACAAGTTCTGTTAATGCATGTGCAGGGATGGAGACATCCCTTTGTACATCAAATAAAACATTTTTTCTGCCTATTGTCGTCTAGCAATGATTGCAAAATTTATCTGCAAAGCATTCTGATTTGGAGCTCCTAAAAATCTGTGTATTTACTTTCAATGCTTATAGTGAATTGACTTTAAAGTAAATTCAGAAAAAAATTTGTTATTCCTAGAGAAAGGAAGTGTGGCTAAAGCTAGGGTTTCATCAGATATTTTCCTTTACATTCATGGTTTGTCCTGTTTGGCTATTCATGTAGGATTCCCAGGCTTTTAAGGAGCTGTTATCTACAGGTTTTGAATTTATTATCTTAGGCTGCACAAAAGGACCAGAAGATAACCTCCTCCCCTACCCTTCTGTTGCAGTTGACAGTGATTTTCAACATTCCAATAATGGAAAAGATCAGAGCTAGGAGCCAGCTCCTAGCTTTTTAAAAGTGTATATACTAGTACTGCAACAACCCAGAGATGGAATGGAAGAGGAAAAGAGAATAGCTCGTGGAGAGTGGAGGGAGGAGAGAACAAGGAAGGAAACAGGCAGAAACATCCTTTTTATGTAGTACTACACTTTGATATATCAACCAAAGTCTAAAATAAAAAAAAAAAAAAAGGGAAAATTCAAAGTGACTCTAAGATGTGAAGCTATTTCAATCCAAAGAATGCCTTGGAAGGCATTCCAACACTTCTCTTGTTGGCAGTGACTAAGGCAGGACTAGCTGTAAGCTTCCCTGCAGCTATGGATGTCCTGTATCATACGCTCCAGGGTCACTCGTGTCACAAAGAGCCCATGTCTCAGCCAAGCACTGCACCTTGTTCTATAACTTACTGCACATATTCTTTACTTCTCTCTCTGCAAATGAGAGAGATGATTATGGAAGAAGAAAATTGTTCAGCAGCGGTGAAGGTCAGAAGCTGAACAGATTTGCTTAACAAACCGTCTCAGTACCATCTCTTTAATCCTCTGAGAGAGGAATGGAGCAGAAGTGCTGGCAAAGTTCAGTCTGCTTCATTATTAATTTGCCTTTTTTCTTCTCTATTAACTCATATACTATAACACTTTCCATTTCTAAGCATCAGCCTGGGGCAAAGCCAGGGCCTGGCCTTAAGGGAGAAACATGTGCTTGTCTTACGGATGTTCTCCAACATGGTGAGGCCATTGAGCCTCCAGCTGAAAAGAACAACTGCACCTTCCCCCTCACCTTCACCCCTGCTGCCCCAACAAACCTTATGGGAAATGCAGCACAGCATTATTACCTGCAGCATTAAATCCACTTCCCATTTCACACTTGGGAGCTGCTTACAGTGTTTACACAGACATGTGTTCGCAGGTGGATGCACATCAACATCTCCCTGACTCTAGAGATGAGTAGCACGGCTTTAGCATAATACAGTATCATCTGCAGATATCTGATTTTTTGCAAGTGCAACTGATTGTGCAAGGCACAACTCCTGCTGATACCCTGGGCAAAATCTGAGTGTAATTGTTAGAGTATAACTAGGACTAAACAAAAAACCTCTTTGGCAACAAGATTGCAAGTGTTAAATTTGTTCTGCAATCCACAGGGCAGACCTATGTACATGGCAGCCCTCTAAGGATTCCATACATACAGTGTATACATAAATCTAACCTGAGAAATCAGTAAAATGCCTCCATTAAAGCACAGAACAAAACTGACAGCAAAGTTGGAGAAGTGCTGTTATAAATAGTTATTAGCAAAATAACACACTGATTGGGTCTGTCTAGTACAACTGCCAGCACATGTCAGCTAAGAATATCTGAAACTGCAGTAGAATGCTTTGTTCTGATGAGTGTGATAATGGAGGCCTGGAAGAAAATGAGACAGCAGAAGTTCCTGGGTGTTCATGGGGTTTTTTGGTGTGGTTATTTGGTGAGGAGCTCAGTTTGAAGCAATAAGGGCTCCTAATGGAGGCCAGCCAAGCAGCTTCTGGGCATGAGATTTCTGCTTCACTGATTGCTGGTGTGTTTCTGGTGAAGTCTTCCCAAGTGCCCTTTTTTCACTGCAGCTGGCTGGTCTATCTACCTGCAAGCTCTGCCTCAAGCCTGAGGACACTCCCCCAGGTGACCTTTCTTAGCTTCCCTGGTTTCAAGACTCTTACAATATATTTTTCTCTTGTGAAGAATCCCATGCACCATTGGAAAAAAAAAAACAAAACAAACCCATCTTTAAAGGCATATTGTTTAGCTAATTTCTGGGGAGCAGAAATCCTTGCTACAACTAGAGTCATAGACTGTGGAAGGTGAAAAGGAAAGCTCTTATCCCCCCAGAATTTCATTTGCAGCTGATAGACAGGGAGGCACATCAGGGTGGGAATCTAACATGTCTTTCACTGCATTGAGCTAGATGGTGAGTGGTACTCACTGTCCAAATCCTTTTCCTCAGCTCATGCACATTCTGAGGGCTCACTCATTAAAAAAAATCTACAAACACACCATACATGAAAAAGGGGATGCTGTCCCTGACAGTGATGTCATGTCCCTAATGATGGCTGTTCAGCCATGGATGGATGGCAGACTCAGGACCTCCTGTCCTCTGCCTGCAGGGTAAAAACTTAGCCACCATGTTAGCACTGGTACACAAAGTATCTTGCAGCACACCTGCATAAGATCTTTCAAAAGTTAAGATTACCCTTCCAGAATAAGTAGATTCTACTTTTTCTCCAGGCATATTGTAAATTCTATTAACCAAAGGCCATGCTACAGGCTAAAGTGGATTCAGAAGTTGAAGTCACACATTTTGGTTCAAGAAAACTGAGATAAATTCTTAGAACGACACTCCTGTTTATATTAATGGATTCAATTCAAAGTATTCTTTTTATTATTATTGTTGTTGTTATTATTGTTGTAATCATTATTCAATATCTCTACTCAATTCCTGCTTTTGCTTTTTTTCTCTAATTTCTAGCTAATCATCACACCTACAGGTGATTTTAAATGTTTTCAAGTAGTTGAATGTCACTCTGTTGTCTTTATTAACCTTATTTCTCATTAGTACATTGGCTGCAGTCACGTAGAACTGATGAAAAAGTAAAAAGCATGAATCTTTCTAAAACTAATCTCAGAATAAAAAGTCTTTCCTGGGAACTGTTGGAAGCTGGGTTTTATGTCTTGTTAGAAAAGATGCAGTGACCTTTTGACACAAAAAGCCTCTCATTAAAACTCAGACATTAGTGAACTCTCTTGATCAGGATTGATTTCTGTTTCATTGTGGTGTGATTAATGTATGAAAAAAAGAAGCAATATTAGAGCAAACGAGCCAAGGGTTATCCATTTATGGGCAATAATATCTGCTCAATCAAGAGACCTCACAGAACAGCTTTTTGTTCTGATTAAGATATATATCCAATTGAAGGTTTCAAACCAGTTCCCACTCAACTCAAAGAGAGCTTTCTCCACCAACATCAATGAGTGCTGATTAAGCCTGCAGAGGGGATGTTTCTTCGTATATGAAAATTTTCCCAGATCACTCTGTTTTCCTGCCTGAAAGATTTCTGAGGAAGGAAATTGCAAAAAGACAGAGGTCTGGAGTTATTTCTAACTTTTTCTGCAAAAGATCCATTTATTGAAGTCCATACCTAGCTGTGAACCACACATAAGGTGTACACTCAAGCATTCACTGAATAATCAGAAGATTGGCTCTTATATATGTTTGAGAGTGTATTTAAATAAATAAATAATGTGGGCTGATAAAGTTTTGTTTGATTGTTCGGATTTTTTGAGTCTATTTTGGTTTGGGTTTGTTTTTTTTTTCTACAAGTACTGGTGAAATGAAGTATCACTAGAGAACTATCACACTAAAATACCCCTTGCTAATGACAGTAAGAATGCTTGAAAAATAGTTAATTTTTAGTAATTTTGGATGAGTTTTGGAAGGGCAGTAAAGCAATTTATTTGAACACACATTGATAGAGGCATTAATAGAAAATAAAGCTAATGCGAATAGCTCTTTGGTACTGCAGAGTCTGCATCTATGTTTACAGATATCACAGTGAACTGGGATTGCTTTCACAATTAAGTAGTACTGTGATCTTTTAAAACTAATTTTTTTACATTAATGTGTCTATAAAATATTTAAGTCGGATGGAGTGAGATTCAAATAATTTCAAGCTTTAGCAAAC
>JAOTQP010000001.1:66700267-66751857 GCA_026413545.1 Cichladusa arquata | reverse complement strand
AGTGGAATTAAAGTCTCTATTTCAAAGGAAAACTTCTGCCTTTACTGGCAGACACCTGTCCTTCAAACCAGGACAATTGTATATAAGATGAAGGCAGAATAGATCCAGGGAGAGCCCTGGATGTGAAATAAAAAAGGGAATTATTTAAAAGAGGAAAAGGGAATACGGCATAAGGCAAGTTTAGTTTCATCCAAGTTGGGTCATACAAAAGCTTGATGTGTATCCAGTGTTAATTGTACCGATTTTCTCCATAGTCGTGAAGAGGAAGTGAAAACTCCGCATAGATATTAATTTCAGAAATCTCGGAAAATTATTTCAGGAATGAATGAATCACCCTTCGGGGCATCTGTGTCTCTCCACTGAGTTTAAAGGGAGGAATAGGGAATGGTAGGGAAATTTTATCTGTGAAATAAATGCATCTGTTTGAAAGAAAAAAAATCAAACATGGAGCAGAAGAGAGCATACTACTATCCTACCACTATCCTAAAGACAAATCAATTAAAAATTGGGAAGACTTCTTGGGTTTTTTAGATGCTTTATTGAACTTTAAGGTATAAAAAATTTGAAAAGCTTTTTTTGTAGAGTAAGACTACTGAGTTCTCTCTCTAGCTTCACTCATTTTTAATCAAATGAACCTAAGTGTTTTAAAGTACCTGAATGCCCATATACAGAAAATAAACCAGATGTTATGTGTCAGAAGCATCTTACATGCAATCATAAACATTTGCATTATCGCTGCTTGATCTGCAGTGGGTGTATCCCATAAGACTGGTAAGTTCTTCAGTGTGGGCTATAATCACAGAAAGGATGAAGCATTTAAATGAGAATTTTGATCCCCCATAATCTTACTTTACAGTCTTTAAGCCTCCACCCCATTGTGGACATATTTTCTGTTTTCTAGCAGCTTGCTCTCAGGCATTACTGTGCAGAATTGCTCCCCTCTGAAACATCAAGCACATCACTCATTGCCAAGAGACACCTATAAATAGATGCCATGAAGCTATCTGACCACTAGCTAATAAGGTGCTCCAATGCCTAACTTTCAAGTATCTGGACACCAGCCTGGTATCAAAGAGGTGGAAGCTTAGGAGACGTTCTTTCAGTAAGGGAACACATTTAGCTAACCCCTAGGAGAGGACATGGGACTGGGAGTAGGAGAGTGTGTGATTGGACAGAATAATGGTCAAGGAGGCCGGAGACAGGACACAGGGGAAAGCAAAATGTTTTGCCAGAGACTTGTGATCATAAGGTCATACTGGACAGGAGTGTGATCAGTGGGTTTAGGAGGGGGAAACAACCCTGCATCTGTCCTGCATCTGGCCCAGCTACCTGCACTTCATCTCTCTGGTCCTCACCAGTGAGAGATTCCCAATGAGAACAGCATGCCTTCCCTTGGGACTTCCCCCAAGAGTTCCTCTCTACTGATTGTGTAGCTAACATTGCTCACTTATTTTAAAGTATGTTCAAGTGCCACCTGAGCATCTTGGCCCTGTTGCTTCCAACATCTGAGCTCTTGATTGGCAGGAGGTGGGAGCCTGTTTCTGTTCCCTTGTCAGATTGAGGAGTTTAAAGCTTGGTCTCCCATCCTTACTGCCCTAGGAAGATGCTTATAGCTTAGAATGAGTGCAGGAATCCTTTTCCCCTCCTGTTCAAGTTTTAACATTGCCTGGGGGAAAATAAATCAATAATTCTATATCAGAAACAGAGAGAACAAATACAGTCAGCTGAAAAAGGACAGTTATCTGCCTTGGAACTGTGTGCTTTTTGGTTTTTTTTGACTGATAAAAAAAAAACAAAGAAACCAAGCACCTATTTGCAGTATCTTGAAACAGTTTGTGACTGTCTCACACAGTTCCTGCCTGGGTGAATGTCCTTATTCCTAGCTGGTGAATCAAGAATTTTCTTCTCCTTCTTTCTTTCTGAGCCTTGAATTTCTGAAATGAACTCTTAACAGTCTATAATCTCTACCTAACACTAGGAGAAAGATTAAAATATACATGAATATTTTCTCAGACATGGCTTCTTTTGCAACTCAGAAATCTCACCAGTAAGTGTTTCAAGAAACTGATGTTTGTTCCAGATGTCCAGCAGTGCGCTGCTCCTGTTCTCCAGGAACAGTACAGCCCTCCAGCAACAGCAGCACGAGTGCTCAGTGGGGGAACACTGGACCTGTGTAACAGCAGAAAATGTTGGAGTGTGCTCTGGGATGGTAACACATCAGATCCAATGGTTTTTTCGGAGACATTGGGTTTATAGCTCACACGCCATAGATATTCTGCCCATGTGCAGTAAGTACGAGGCTGCCTGAAAGAATTTAACTTACTGAGCACTTCCTAAATGTCAAAAATGCTCTGTACTGATCTTTGACACCCAGGCCTTACTCCATGCCAGAATAGCCAGTGGGAGTTTATTTTGGTTTCCCATATCAAGGTAAAAAATTCTCCCTGTGAGGCAAATGGACACAGACCACAGACCACTCTGCCCCACCTTTGCAAAGCATTGCACTGTGCAATCTCTATGCATTTCAGTCCTCTTCAAAATTTGGTCCCAGCTGTCAGTTCCTGTTTGCTAAATAGTGATATTCACTACATTGCATTAATTACTGTGTGGCATTAATTTAAAATTTTATTCTTATCTGATGATCTTTTGCATTAATTTTAGTCTGATACACACATGTGACAAAGGCTCAATTCCCTGGTTACTGAGCCTCACTCTGCTTTTAGTTGTCCCTGAATAGCAGCATTTACTTTACTAGATTGGTTTGTGATAGTCAGGATTAGTTTCCCAGAAAATACAGCTTTCCTGTTCCACATGAGTTCTGAGAATAGTACCATGAAGCTGTGCCATAACTAGGAGCCATAAAAAAAGGAAAAGCAAAATTTCTCAGAAATATGATTGAAAAGCACTTCACACTACCTCTGGTCACTTAAGGGTATTTAATCAACTCCAACTTCCCAACTTCAATTTTTTTTTTTTTTTTTTTGTTTTGAGAAGTTTTTAACTTCAGAAGAAATCTTACTACATGTTATTTTCCTTCTCACTGGTTCATCAGCCTCAAAGATGCTGACACTTTCTCTGACTTGACACATTCTCCATCTACCTCTTTTACAAATGTCAGTAAGATGAATTTAGCAATGTTTTTGTACTTGCACAGCAGACAGCAACTTGGGGACAAGAGGGTATGAGTGGTGACTCTGCAATCATGATGTCTGCTTACTTCCCCAAGCCAAATTTAACCAAGCTGATTCCTCATATCCACCATATTATGTTGCTATGTTTGAACAGATCTCCAAACATGCATATCAATCTGTCTTCTAACCTCAGTTAAGACCCTCTTCAAAAGTCACTGAAGTATGAAGGAAAGCTTTTTAAATAAAGGAACTTAGAAAGGTCAATATTTGAAAATGCTGTGCCATATCTATCATATCCACATGGATGCCTTGTTTATTCTACAGAATCTAAAATTTGATGAGACATATATGTTCAGTTGCCATGATTTTTCCCCATGTGTCCTGGTGGTTGTCTGAGATAATTTCCCTTCATAACAAGTAGAGGCAGATAGCCCCAACAGGCCAATCAGTCAATCTCCTTCAGAAATTTCTTACTGGAAAATGAGCCTGTCTTGGTGGCCCTCTGCTTCTTCCACTGACTGGAAAGAGAACATAGACAGGTCAGAGCTTCCTGATGCCTGTCTTAGGACAAATGAATCCCATTTCATATCTTGGGTCGAGCCCATATCTATTTGAGTTAAAACCTTGTTTGTGTGTAATGCAACAGAAATAATAACATCTGGGTTACCTGAATGTCAGAACTTCTCGGTGTATGTTATCCTGAAAGTTCTGTGTAGATCCTACTCCTACATGCACTGGGCAAAATAGAAATACAATTAGTTAGAACAGAATATCCAAAAAATATTTAAATTCCAAACTAATGCAACCTGCACAATGCAATACAGAGGTTTATTTGCAGAACAGTCCATTTCATGGCTTCTTACTTAATGGAAGTGAACTTAAACAGTTTGCAATAATTTACTAAAACATAAAACTGTTTCAAAAATCCCTTTGGGGACTGGAAACAAAAAACTTTTCTTTGTTTAATATGTGAATGGTATTAACACTTTGATAGACACTTCACCAAGCTGATCAGGGAAAAATCCAGGCCCAGGTTGTGTCCTGAGCAAGAGAAGGGGTCTTCTATCCCAAGACCACCACAGAACAGGCAAAACACATTTGAGACACTGCTATCTCTGGCTTTCTTCTTCTTGAACTCTAAAACTCATCCACTTTACTATAATCAATTAGTTCCATTTCATTCACAGTATTATAGGCAAAGAGAAAGTATTAATGGGATGATGTAGTTAAGATCAGGTTGTTTTTATGTAAAATGCAAGTTGCTTTTCACAGTGGGATTATACCTTTATAAAGGGTTTGTGTCCCTGAGGCAGATACAGAAAAGGAATGGTATACTTTTGAGATTAAGAACAGTGAAACTAACCAAAAATCTACCCAGAAAAAAAAGATGCTGACGGTTTGAATGAAAGGAATTAGGAATCAGCTCTATCAAGGAAATTCTGATGCTATAAAACTGCTCAGGTAGAGGTTTGGGTTGGCAGTTTTGCATTGAACTGAGAACATTGGCTGTAAAGCTTTGTGCAAAGCTCCTTTTAGAAGTTAAGGAACTGATGGGCACAGTTTGTAGAACATTCAGCTATACATAGATTAGAAAGGAAGGTCAATAGGTTTTGACCTGCTCTGTGCTACATTGGCCATATTTTCCTTTATTATAAGAGAAAGTATAAAATATTTCCCCAGCCTTTTGAATTGGTGTGATCTAAAGCTTAATAAGAGAATTTGTGACACTCATACTCATTTCAATTGTTTACAGTCAATCTTTACCAGGCTTTTTCTGAGGCATCTTTCTCCAAGTCTTTCTGTCAAAGATGCTACCACATTCAGAAATTTTATTTAACACCAATCAATTCCCTTTCAGAAATGAAATCACACTTATTTTTACTTGCATAAAATGCAAACATATGAGAATCCAGTTCAGCTCATTCTGAGATTTGAGATAGATACAGATGAATGCAAAGATCAATGTTACAGAAGCGTAACAAGTAACCTCTCATGAGCTCTGCTGTGGTGTTTGTCAGGATGCATAATCCTAGGCAATTACAATAGTAAAATTAAACATTTTACCTTAAATTTCCCTGTGAGAATGTACAGTGATCTCCCTGCATCTCAAGACCTGACATGTAAGGTGCTGGGGATGTGTTAGATTCAGTTCAGAAGAACACATCCTCTGATCCCCCTGAGTATACCAAGTTCATGACCTCAACTGGAAATCTGGGCCAGGCACTTTCACTGCCACGTCTTTTATTTCAATGGTTCATTAGTATAAAACTACCAAGAAATACTAATTAGGCTGCTAAAAAAAAAAGAAAAAGAGAGAGAGAAAGAGCACAGAAAGATTAGGAGGGTGCACTGCATCTTGTAACATCATGATCAGTTAACTGTGAAATTACTGCTTATCACCACTATACATTTTCTATTACCCTATGGACCTTTTCAAACTCAGTATGTTGCTGGAAGAAAAATAAAATTTTTAAAACTGCAGGTGAACTCAAAGTTAAGCAAATACGTATGCATGTGTTTCAAAGCAAAAAACAAAATAACCCCACCAGAATTTAGCTATATTTTTATGTTTTAGGGAAAAGCAGTTATTTCAAGGTAATTATTGGTAAAGATGGACATTTGAATAATCCGAAAATTGCATTAAGATATCCAGGCATTCTAAACTCTGCCCTACATGGGTGTATTAAGAAGCTCTAAGAAGAATGACTTGCCATCACTAGCAAACAATTCCTCCTGCACCATGTGCAGCTTGGCCAGACTCCAAGTCCTGTCCCAAAGAGTGTATTTTCCACTGGATATAAAAGGATTATATTTCTCCTTTAAGGGATACATTCTGCACATGATTAATTGCCACGGGAATGTGATATTGATCTGGTCAGAAAACTGTATTTTAGAACCAAGATTAGGAAGTTAATTCACAGAAAATCCATTAATTCATTACAACGAAGATCCAGGGGTCTATGTATTTTTTTGCAATCACATAAGTCATGATAAAACTGTGATAATTGATAACAACACTGATGACATACACATATACACAGCTTGTTGATTTGTACAGCATAACTAAGCCAATATTTCAGCACAGCAAAATATCTTAAGTACAAGAAGCATAGTAGTTATTCTACACTAAACATTTCAGAGAAATGAGATAGCTAAATTTGAAAAATGCATAACCATCCACTTTTTAAAAGCCATCTTATTTTAATTTCAGAGACTGTAATAGCACACTTAGTTTATATAGCTGTATTCTTAATTTTTGAAATACTTTCAGAGTTGTGCTAGTTATATGAACTATAAAGATGTCATGATGCTTCATTATAGGAATTAGCATATCAATACTGAAAAATAAAAGATCAAATAGCATATCAAAATTCTTCCATAAAATATCTTCCAATTCCCTCAAACGACTCATTTATTAAACTATATCTCAGAGCCTAGATCTTAGAACAAAAGGTAGCAGTCTACGGGCGAGAAGAAAGATGTACAGAACCAGCATCTCTAACTAAAGAATATCAACTGAAGAATGGAATGTTGTCCTAGTCTATTACTGGTCTTCATTTTTGATCTAACTCCTACTGAACTTATTGAAAAGATTTCTAATTGCTTCAGTGCAGACTGGATCAGTAACTGTGTCCCTTAGTAGGTGTGCAAACTAAAGCAGTTATTGGCATAAACCAGAAGCCAAAAGAATATTGAACAGTGACCTCAGTCTCAGATTAAACAAAATGCTCAGAATCTCTCAATAATAGCTGTGACAGTTAACAATATGTTTATAAGGCTATTCAGAGCATGAAAGTTTAATAGAGCTCCCTTGCAACTGAACTGCACAATGACATCCAGGTTCAGCATGTTGGACACTTCTGGGATGGGAGATCCTAAAGTGGAGATTAGGCAATATGTACAGAGATGGAGTCTAAATGGACACTAAATTCCACCTGGGCAGGAGAATTTCCCCCACCATAAAAGCTGATTTACTTTTCATAAAAATAACTGTGGCATGTAAGATGACAGGCAGATATCAGAGGCATGTAAGCTTCTAAACAAATACCAGAGTTTGGTGGTTTTAGTCAGAGTTTACAAGCTTGCTCTGCTAAGTCCCCAGACTGTCTCAATGTGGTGTCACACACACCTGAGACGGGAAGCACAAATCACTGCTCATCTCTGGTATGCTCACAGCTGTGAATAGGCCTGTAGGGTTTTACCTTGTCTTTTACTGATCAGATGGGCTTCTTCCTGGCATCAAGATTAATTGTGGAATATACAAACTTCAGCCACGCATCGGGGATTGGAGGAATGTGTCAAGGGGCCATGTACTCTTTAAATGCGAATATTTAATGGAAAAAATATTCTTCTGAGAAAGGTAAACAGTGAGAGGTACTTTAAGCAATGTGAAGGGTGTGAGACAACATCAGCACTGTTAAAAGTGACCCTGTTTTTATTTCTTTTGACATTTGTACATGTTCACTCATCTGAAATGGCAGACAGAACAAAAGTACTGCAAGCCACTGTCTAGTGCCTGTTACAAAGCTAGAACTCCACTGAAGACTTGCCAGCATGTATGAAGGGCTTAGGTGTTTGAAGGGGATTGTGTGATTTTATTTACTATAGTCTTGGGAGGTCAGCAGTGGAATGACTTTGGAGCAACAACTGGAAGATAAATTTAGCTACTATTTTCTTACAGCAAATCACTGTCCTCTTGTATGAGTGTCAAGGGAAGAAAAGCAGGTAGTATCTTAGTACTTAGGCTAAATCGAAGAGCTTAGTTAATGCATCTGTTTTCAAATGGTTTTCTCAACTATGAAGGGTAATGTTACTACAGAACATTAGTTTTGTCATAGAAAAAAAGTTGCCATAAATTTAGGAGACAATGGCGAAAATAACACTGATAAATTTCTCCAAATCATTAATATGATTGCACTATTTATGTACTCACAAAATAAATAAGATTTTTTAGTTTTTTTTAAGTAATGGATAGGTTTTCTAGATTCTAGAATAGCTTCTGAGGAGAGGTATATATTCTGCACTTCAGGAAAATATTTAACATTATGAGTTTGCACTTCCTGTGGTGTAGCACGTGATACTATTCTTAACGTTTCGATTATTTAGTTGCTATAGAAAACAATATTTAAAGTAGTTTACATATAAAAAATAGTTCCAAAATGGGTTCAGGAACATCTCTGATGCAAATTTTTTCTCTATTGCTTTGTGCAAGCAGTCACTGTGATTCTATTTTCTGTGTATGAGCTCAATTATTGCAAGTTTACAACTAAACCCATATAAAAACTTATTAATATGAGAGTAGTAAATGCATGAGTTTTATTTTTAAAAATACTAAATATATTTTATTACATTGAACATGTCAATTTCCCACATACTATAAAAAATGAATGAATGAGCACACACTTCGAGTTACTTCAAAATTTTAAAAGTGTATCTGCAAAAAAGTGCAATAGAAAATCTGAACTCATATCAAATTTAGACAATAGCCCAATAGCAAGAAAAATACTCTTTACCCTGCCCATCTCTCAGAAAGAGGCTAGGCCAGGGTTACTCCTAAAATTTTAAAGCAAAAAGCAAAAAGCAAAAAGTCTAATTGGGACAGGATAATTGGTGTCAGATAGAAAATGTGACAGAGAAACTAGCACTAGTAAAAAATTGAGAAAATTCCTTTATTATTTTGAGCATATACCTTGAAGACTTAAAGACAGTGGATAACCCCATATTGACTTATAAATTTAATTATATCCAAGAGTTATAGGTAGACCCTGAGTTTCTTGCAAGGACTGGAACTTTTCCAGGACAAGGACATGCTTACAGCTGAACTGATTTCTTCTTCTTTTGTGTGACAGTAATGCCTCTATATGAAGGAATTAATTTTCATGGAGCTCTTTCCCAATTTGCCACAGAAATCTTAGGATGTCTTTCCCCTCTCTCCTCTCCCCCACCATACTTTTCTGCAAAAAACCTCCAGGAAAATATCAGGATAATGTAAATGTAAAACAATATTTTAATGATGCCTCCAAAATGAAAACACAATTAAAAAAAAAAAAAAAAAAAAAAAGTTATTTGGTGTCTTATGTTGTAAGCTTTTGGTAGTACCAAGACTTTAGTGTGCAAGTTAAGGTCAAACAGCCCAGCACATTCCAGATCAATCTAGGCCACATTTGTACCAGTAAACATAACTAGCCTTGGCCTGTTTCCTAGGTCCCACATCAAGTGGTGTGATGTGACGTAAGCTGTAAAAGCAAGGGAATATTTTCATATCCTGTTTTCAGAGACTGAGGAAATTGAGCAGCTGATGAATAGAAATGCATTAGGTTGACTCACTGCTTTTCTTTCTTAATATAGCTAGCTACTCACTTAACATGTATCGCAGAGTCACAGAATCATAGAATCATTATAGAATCATGGAATCAATCCAAGATACCTTCAAGGATGATCAAGTTCAACCCCCCTGTGCCATGGGCAAGGATCTTCCACTACACCAGGTTGCTCAAAGCCCCAGCCTCGAACACTTCCAGGGACTAAGCATCCATACTTTCTTTGGGGAAGCTGCTTTAGTGCCTCACTGCCCTCACAGTAAAGAATTTCTTCTGCTTTTATTCATTGCCCAGCCTATATCCATATTTGGGATTGCCCCAACCCAACTGTAGGACATCACACTTGGCCCTGTTGAACTTAACCCCTCTGAATGGCATCCCATGCTCCAGAGGACGTGCCAGCAGCACCACTCAGCTTGGTGTCGTCCAAAAACTTACTGAGAATATATTCAATCCCACTATCCAGGGCCCTAACAAAGATGTTAAATAATACTGGCCACAATAAGGACCCCGAAGGACACAGCTTGTAACTGACATATGTGCCAGTTTTACCAAATTATCTCTTAGCAGAGTAGAAGAACTACAAGTGGAATGGTAAGTATGGAATGCAATAAGCCTACACAGCAGGATTGCTGTGTTTTTATTTTCTACTTTCCCCTCTGTATTTTTCTAATAACATTCTATTTCTTTTTCAATGCTACTAAGCACTGAGATAGGAGTATCATTTTCTGCTTCTTTTTATTGGATTTTATTCAGCATTTTATTACACTGTGATTCACTATCTTTAGCCTTTCGTGCAACCTTTGTTAGTCAATTCTTCTCTTGACATGTGTTTTTAAAACTTACTAATATCAGCAAACTGTCACCTAATTATTTTCTCTTGTTCACAGATCATCTGTGAATATACTGAACAGTTGCAGTGGGGATCTCTGTTTCCAATGGGGAATGGTAGTTCAGTACTTCCCTGTACTGTGAAAAGCATTTATTACTGCTCTGGCTTCCTGTATTTAATCATGTTAGAATGTTCCTTTTCATTTCATGTGAGTTGTTTTTGTAACAGTAATTGGTGAGTTCTTGGCAAAGGAAATTGTGTAGTCTGTTACCTTTTGTCATCAGAACTTTTAGGATGCCATCTTATTTCTTTCTTGAGTGCTTTCTAGGTCTTTCTAACATCCTAAGTAATATGAATTTTCTGTGAATATCCTATATGTTGTCTATTTAATGCATTTTGCACATAATGCAAACACATTTTACCCCGTGGGTCTCCCCTATGTCTCCTTTTTAAACAAGAAACAACATCCTGTCATGCTAACATGGCCTTCTTTTGGACATTAAATAGTAGGGTAGAAGACGGTGTGACGCGGATCTCACTAGGACCACAAAAATCCTGGATCTAAGTACTGTATAAAGAGCTTTCTCATAAAAAAGAATTATGTGCTGCACAAGGGAAAGCCATGAGCTGCATCCCTTCCTACATGCCTTGATTTGTTGCTCTACAGATCAGCCAGTCATGTCTCAAAATTTGGTCTCATCATCTCCCTCCGTTGTGACATGTACCCTTTCAGAGCATGGGCAAACCTCCTCTGCTCTTCTGCTTCGTGGCCTTTTGGTTTGATGATTGCTCTGAGCAGGTCACATAAAGTCATTGTCATCCTAGTTGTATAGTACTAGATGCTTCCTATTTCAAATGAAAATTTCAAACATCCAGCAGGGTTTCAGCATTTCCTGAAACATTGCAATTTTTTATTTGATTCTACTATTCCCATATTATCAAATACACTACATTCTATGTGATATTTCCTGTATTGTTTCTGCTTATTTGTTATTATGTCTTAATTGTCTTTCTCCCATTAGCTTTTTTTTTGCATATTTATAGCAGAATATGCTGGCTTAAAACAAGCAGTTTTCCTCTTCTTATTTCTGAGCTTATTATAATTCCCACATAAAATTTTATTTTTCAGTGCCCTATTCAACTGGGAACTCATTTATTGAGAATTTTGCCTCATCATTACCTTCCTCTCCTTTACATGAGGACACACAATTCATCAACACAAACAGTATTGTCCATCTGCCTCTGCTGGCATCCTGTCCTCCCACCAAGATGCATGGATGCATGGATGCATGGATGGAAGGAAGGAAAGGAAGGAAAGGAAGGAAAGGAAGGAAGGAAGGAAAGGAAGGAAGGAAAGGAAGGAAGGAAAGGAAGGAAGGAAAGGAAGGAAATAGTACTTCTGTTCCAGAACTTTTCACAATTTCTAAGAACTTAAAACCTTCTCCAGTGTTTATCTTGATGTCTCAGCAGGAAGGCTCTGCAGGAAGGCTCTTTCTTTTCAGCAGTGTGAGTGTTGCTAGCCTTGAGTTGGGATTGCTCAGCAGTGTCTTTAGAGATACTGTGGAATAAACTTTCTTTCTCCCTGGAGGACCTAGCTCTGGACCCCAGAACCTGCCCAGGAGATTTTCTCAGCAGTAATTACAGTAATGTGACAGGAGAAAGCCGAATAAAGCTAATACAGCTTTAGACTGTGAAAGCTTGATGATACAGAATCATCCTGGGGAACAGAGCAAGTTTCTCATCCTTAAGTAAGCTCGTGCCAAGGGTGCAGAGGGACTTGTCTGTGACATATGAAGTGAGTTGAATGTGCTACCAAGACTCATGGCTTCTGCAAAGTGGATGTCCCCAGAGTTCAGGCAATTAGAAGGTGGAATAAACCCAGCATAATTCTCTAATGTAAGTGAAAAAGTGAAGGTTGAGTACTGCAAGGTAAGCAGTGAAATAAGGTGTTTTCAACCAGCATGTCTGAGTGGAATTTTAACTACAAATATTTTTGCGGTTCTGAAGGGGAAACGCTTTCCAGTTTAGCAAAGGATGTGAACTAAGGGAACAACTGTGGCAAAACAGTATGTGAACATAGTAGATTCTGCCAAAAGAGAAATCCTTGAGGGTAAAGGAGGATGAAGGTGAACTCTCAGAGTTTTTATTGGATTAGTTCCAGTATAGTGCTGCATGTTGAAATGAACAGCAGTGAGGTTTTAAACAATTTCTGGTCAGGAATCTGGATTTTTTTTTTTTTTGTCAGGTCCACAATGCTACAGATTATAGATTGCTTTTATGTCATGTTCAGTAGCTGCACCTAGCTAAAAAACCCCTTAGGTTCTGCAATAATTGCAAACTCAAGTAAATTTATTATATTTAAACTATTTTTAACTTAACTGTCTTTGACCAAATACATAAAAACTCCGTGATTTTATTCCCTTATTAGACCACAACTAATTAACAAGAATAGATTGATGACATTGTGACAACCAAGTCAGAACAAAATGTCAAAAAATATAAACTAAAGAGACAAGCAGAGGCTGCTGTGGAGAGATGTGGAGAAATGTGTTGCTCCACCTTTTGGAGGTGCTGAGAGCTGGTGGCGAACTGAGAAACCCTTCTGAGAAATTCTTCTTTGGAATTGCCATAATTTTCTCATTCCTGTTACAATGCCAGGTATCTGCAAATCACTGCAAAACTGATTTAACCTCAGAGTGATCCAGAACTAGAAATCCAATTCAGAGTTTTAAATCAATGAGGAAGCCTTGCCAGAAGTCTTAAGTCCAAACCTCATTTCATTGTCAAGAGGAACTCCAAATCCAAAGAATTGCATGAGTGAAATAAAAAATAGTGATGACCAATGTGACAGCAGATGTATATTTCTGTTAATAAAACAAATTTAAAATTTGTAGCAGCTCACATAAATATAAAATCGCATTTGTGAGAGAAAAATATAATGAGGAACATTTTAATTGAATAGCTATATTAAGAAAGGAAAACTGTGTATCAACCTAAAGCTTTTCCTTTCATCAACTTCTCAATTTCCTCTGTCTCTGAAAACAGGATATGAAAATATTCTCTTGCTTTTGCAGCTTGCATCACATAATAAATTGGAATATTTGGAAAATATGTTTTAACAGAAATCTCAGATTTTTTATCAAATTTCTAACTCAGCTATGATATCCCTTTTTATCATTAAAAGAAAACGAATTATGAGTCTCTGCCTACTAAAGAGCTACCATGAAGGGTAAAAAATGAAGAAACTTTGTAGGATGTGAATGAAAATCTTTGAAGAAGGCTACAGCTACATCACTATTTTTCAAATAACCACCCCATCTTAAGCTCATAGCTCAACCCTTTGCCCTCATGGAACCTCTCCTGAGCAAGAAAATTAAAACCACAGTGCAATGTCTTAATTCAGGCTTGAAAAAAAAAAAAACAAACCAATGTCCAGATCAGCACACAGAACTTCAAATAGAGTTCTTCAGCACTGAGTGATGTGAACCCGATCTGCTGTTACCTAAGGAAGGATCATGCACAGGAAAGCATGGATTATGGGTTTCAGTGCATTAAACTTCTCTAAGACAGTGTGTGGTAATCTCCAAGGAGATCTGCTGAGGAAAAATTCTGGGAATGTGCTACTTCTGCTCCTTTATGACAGGTACAGAAAGCCTGTAATGTTTCTTTTTATAAAAATACAAAGGATGGTGTTTTTAGAGGGGTAATTATACTTGGACAAATACTTAGCTGTATTATGGAAAGCAGTTTAGCAAGCTATTTGGGATCTCCTCAAAACTAGGACAGTTTCCAGGCAGAACTTAATCTTTATTTCAACCTAAAGAACAGTTAGCGTGTTCAAGGAAAGGGAGCCTTCTCCTGACACCTCTGATAGGGAACAAACATCTCACACAGCAGGAAAACAGTGATTAGGTAGAAAAAGAATATGCTAATACAAGTGTATGCCCATGATTTGTCTAAGTGCACTGGTCAATCATCTGGAGAACAATACTGCAGTTCTACATGCAGTAAAATATCTGAGCCTGAGAAACTTTGTTGCTGCTGTGTAAATTTTTAGCCACACTGTCTAATCTCAGTCATTAACAACTTTCAGGCCATCCATTAGGCTTTTCAGGTAGCTTTTCTGTTCCACAGTAATTTAGTTTTTTTAAACTTTAAAGCTAAATAATCCAATTACATTTGAAAACTTGAGAAGTAGAGGAACACAATCCCCATGGCAAATAATGAAAACCATTCCTAATTTTGTGAAAGCTCTAACTTCAACACCGTTATGAGACCATGAATGATATTTCACGTTTATCTCTGGAGAAACACATCTCCCTTTCTTGTAGAGCAGGGAAGAATCAAACTGTACTACGTCAACAACTTATATTTGGTGCACCTTTACCTATGGCACACAAAAGGGTTGCCTTTTTCCACCCTAAAATAAAAAGGAATATGCATTTTTTACCAAATTTCAAAGTATTTTTTAAATGATTTTTAGAGAATTCAAATTAGATTATTTCTCATTTTGATCAGGGAATTGAAGATCATATTTGAGGGGCCAGCAAAGCACAGCTTCTCTTAAAAAGCTTTTTGCCCTCCCTAAAGCTAAATGATTAGCCTAGACCAAAAACATAAATTGCAATTGTTGTAGATAAACTTCTTTTTTAGGTATATACTTCCACACCAATGGCTACTCTGGTAGAGCAGCCATCAATGCAATGGTTAACACTTGAACTTTGAGGATACTTGACAGAGATTTATCTTGGCTAAGGTTCAGTTCAGTTCAGTGTATTAGAGTGAGAGGCAGGGCAGCTGCCTGCAGCCAGGGCCTCTCAGGGGGGTTTCACTCCAAGGAATGGCAGCCCCGTGCAATTAATTACAAAAAATTACCTTAAAAGTAAGGCAATTTGCAATCTTTGGGAGGATTTCTGGTTGCTTTTAATATTTTGAAGTTTCTGGTTGGAAAGATTCTTTGAGTGAGCATCTGACTATCACAATGCTCCTAAGATCTGTATTTTTAGCTTTTTGCCTAGGAACATGAGGCTGGGAAGGAACTCTTCAGTCGCCAAGGACAACAGTTTGCTACTGCAGACAATCACTTTATGGAGTAGGTCTTTAAAAACTCAGCTTTCTCTGACTTAAATCAATCTTCTTCCTTGTTTTTAATAAATGGCTGTTCAGAACATCACTATGTTTATATTTATAAGCTTCTCTTGACTTTTTGGAATGAATGTGCTTAGCAAAAATGTATAATTTTCTTTTTTTTAATGCCCAAACTGTTGTATTCTCATGTTTAACTGATAACCTTCTATGATTTCTGCCTGCATCATTAATAAACTGACATAAAAAAAAAAGAAAATATCCTTCAGGAACGTTGGTGGGGATAATTAGATTCATGATTCCTCTTTTGACACAACCAGTCTCCTCATCCTTATCTTCCTTAAACTTTCCTCTCTCTCTCTCTTCTCTGGTATTAGTGTTTCAAATACCACCATAGCACTGTGGTGAATACCAGATACATTAGTTCCTTGTCTAAAAAAATAATTTTCAATTCTAAGAGAGACATTGTGTTATTCTGGTGTTATCTAGCATGCATAACATGTTCTGTTCTTACAGCATTTATTTCAGGGCTATTAATATCTCTTCAAATTTATTGTATAAGTTTGCTTACAACTGAAATCAGTCTACTGCAGCTATTGCTCCACATCTTCTTTTGAAATAAGTAATTTTCCAGTCATAAAGCACCACTCAGCACCAACAGTAAATTTTAAAGCTTTATATCAAGATTTGTGATTTTGCTCAACAATTTTTCCAGATTTTGTGATGGTGATTTTCTGATGGCAGCATATTGTGTTTCATAAATGAGATTTCTACTTTGCTGGAGGTAATTTTTTTAAAAATTATTTTATACGCATATCCATTATTTCCACTGCCCTCACTTGCTTAATCTATACTATGATTCTTATTTAACTGAAACAGCTAAGGAAGATGGCAGGAAGGAACAACTAAATCTTTTTAAAACTTCAATACCATGGTTGTTATTTAGGATTTCCCCTCCAATTTTCCTTCTTAGAAACACAGAAAAAAATATACCAGGTCAAATAGGAAGTCCATCTCCCTCAATCTCATCTTTACAAGAATACACTAAGCATTTGCCATGATAAAGATAATAGCACAAAGGTGTTATAGATGCCACTATCAAGTTTTCAGGAACTGTCACTGTGTTCTCCTTTTCATTTAAACAACTTGAAAAATATTAACTCTCTTTATTCTAACTTGGAATGGAAAACTTTGAATGTTTGACCCGGGGCAAGTCTGAACTGCATCCTTCCTGAGCTGTAAGATGTTTGCTGTCTTGTTTTGTCTCATTTCCTACTCTTGATTATTCCTCATGCTTTTTCAGAGGTGGCACTTGAGGCTGTTAGATAGAACCCTCATCTTTCTTCTTTACTTGACATGCAAACTCTGAAGACTTTTTGCAACTTTGATTTAAGGAAAGTCCAAACCAACAGCATATTAGAGGTCCTATTCTGTACCGTTTAGGTCTTCAAAGCTTGTTTGTTCCTTTGAGACTGAAAATCTTAGACTAAAAGCTACTTTTATGCCTACATAAATTTACATAGAGCAAAGCCAACATATTATTCAGTCCAAGATTGTACTCTAAAGTCAGTCTTTATATTCTCATGTGCTTTAGAAACCTAGCCTTAACAACATCATTTTTTATTCATGTAATATTTATGAGAATAAATCTTTGAGCCAACATTTCTAGAAATACCTTGACCATGTAATTTACTTTTATTGTCTCTGTTCACCAGTTTGTATGTGGGAAGTTAAAATCTTCTTCTGTTGCACAATTCCAAAGAGAATGTCTTTTTAGCAATATTTCAGAGATGTCTGTTCCAGTTCTCATCCAGTCTTTGAATGTCACACATTACCTCTAATCCTCAGAATATGTTTTAAAATTTTCTTCAAAGCAATTTTTTACTCAAGAAGACTCTCTTGTGTCTGTATTTTATAACCATAATATTTATCTCATCTGTACAATATTTTGTATTTTTTTCCTTTTTTCCCCAAAACTTGCACAACCCACAGTGGTGGAAATCTTGACCTGGCATGTGCTTCTAGCTGACAGAGGTACGGTCTAAGAACCTTTGGTACTAATGTTAAATTATACAGCTTTTAAAACTTGAAAAATCTCATACAGTCTTAAGTACTTTTTAGATTCATTTTTAAAAAAAATCTGAAAAGACATGACTTATTCAAGATATTATTTTGAAATTTAATGTAGTATGTAGATTATTCAAAACTTTTTTTCCCTGTGTTATGTATAGTCTCACAGACAGTTTTTGCACACATTTCAGCAGGAAGTGTTTTCCCTTTGAACAGATACTGACATAATAAAAAAAAATAATGTATGTGTTCATGTAATGAGCATGATAATAAACTGTAAGCCACAACAATATTCAAATGATAATCGAGCACCATTGGAAGATGTCTGGAAATTCTGACACTATGAGGCACTCAGAGCTAAGAGATCTAAATAGGGGCTTGGTGTATTTCAGAGGATGAGAACCTGTGAAGTGTTTCAGATACACACAGAAATTCTCAGTGTATTTCCAAATTGGCTCCCTTTCAGGGTTCTCTTTCTTTAAGGTGTGTACAGCAATGTCTGACAAGATTTCACCACTCTGTGGTACAAAGTTGATGTTACTCAGTTCATGCCTAGGTATGCAGAAATTCTTTGCATTTCCTGCACCATGCCAGTACCTCATACTGGTCTGCAATATTCAATCAGAACAAAGAACCTGTTTCAGATTGGAAGAAGTTCGTTCAATTGCCACCTAGTGCCTCCTACTCTAAAGAGTTTAGTCCTGTAGTTGCACTGCCTGAGCCTGAATGTGTTGGGTTGCCTTTACCAACTTCTCCTTTCTCCAATTTGTGCCTCCCATAACCCACACCAAACAAAGCTGCTGCTTCCTCAGCTCAGTGAATCAGCCATGTCTAGAAATCATCCAGAAAAGGACAGTCCTGAGGTTAAGTGATTGGAATGACAACTCCAAACTACCACAAAATACATATGAGAACATAAGACTGCATATATATTATACACAACTGCAATGAATTTTCACAGATGTGTAACATCTGTTATTGCTTTCTACTGAACAATGAAGAGAGTCCACAGCAGGTACCTTCAGCCTGCTGCCTAAAGTTAGGTGACCTGGACCTGAGACACAGATTCCAGTTCAGAGTAAAGTCACAATAGGCATAAATACAAGTTCTTGAGGAGCCCTGTTGCAGTCAATGGGTTTGAAGAACATAATTAGGCCTAAATGTGCTAACAGGTGGCAGCTTTTCCTTCTGAATACTTTGAATTCTTATTTAGAAAGAAAAACCACTCTTCTACCTGCTTTTGCTTCCTTTTAATCAGTTTGTGACATCTTTAGGGCAGATAGTGTCTCTGGGAGTGGAAATGAAGACTGACTTCTCTATGTCTCTGTATTTGCAATGTTTTTCTTACAGATGAGACTTCTGAAATCACCTGGACACTGTAATCCAGGCTTTCATTTCAAAAAATTGAAAGCTTCAGTGCTTCATAGATACAGAGAAAGTTTTGAATACATGTTCAAATTTATCTTGACAGCTTAGCAATCAGGCAACAACAACAACAAAAAAGATTGAAAATCTTTAAAGCATCATTACTTTTAAATTGATCTGATGATAATTGGAGTTTCATTTAGAGGTTTTGAAATGTTGAAAGAGGCAATTCTGATCTCCATAGTGCAATGGGACACAATTTTCACTGGAACCAAACTAAAGAATGACTTATTAACAAATGCATGCTTTAATTGCAAGAACATATGTATAGACATTTCTGCCCTGACTTTTGCTGGAAATATGATTTGGTCCAGGTAGGAAGCTAGACTATTCCATCTCTCTCTATCATCCTCCTTAGTTGAGGCAGTTGTCAAAGACTAGGTAATTAATAAGAAGGATCCTGAGGAAAAAGGGTTCTGGCATTCAAAGTGAGCGAGAAGAGTGATCTCGAAGTGGAAGAAAAATTTTTCACAGTTGTGGGCAGCCAACTTAAACAGAAAAGTCAGATATTTCAGGTACAAGATGCTTATTCTCTTCTCTCATTTTTCCTTGTCATGTTTTCTTATGTTAGTCTATTCCCAAAGAATATAGATCTCAAGATTCACTTGCCTATTCTCCTATTTTATGAGGAACACAATTAACAAAAGTACTGAGCAATCAGAAGAATCTTTTTCAGAATTTGCCAAGTTTACACAAAGTCTGCACACACTTTTGGTGATTACTATTTGTTGTACAAAGAAATCTTTCTCACCTGCTGAAATTTTGAATAGAACCTTACTTTCTTGCGTATGCATTTGCCCACTGCCAATTGTTTGTATTCTGTAGGGATGTTCTGGTTCCTAAGACAGCTTCAGGTATTAAATAGACTATGTCTCAGCAGGTTAGCTACTTATAACTGCAGCCACTTGAAAACAGTAGCAGTAGGAGAGCCAAGTGAGATTATCATACACATTTGAGAACGGAACAAGAAGTCAAGGAAAACAGAAGTGTCTCACAGAAATAAATACAAGAAAAAGAGTCCAATTATAAAATATGTACATCACAAGTTCTTTTTCTTTCTCCAAACAATAACAATGTTACAGAAATGGGAACTTTATATTTTAAGACTAAGTACTTTTCAATTACACCGAATTAAAGCTTGATCAAAACAAGGATTTTCCTCTTAATGCATGCTCTTCATATTAATACTAGTGAAGGTGAAGAAGGAGATCTTATCAAACACATGGGGAGCAAGATATATACTAATACCCCCAATATGATAGATTTCACCAAAGTCATTAATTTGGCAGCATAATTCCTGTTGCTTTATTTGCTCAGCTCATGTCCAGATAGTTATGCAAAATTTGAATCACTATCACTCAGGTAGACTATCCATATATCAACCAAATTATGAAAAATAAAAAGGAAAGAAGAGGTTAGTGAGCAGAAATGCTCTCCAGAGACATTGAGCCCACTTCAGGCAACCAACAAGGGAAATATAGCAACTTTTTCATAGTAGCTACTGAAGTCTCAAAATAGAAAAATTTAGGTGAGCAAAAGATAATAGCAACAACATAGCATGCTTAAAATATA
This sequence comes from Cichladusa arquata, assembly GCA_026413545.1. Lineage (NCBI taxonomy): Eukaryota > Metazoa > Chordata > Aves > Passeriformes > Muscicapidae > Cichladusa > Cichladusa arquata. Next base: position 66,731,422 of record JAOTQP010000001.1, on the reverse strand, counting down.
TTTTTCACAGGAAAGTACTCCATGTAGCACTTAATTTAGAAGATTATTTATCAATAGGAATATCAATAGAAAGCTAATTCATGTTCCTGTCTGATAGGAATCATCCAAAGGGTCTTTCATTTAGAGATCTTCCTGTACTTTTTATCAAAATCGTTGTAATTTTTTTCAATGTATGTTGGTCCTTTTTATGCCTGTAGAAGAGAGATTCCAGTGCTTTTAAACTATTGTACTCTTTAGCTGTCTAGCAGTGGGGAAAATATTTACTTTTTTTTCTAATTCTAATAACATATATTCTAATATATAATATCTAATTATATATGATACATATATAATTCTAATTACAATATGTGACTTCATGATTCTGTCATTTAAATAGTTTTCTGTCCATTTTTTTCCTCCTGAATCTTTGGCAGGAGTTTTACTTTGTGAAAAAAGTATACATGAGCTCATACTTACACTTTTGATAAGAGTCCTCACCAAGAAGTTCTGTCTTCCTGGGAAGAAAAATATTTAAAGACAGGACCAGTATTTTTTTTTTTTTAATGAAGTTTTTTTACAATTCTAAGTCTAAACATAAGCAGCAGTGAAGCAGAGAAAGTTGGATCACCAAACGTTCTTCGAATTGAAGCAGTTACATTTCTTTCAATACAGTTCATGGAAAATGTTATCAGTAATGCAAGCAGATACCAAGGCAGGAGGAATAAAAGTTGCTGCCTCTGTTGACCTTGCATTTACCCAAAATTCAGGGTCCTGCAACTTATTTCTGTTAGAAGGAGGAATAAGTGGAGCCAGGTACCTTTGTTGCTGTACTGTTTATTTGCAAACAGCAAAGACTAAGTAAAACAGCAGGAATGAAAAGGTCAGGATTTCCTTGCTTGCAGTTCCAACCCTTTTCTAGACTCAGCACCATTTAATAAATAGTTTAATTTCATAGCAGAAACCTGAGGCAAGGTAATAGTGCTTCTCTCTTCTTATCTTGGCCTCCTGTTTGTTTTATTTGTGGTGAACTGTGATGCTTTCAGTAATTCTCTTCAATTTATCACATCAGACTGCTTTCCCCTCCTTTGTTGTTAACTGATATCTGAGAAAATCCTGGAACCACAAGACCCGAGTTAACATTAGGGTGCTCACATTATTACAAATCTAAGAAATGTCTCAAAAACTTAAAGAAAATAATTAAACATCAAAATTTGCTGGTAGCTAAATTGAAAATATTTAAATTATTTTTTTCTTTGAGCCCCTCTCAGAGAGAAGACTATCTGGTCAGGAAACAATTCATCCACCTAGCCTCAGTGAAAGACAGCAACCACAATCAACTAATTTCAGTGAATAAAATAACTGTACCACTGGTTTATTTGCCATCTAGGGGCACATTTTTCTGCTCAACAATATTATTTCCCCTATGATAGTCAATATATACAGTGATTTTGTACGTCAGGTGTTCGAGAACATTGTCCCACTGCTGGAGATTTGTCTGCTTGAGCTTAGGGCCAGCTTAGATACAGTGTAGGTGCCTGGCTTTGGTGAGAGCTGTTGGCAGAATTTCTGCTAAAAAAGCCTCAGTGGAGGCTCCTGCTGAACAGGCCAGCTGAAATATCTCAGTGAGGAATCCCTCTCCTAGTCCAGGAGTTGGTTCAACATGAGTCTTGCCCCCCAAGGTACGTCCAGAGCCACTCCCCAGTCGCAGCCATGCTTGCACCTTGCACATACCTGCTGGACCAAATCTGGGCTCTGAGCCCCGGGCAGAGCTCTGGACCTGCCCCCAGACCTGCCTGCTGCTCTGGCTGCCTGGCACTTGCTGGACAGGTGACTGGTGTGGCAGTGCCCTGCTGCCCCTTGGGATGCTCCTGGGGGTGCCCATCCACTCCTACCCCCCAGGGAGCAGGAAATCCGCATTAAAGGCTCAGGAAAAGGCAACAAACCCACCACCAAAGGAAATAAACAACTTTCAGGCACCTGCATTGTACAGGAGAGCACAGGTTCAAACAGCTGCCAGAAGAAATGATTGCTCTGATGGAAAAGTCTGGTAAGTAAAAAAAAATAAAGGAATGGCTGCCCTGAAAATTGTGTGTACCACCATCTTTCTTTCCAAGCATACCCAAAAGCACTACATGCTTACAACACACACTGCTGCATACTCTATGAACTCTGCCAATCCCTGAAACAGATAATAAAGTGATATATACGAGGATTTGGCCATCAAAAAAAGATGTAAATAGAATCTTACATTGCATCTCCTTATAATGGACGGCATATTCATTTTAATGCCATTTTTTTAAGATGCCTGACTTAGTTCATTTAGCAAACCACAGATTTTAATGAAAAAAAGTATTTTACCATCTCCAATAAGAATGATAATAATTGAAATTATTTCAACTACATTATCGTTAGAGGCCTCAGGTTAAATGAATTCACATCAGCTTCTAGCACATTTACACACATCATAAATCCTCTGTCTTTTCTGTGCCTTGTTCAATAACACTCTTTGAAATATTCAGCTTAAGGGGAAATACAGTTTCAGAGACTTTATTTTTTTCTACATATATATTTATAGAGAAGAATAAATTCTTTCTGATCAAAGGGTGATTTATTAACAGAAGTGCATAACAAAAGGAATAATCGTCCAGGTACTTGATAACTTCTTCCTGTAAACTAGATGTACATTGTATTTTTGCATTTTAAGTAAAATGCAGATCCTCTCTCTGTAAGTGATAACTTACTCCACAGGGGTTTTTTTATTAAATCAGTAAGAGTGCTTGCATGGCAAAATGGCATCCATTGTAAAAAAGTATCAGAGACTCTGATCAATACTGATAAAAACAAAATGTTAAGGCTGAAAAACACTATTAGCTCTGAGGAACACTTTCTAGACAAAAGTAAAAGTAATGATGCACAAACCCACAGTATATAAAAATTTGCTGGTGAGCTAAGTCAGAAATTAGTTATATAGAGGAAGATCTGAATAAAATGCAGCCAGACTAAATGGCCATGAAGACTGAATCAGTGAACGGTAGATCAGTGCACAAGGTGCTGTGCCATATTGGCAGAGGCAGCTTTGAGAAATTATTTGTAAATTTGAAATTTGCAAACTTTGAGTTTATACTTGGAAAGTGCAGGTGGATTTCAGGGAAGAGAATGACACAAAAGAAATATGTCCAACAATATGAGGCGGTTGAAAAATGAAATTTTAAATCTAGAGTGTATCCCTTCCTACAGAAAGAGAGAGAGAGAGAGAGAGAGAGAGGGAAATGAATAGTATACTTCTCTGGAGGTCCTATCAGCTCGATTGTACACTTCTGGTTACCTGTGAACTCAGGTAAGCTAAACTCAGAGAAGATTACCCAGACTGTTCTAGAGAATGCAAAACACATTTTATTAGCTGAGATAGATGTGTGGCTTGCTTAGACAAGCAGGAGGAAAGCTGAGTGGGGATGTCATTGCTGTCTATAAATATCTAAAGCAGAGAAGAATAAGGGAATTCAGATCTATTTATGATAAAGAGCCATTTTGGCATAGGTATAAATGAACTATGGATACATTAACTGCAGATTAGATTATTTTCAAGATGAGATTATTTTCAAACAGCAGAGTGAAGCGCTGAACAGGTTTGAAGCTTAAGAGAGAATGCCTTCCAGGTTTTTTCAGCTTCTCAGTTCTAGAAAAAGGTTAATTGATACATACATAATAGAAGATGATCCTGTGGAAGCAGGTGACCCAAGAGTTCCCTTGTAGTCTTGAAGTACCTGGAAAGGCTTGGAGGAGATAACAAAGATTTGCAAAAAACTGAAATCTACTGAGACGAGGTTGTTAAACACCAAACCAAAATTGGTTTTACTAATCTATTTTTTCACTATATCTCTCTGATACATATAATTTATTGTTGGTGGAATCATTACCATTTTTGCACAGAAAGTATGTATATATATTACTTCTATTGTAAAAAAAAAATACGCAAACAATTGTAACAGTATAAAAATCGATCACAGGAACAATTATTGTAGCATCACCCTTTATAGAATCATGCCTGATATGAGTCATATTATGTATTTATCATTTTAAATGGATAGAGAATGGATTAGTGCAGAAGAGCAAAGGAGTTGCACAGATTTCCCAATAGCTGTAGATGACACTGGAGGGAAGAGAATGCTCTAATACAGTGTTTCTCAAATTGGTGGAGCTTACTGGAAACAAGACTTTTTAACTGATCACATATAAGTGAGAACCTAATTCAGTTCCTTAATAATTTTCCATCTCCTTTGGCCCACTGAAACTCAGATGGTTCTTGCCACTGCAGCTGGTGAACATTGCCCCATGTACTGCTCTATCCGGCATCTTCTCTGCTATGCTGCTAGTTCCAGAAATTACACTGAGCTGTAGATAATCAGAGATTTATAATGCTCGTGTTATGTTCACTTCTTCAATGACTGATGTGACATTTTGGATGTTCTCATGCATAGCATTTAGAATGAAGGAACTCTGAAACCACAGTGCTGTCAGAAAGCTGGACCTCAAGCAAGGCTGTGGAGCTGCAAGTGACCAGGTTCTGTGGCAGCTGCAGTCATGGATTTTCTAAGGATGTTTTCTTAGGGAGGGTGGCTTCCTATCCAAGTCCACCACAAGGGATGGGAGAACTTCTCAAAAAAAAAAGCCCTAGATGCTCAGTGCCTTGTTCTGCATCCTGCACTGCTCTGCACTGTCTAAAATCACAGCTCACAAAATCCAGTAACCGCATCACATATCTCGAGCAGTGTGCCAGTGATTCTCCATACATTTCTCTGAGCTACTGCTGTCTTGCACGTGGCTACAACACTACACACATATCTAAAGGCCAGCAGCTATTATTCTTTGTTGCTGTTGAGTTTAGAGAGAGCTGTGTCCCAAGCATGGACAATGAACAGCTAACTATAGAGTCTAATGGGGAAGTGCTTTCCAATCCTTCATCTGGGCTACCTTCCTCTAGATTGTTCCCAAGGGACATGCCAAAAAAAGGCTAAGCCTTATCTTCCTCACTCATTTCGGGCTCATATAGTGCTTTCTGGCCTTGGCAGCTATCCCTATGTTGCATATCATATTGGGAGTCTTTAGGAATACCTAAATCCTGCAGGAATTAGGCTACCTTTGGCAAGGCCATTCCAGATCTTAGGTTATACCCTAGTTTCTCTTTAGTTCATATGCTCTTTTAATCCTGATTTCCTTCTTCCATTAGGGAGCTGCCTTTCATTTTCCCTCAGTATCCACACCAATCCTGCTCTGCAGCATACTGGTCCCCTGATTGCACAGATGTTGATGCATTCCTGGGATTAGCTTTCTCTAAAGCAAAACTTGGGCATGGTTCTGATAAAGGATGGTTATCAAAACACAACAATGTTCAAATTGGACTAGATTTGCTCCCTATCATTCTGTGAGTACTTCTCTAAAACTTCTTTTTTGTGCACTTCCAAAAGCCTGTCCACAACTCTATTCCTGTTGTCATGCCACACTCCAGGCATAGAGTTTGTGTCTAAGAGCACTGTGCCATTTGGAAACATAAATGAGTATACAAAGCAGGTATATATAAAGAATAGCTGCCTTCTGGACCCAGCATACCTAAGAAAAATACCCAGATGTAAAGGATAAGAAGAGGCTTACATTTTTATTGAGAACATTGTGAAGTACTTGGAATCAATGGCTCAAGACATTTTATTCCTAGGTCTGCTTCTTTTACTTGAGCCAGCTTCAATTAGGCCAAGCACTGTCACAGAGCAGTGACATTTCAAATATCTTTATTTACTTGAGTCACCAGGAATCCCTCAGTGCCCCTTCAGATAAAACACACAGATTAAATACCAGCTGCATCAGGTTATTTAAAGAAAGGCAAGGAACTGGAACACACTGCATTCTGAGAAGCAAGAGTTACATGGCAGCACTGGTATAATATCTCCCAGGGGCACAGAGGAGGTGTGACTTAGATGGTGCAGTGAGGACCAAAGAACAATGGTGGCCCTATTCCAGGTGATCTACAAGAGCTCTTCTGCAACCACCTGCCAGGTTTGCTTCCCAACAGATGAGGTTTAGCATCATGCCCTGGATGATCATCATTCTGCTACCTGTCATTGTCCATTGCTGCCTTAGGAATGGGCCTCCAGTAAATAGTAGTTCCTTGGATGTCTGTGGTTAGAGAAGGCATTCTCATATATGTCTGTAGTTTGAATAACTCTTTTGGGGTATCCTTAGTCTGAAAGCCTTCCTCTTCCTTCCTCACATCCTCACTGTTAATGATGCTATCAAGACTGTGCTAAGCATTCCCAAGGGCCATATAGCAGATTATAGAGAATCATAGGATTGATAAAGTTGGAAAGGTTCTTTGATATCACCAAGTCCAACTTTGCTGCTGAAGACCTTCTTTAAAATCTTCTAAATGCACCAGGATAGCCGGGGCACAGGCTCATAAGCACTTAGTCTGGGTGTAGAAAATTGAAAAAATAAAAACAAGGTTCATTCTCAAATGAATTTTTTTTTCTATTTATACACTAAAATTGATAGAAGTAGAAGGTCTTTGAAGGTTATTTGGATATTTTAAAAATTTATTGGTTCTGTTATTCTGCCTCCATAGTATTTCCCAGTGTTGTGTTATGTACAAGTACAATGGATATTTTGCTTCTGACTATGACAAAAGTAAAAAGGTCACAGTGTGAATTGTGACCAGGCCAATAGATTTGGTTGCTCTTTTTCCTTTGGAAAATTCCTTACATATTTTATTTTATTTTATTTTATTTTATTTTATTTTATTTTATTTTATTTTATTTTATTTTGTTCCATTTTATTCATTATATGTTATTCCATTTTATTCTATCTCATTATATTTTTTATCTTTCCTTTTCATCAATTTTATTCTAGAATGCTTTTGAAAGGCTTGCATAAAGTTATTTGTTTTAGTTTATTTCCCTGGGTAAAGGAGTTAAATTAATTGTCTAAAGGATTTCACTTGACTAGCACAAGATATGATTGTTGGAAGGCTATCATTTAGGTTTTTCTGAAAAGAATGAGGAGCAGAATGACTATTCCTACAGTACCAAGGTAAAGTAGTACTACATCTGAAAGTTAGGAAAAGCATCAAGAGGCAGAGAGGCATCATTTTCTCCCTTGATGTACCATTTGCTGTTTGCACAATGATCTACATTTAATAGGAAAAACCAGTAACTCTCTAAAAAGAAAAACAGCGTCTTTCAATACAGCAGGCAGAATCACTAAAGGTACAGCAGAATACTTTAACAAATACAAGGTCATATGAGTTAATTAGGCTTTTTTCCTCTTCCATTTAATAAGAAACAAAGTTACCATGGAGACTCACTGGATAATGCATTCTATTTTGGTACAAAAACACCTTTTAAAAAGAACATATTTAGTGAGGAATTTTCAAAGTGAGTGGTTTGAAAAAAAAACCCACATGAACCCTTTACTTATTCATTTTCTTTCTCATTTTTGTCTGCAGTAGTTTTTCTGTCCCTGTTGGCTGGTGGTTGTCTGAAAAGAGTTTTCTGTTCTGCCCATAGAATAAATAAATGGAAATTGGTGAGCCAACAGCCCTGCCTGGTTGGATTTCAACACAACAGGACAAGTTGTCTGTGAATCTGGCAACCCCGGACTCTGTGAGCTTCTGCTGAATTGCTTTCTAATGTCATGGACCCTAAATTTCTATGTTTAAATTGCTCTGTCTGCTGCTATTGTCCCTACTAGCAGCCAGGCTCACAGGACACAGAGAAGACTCTTCCTGGAGCTCTCTGAGTTGGCAGACATTGAACCAGACCGAGAAGAAAAGGTGTGAAGAAGAGTAGTTTCCCTCCTGCTTTTTTATATGGCATAGATGCCTAAAACCTGCCTCTGACACATTTTCTAATGAGACAATTTTTTCAATAGTATTTTTATCTTAGTAGATGGTGTGAAGTGTGGTTCTTGAGCATCAGTTTCCTCTCCTCCTGATCATGCTTTGAGATGGTGTCTGACTCCAGGCTCACTACATTTGTTGAAAGGTTCCATAGTAGTTATTTTGATCTTTATGGGAAGAAGCTTCTCTCATGGAATATTTGGAGACTGTGACTATAATTCTAAGACACTGAGTTTTAATACTGTAGGTTTATATTTCTGTAGTTTTTCATTCAGGTTATTGGATGATATATCTTTTTCACCTGAAGGAACAGTCCGAAAACATTTTCTGATTTGTAATTAAGTTTACTTTGACAACAGATTATTTATGTGAGCTTTCATATGAACATAGAAAAAATTCCTTCTCCAGTCACAGAAGAGCTAATGAAAACAGAAAATAATAATAATAAAAATTACATTAAGTTTAAAAATGTTGAAATGCTACTGAAAGTTTTTTTTTCATTATTCATTGTTTCACAATACTAGTGTATAGCAAAAAAAGAGATTAATCTTTCTCAAAACCAGGCCTATAAATGAATTATAAAATGCATATGGCAAGAATATTTTGAAGGACAGTCTGTACCTGTAAACTAGGTAAAGTACATGATGAAATGTAAATAGCATATATATCCTAATAGAGAAAAACACTCTATAATGCTAAAGATAATTTTTCTCATTCATGATTAATTCCTTGTTTTTCTTTGCACATAAATCAGTCTAAAGAAATATATGCTCATACTTAAATGTAAATGCTTTGTTAAAACAATGTACCCCTCTCAGCTTTTCAACACAAACATAAGACCTTGAATGCAAATGGGCCATTTTGAAATTTATCACAAAAGTTCCTTATCAAGCAGGAAAGGAAGCCAAAAGCTCTGGACAAGCCTGATTGCCTTCTCCAAAGAGAGCAGGTAGAAGCTCCAGGGAACCAACCATAATCTAGCACAGGAAAGGCCTACTTGGGGCACTTGGCAGAAGCAAGACCATTTAGAGGGGAAGTAATTTTTTCTTAAATTTATTCCCTGAAGGACAAAAAGGAAATATTAAATACTTAATGACCATGCAGAAAAATAATATTGCCAACTTTAATTCCATTTTCAGGTCTGATTGATGCTGTATTATTTCTAAAGCTGCATAGATGACTAAGAACAAGATATATGCCCGTAGTTTCTTAGAGAAATGCAAAATAGCGAGGAAAATACTGAAAATATTACTATCTTTGATGGATTTGGTAATTGACTCGTAGAATTTCTCTGGCACACAAACCAGATAGACACTTTCAAGATGACACACTCAAGTGATTAATAGCAATAATAGAAAATTCAAAGAAAGTGTTCAGAAATTAAAATGTCTATAAGAGAAACTAAAATTCAGGAAGGAAAGCATAAAAAGGATTAAAATTAGCTGCATGTACAAGAGATGGCTAGCAGTGTAATTAAAGTATAAAATTGTTTTCCTTCCACTAATAACATACTACAAAGATTGTGGGAGAGGTGTACTTTCAAAATGTCTGAAAGTAAGCTACCAAGCCTGAACTAATTCCTGTATGATACTTTATGATCAAGAGAAAAAAATATACACTATCAGGGATTATGTGCCCTTTGCTAAATTCTGATTACAGGACAGTTGTTTTTCTGCTCCACTAATAATAAAAGGAGCCTAAGTCATGAAGATTTTCTAACTTTTAGATGCTTAAGTTAAGGATGGTTCATTTCCCTTGTTTCTTGTAAAAACGCACATTTTTTAAATGTACTCTTCAACTTAGTTACAAGAACATCTATAAAAGGGGAAGAGAGCACTACATTTTATTAGAACCCTGAATGGACTGGCCATCCCATGGCTGTTTGCATCTTGAATCACAAGCAAAGTTCTGGGAACATTTGGGGGCATTTTTGGGGGGGATTTTTTCTATGTTACTTACCCTGATCAGAGCTTTTCATTGATATATTAGCTCTTGAACATCGGATGCAAGGTGTAGATATAACCTCTTTCCCATAGAATTGCAGATGAGTTAGCTACTTAGATTCTCATAGCCAGAAACTCTATGGGAAAGTAAAGACTGTTCATTTGTGCAAAAAAGGTTATCCAAATACTTGAATTCATTTTATATGTGCCTTAGGATCAATTGACTGCTAGTGCCCTTCATGCTCTTCCCAAAGTATGACTGATGAACACCTCTGAAGGATAACAGTCTCACTCTTGCACTCTTGTACAAGGTAATCCTTGTGCAAGATTCCTAGACAAAGATGTCCTCCTTTGCAATCAGAGCCATGTCTATGAGAACCATTTCCAAGAAATATCATTCCAACTGATAGTGGTCTAGACAGGAAACAACAAAAAAAAAAAGCATTAGACTGCTGCAGATTCAGTATAAAAATGTTGGCATTTTCAGCATCAGCCAATTGAACTTTTGCCTTCATATAAACCAAATCCTTTAGCTCTATTATGAGGCTGAACATTCTTCTGTCAGGGTTGCTTCTCACAATTGATTTAGCAATGCAACCCTGGAAATCTGTAACAAAATCATTTAGTGTTGCTCCTTTTATCAAAGAAATAGGAATTCCTCAGCTGCACTGCTCATAATAAAACAGGCACCAGATACAATGCAAGTCATCCAGTGAAATTACTTCAGTTATGCCATTTTCCTCTCATTTTTTAAATCCCCAAAGAACTGGCAGACATATGGGTCTATGAGGAACCCAGTACTTGCATATTACAGACTTTTTTTATTTTGCTTTTTGTTTTGTTTCAATCTCTGTCTTCTTTAATAGCGTCACTGGAACCCTTTCTATGAAGATTTCCTGAAGAAAGTCAGTCGTTAGACTTCCCAGACTTACACTACTTATCTTTCTAGATACAATGTTTTTCTTTTGCTCTTCACAGTAAACAACTTCATTACATTGTAGATGAGAGGGATGTGGAGGGATGTGACACGATCCGTGGCTCAAGTTGGTAATTTTCCGTGATATGATTTTTATAGCATGATCAGCATCCTGAGAACACATGGTTTGATTTTCAGTATTTTTTTTAAATTTCAGAAATTTTTAGTCATATACAGAATTTACAACTACATCAGTCACTTTAGTGTGAGTTAAAATATGAAGCAAGGAAATATTTTGTAGGAAATCAGCATTTGATGAAAAAACACAGTCTGTTAGGATTAGGAGGGTGCTTTGCTTTAGTAAACAATTTTGAGAACTTTGCTAGAATTAGCTGGGAGTCTGACAAAAGCAACAGTAATTTCATAGATGGGCATGTAACAGAGACATGTTAGATGGACATCTAACAGAGAATCACTTTGTGGCATTTTAAGGATTTGCAATATATATGTATACATACATCTGTGTATATATTTATCTTTTTCCAAGGGTTTATCCCACAGACTCACCCTGCACTTCACAAGTGAACTAAAGCAACAACTTCAAAATAGCAGAAGTTATGTGTTTTTGACAGAAATAGCAATTTGAAAGAAACATGAACACAAAGAGCTGTGACACAGCTCAAAATCCCTGTCATTTAATATTAGTAGTGAATTGTGTCATAGCACCCAAATCCCCTGAAAGCCTGACTGCACTGTTCCACTTTACACTGGAGATGTGGGCAGGAATTCTACCTCAACAATGACCACATTGTATTTCTCCTCTATTTTCTTCAAATCCCATGATCAAGTGTCCAAATTGTTCCTGTAAATAGCTTAAATTCAGTCCGAGTTCTGATTGCCTTCAACTCCACCTGCCCTTGTGGCTTGGCACATCAAAGTGCTCCTAGGAAAGGTCATGGTTTCTTTTTCAAAAGGACCCAAAGCATTTGTTGTACCTGACATCCTCACTGCAAGGTTTCCTAAAAGATTGCCAGATATGTGTGTATGTGTTTATGTGTGTGTATATATATATATACATATATATATATATATGCCTACTCTTATATTATAATTAAGTCACCACTAATAATAACTACACTATAGTCAATGCTATGATTAATAACTATTTAATTAATATGAATTAATTGGAGCTTGGGTCTTCCCTGTGGCAGTGAAGGCAGAGTTATCGTTTCTTGTAGAATAGCAGCAGGATTTTTCCAGTCTGCATACCCACATGTGCAAAGCAGAACCCCAGGCCAGTGAAAAATAGGATATGCATTTAACCAAAATCACAAACAACTTCCTCACTGAGCCTTTTAGTGATTAAAGTAATTTACAGTATTTCTTTTCACTTCAGCATCTCTCTACTTCATGTGGAATGCAATCACTTTTCTGTGTTGCAATTTAGAAATTTGAATTTAGTTTTTCCATTTTATTTTGAGTTTATTTTGCTTTAGAACAAATTCTTTGAGCACTGATTGAAGTAATTGTAGGCATTAAAAGGGTTTTTTATAAAGTATGTCCTCTCTGGAAGCACTTTATAAAAACAAAACAGAAACAAAAACAAAATACACATAGGATAAAAAAATTGACCATCAAAGAGAAATACAAGCCAGAAGTGAACCATTACACACTAAGTGGAAACAAACCATTAAAGCTTTGTTGATCTGAAGGGAAAAAGCCTAAATTCCACAATGCCTACCCAAATTCAAAATTGAGTAGTCAGAGTTTGTTTTTTTTCCTGATTGAATTATAGTCTTTTTTGTGGCTTGCTTTTGAACTTTGAGTCAAACAGACTATACTCTCTAAGCACCAATGCAATATTATAAACATATGTCAATTCCCTATGAAAGGAAAGCCACCATTAGAAATTTTGCAAATATAGTGCATTCCATTCAGTGTTCAGAATGACAGCATAAAAAGTCAGTACAGCATGTTGAGGCAAAGAGATAAAACACTCAGCAGCTTCATCCATTTAGAGAAAAATAAATGAAATGTTGGCAGTCTGAGAAGGAAATCCATTGAATGGGAAAAGAAGAAGCTGCTGTGCCCTTAAAATTGTGTCTTGTTCTGTGTCACTATGGCAGGAGGACATAAACTGCAGTTAAGATGCAAGTATACCATAAATCTTATATATAATGTTTGTTTAGTTATGCTCATTCTGTTTTGTGAAATATGCTTAGAATAGAATAACTCATTCATTAGAATAACTCAGTTTAGTGTAACAATCCAACCCAACAGTATTTATTGTCAACTGTTTGCTATGAGTAAACCACAGAAATCTGAAAGTTGATGAAGCAATTTTTCAGAAAAATATATTTCAATAAGATTGAATGTGCTCCATTAAAAAATAGCTCCTCCAGACAGCAGAGCAGAGTTTGGTAATTTTAGACTTATGTAACTGTTTTGAAATATATTACACATTTCATTTTTCTTGTCTAATTGCTACTACATTATTGTGAGTGTGATGAAAAAAAAAAAATTTTTTTTAAAGTGTCTTGGTATTAGTATTTGGCCACCTGTGTGTCTGTGCATAAGTATAAGAATAAGGCACTGTGTTCTTGGGTTGAGCCTTAACTTTCATTCCATGGTGGTTTCCTAGGCCTATCCAAAATCATTCACAGTGCAAGTAGAGAGGCCATTACTCTAAGGGAAACCATTGACAAGTTGCAACCCAACACAGTATATTACAATTGTTTGCAGCCCCTAGAAGAAATTTTTGCAAGAATTCCTGGAAAACAGTGGTTGCTAATTCTGTAATGAGGAGAATGTTTTCTATGAGAATAGAAATGCATGTTTATATGGTACTTTTTTTCATAATTTCCCCCTTGTGCTGAAGGACACAGCTAGAATTTTTTTCTGTAGCAGTCAGTATGAAATGTTTGAAAATCTGGTTCTGTATTTGCACAGTACGCAGAGAATGTCAGCTACATTATAACCCAAGCTTTCTACATTTTCTCTGAAAGCAACCATGTACTTACTGTTTCAGCTCTTTTGCAGTAAGCTCCAAATTGCTGTTTTCATGTGCCAAACGTGGCAGTTGGCAATTCATATCCTAGCCCATGCAATTAAATGGTCTTGGGCAGTGGGCCATGCCCAGGGCACACAGGCAGGAGATGACACAAGCCTCTGGAAACAGAAATGGAGCAATGACACAGCAGCCCCAGCCCACCCCCAGCTGCACACCCTGCCTTGCACCAGTACAGACTGAGCACTGTGCAGAGTTTGGCTGGTAGAGGTGGGCATTTTGAGATGCTGATCTTATTCTGTGCACATCATGGTGATTTAGAGACAAGGAAAGAATAAGTACCCCGTGGAGATGCAATTCTACCCCCTAAGTTCATGCGTGAATTCACTCAAATTAAGGGCTCTTTCCTGTTTACAAGGTTTATGCAGGTATTAATCCCTGGAGGCCTGAACTGACAGTAGGGAACTGAGAAAATCTGTGTGCTACTACAAAGTTTTATCATTGTATTGTTAAGTTTTACTACAAAGTTTTATCATTGTATTGTTATGGCATTTCATATCTGCTGCTGATTTACATCCTTACAATAGAAAATTCTGTTACATAGCTCACCTTAGGACTGGCATGATGGCAGAGTTTTATTGTTATGTTGCTCACAGAAGTCCATATTTGAGAACAACATGGAAAGTCTTGCTCTACAGAAAATGGAAGACCACCATACAGAGATACAAACACAAATCTATGTGGTTAGATTAAATGTGATTGGAACAATCTATATATTTTTGCCTTGAATGAAGCCACATAATAACTTCCATGATGTTATCGCCTGATGCAACAAAATAACTAAGCAATTGAATAATTTTAAACTGGATGTTGACAATTACCTGTAATTCCTATGAGAATGGAACCATGGTTCATGGAGCAGATTGGTTCTAGTGTTTCTATTATGGTTCTCATACATGTTATCACAATGCTCTGATAATGGATTTTGTAGGTTACTGGTAAGTCTTGAGTGGAACTTAAATTGTAATAAAGCCAAAGATTGCTCCCTTTGGGGCTTGGGACAGACCATATCTAGAAGTGATAAACATTCTACTTAATCCCAAAGTCACATAGAAAATACCTTGATAATGTGGAAAATGTTTTGTGTAACAGTTAAGACCACATAGTATAGAGGTAATCTCTTCTTATCTTGACAAGTTGTGCAAAGGAAGAAGGGCTGAAAGATACAGTAGTTTGCTATATTTATTCCATCACTGCATGGAAGATGAGTTGTAATAAAAAAAAATCATATTTATAATAGATATTCACATAAAGTAGAGAGACAAGAAAAATAAAGTAGTCACCTGCTTTATTTTGGGAGAGGTGTTATTTTGCTCTCTTTGTTTGTGGTCAGGGCTTTTGCATGCTAGTGCAAATGTATGGACAGAACAGAATATTTATACAACACTAAAAGCTCAAGTTGTGAATTCTGTCACTCCTGCCTGTTTTCTCAAAGAAACCAAGCAGCAGTATTCCAAAGCAGCCAATGAATTTTAAGTTTCTTAAATTCTCTATTTTTATGTATGGAGGAAATTGAGCAGAAGAAGTAAAATGGCTTCTTTAGCAGCTATGAGTTCTAACTAGTAGTGGTGGGTGGTAAAAGAGACACTTTAGTCTCTATGCTTCTGTAAAACTGGTAAAACCTAGTTCACAGCCTGTCTTGGCTAATTTTCCATCATAAAATTTTATCAGTGCTCATTTTAAAGATGGAGCACTAGTTAAAACACAAGTGAAAGAAAACAATTTCTCCTTTAGCTACTAAGGCAGAAATAAAACAAACAAACAAACACTTCTTTCTGCTGCTGACATAATTATTAAATTTAACTAGTTGTAATAATTTGGTACTTGATAATTTTATGCAATTGATTTATTGATTCAATTTCAATTATTACCTTGATTTAATCCTTGCATTATCCCATTATTAATCTTTGAGAGTAATAATAGCTTTAGTCAATGATGTATATATTTAAGTCTAGATTAGCTTGTCTTTTTAATAAAATTAATAAAAATAATCTGTTTTGATACATCATTTTTGCTTGCATTATGGATCAGTTCCTCTAAAACAAAGGTGTTCAGATGAGGTATTTGGAAAGCAGCAAGTTTTATTTCTAAATTCATAGCTTTGTCTCTCATAGGTATGTCATTCTAGTTGCCAATAAAACTGTGGTTTGTTCAATGAATTGCTGTTTACTGGCACTCCCAATAAGTGGTTGCCTTAGGAATGTTATTGCTACCAACAGCAGACACAGAATAAGCAATTGGACACCTGATTAAAAAAAAATAAACTGGAGCAGTATTATAACCTGAGTGTATTTTATCTCAAAATAAAATACTCAGTGCTTTGCCCCTAGCTGGGTAAACATCATTTTATCATCAACTTCCTCTGTAAACAAAAATTAATTATTTTATTGAAAATTAAGAATGAAAGATAAGCCAGTCACTCAAGAGCACCCTTCAGACACAGCAGTGCTTTCTAGGAGTGACAGTCTGTCAATGACACCAGAGCTGATAAGGGACCTCAGCTTTTTCCCCAACAGCCACATTCACAGCAGCCCTGAAGCTGGGCATTGTGATGGTACCTCTGTACATAGGACTGAATTACCCTGAAGTGTTCCCCAGCCCATCTGCAGCAATGTGGATGGTCAGCCTGTATAATGCCCTCTATTTGTTCAAATATTGGGCCAACCATTCTGCTGCACAATCAACACCAGATTTGCCAGAACTTCATGTAGGTGGTGTCCTCCATCAGAAAACGAAGCAGATGCTGCTCACCCAGACTGAGGGTACAGTGCAGTCCTATGGGTCTTGCCATTTCATTTGCCAAGCAGATATTCAGTATTCAGCCTGTGTCTCCTGTTGCACTTGTGAGAGATCCTCCCCTCCATTACCTTTCACTGAGTCAGGGCATAGCAGAGTAATTAATATTCCCTGGTGCTGCTGCTGTTTCTGACAAGTTGTGATACACTTACCATATAGCCAGAAAAAGTTGGTTTAGATATTACACTGAAGAATCCATACTAACCAACATCAGAAATAATTAATCTGTAACAAATCAGTGGTCTCTGTTTTTAAAGGGGTGCTCATGCACAGTAAGCTTTTTACCCTTTAGAAGGTCCTAGAAGACTTAGAGGATTTAGTACATAAAGGAGTTTATAAGAATCTGATCTCTTCCCTGACAATGCTATGAGATGCCCACAGGGCACCCAGAAAAAATTGTCATTGTCTACAAGGCATAAATGTGGATTAATGCTGGAAATGTGTCCCTAGATAATAGCTGTTTTAAAGCAGTTAATCACTCATATAGATGCAAACTGCAACTACAGGCAAATAATATACATGAATCTTTGTTATTGCTCAAAGACACAATGTATAATTAAGAATACTGTCAATGGATGTACCAAATTCACCAAACTTTCTCCTCTCCACTGCAAAATTTTTTCTTCGGTGGTATAAATTAAGCAAATAGGATTTGAGAAAAATTGAGGTGGAATCAATGGAACCAATTAACAGCTTTGTAAAAAAATCCTGTACATTTTAAAGACAAAAATTATGGGGTTTTTGAGATGTTATTTTCTTATATCACAAATATCTTTGTACTCTGAGTGCTTAATAGCTTTACTGAGAGTCTTTTGCTCAGGCATTAAATACCTTATGAATAAATGGGATGAATAAAAACATGGAAAAAGTTCACCTCTTGCCTCACAGCAAAGGGAGACAAACAAAACAAATGTTCCCGTTTTAAACATTGAAAGAGCTAGGTTATTTTAAACATTGCACTCAGCTGCTGCTAGGCCAAACTAATATGACTGATGTCTTTCATATGTTAACAACAGGGAAATGTAAGTTTACATGCTGGCTGCAGAGCTGCCTTGAACTCAAGTTACATTATCTAGAGCCCAAGTCAAAAATTTAGCCTGGGTCATACGTTGAAGTAATTTATTCAAGATTCAATATTCACCTTTTTGACAAATTTTCTCCATTCCTTACAATCCAATTTTCCATTAGTATTTGAGGAGCAGAACTTGGAAAAAAATTGAAAAAATAGTGAAGAAAATTTGTATTTAGAAGATTGTGGAATGCCAAGGTAATACAGGGATGCTGTTGTACAAAGTTGTAAATATTTAAAGTATTCATGCAGAGCATAGAAACTGATGTGGAAGGTATGTGAGCAGTGTGAGGCCATAGTTTTGCATGCTCTGGGTTCAGCTGTTATAACTGTAACACAATATACTGGGGGATGCAGCCATCAAGTCTCAAATAGAGGTGGCTGCTGGTGTGCAGTACAGAAAACTGTCTCCTAAGTAACAGGCTGACAAGAGCATCCCTGTGTATCAGCGGACGCACAAACAAGGTCAAACACATAGTCTTGATGTTACCCCAGCTCAGACACTCTTCTTCCCCCAGTATTATCCTCATGGGAAAAAAGAGCTACTCCTCATATGAATGCATCTCCTGCTTGTGCCTTGCCAATGACAAGAACCCACCACTGTGATGACCATGCAAGGATGAGCTGGTCATGTTCAGGGCAGATCACAAGAGGCATTTTTGTTATACTTCATGCCACATGCATATTCTTCCACATCTCAGAGACCCTCTTGAAACTGAAAGGAAAACCATGGAGTTATCAAGTAGGTCAAACAAGGGAAAGAATTAGTCTTGGGAGAAGCACAGATTACCTATCTAGACTGCATCAGTAGTGAAGGCACACTCATTTCACAGCAGCTAGTTTTGAAGATGGCTTAAAGGCATTTGTAATAAAGATATATCCAGCTCAGACTCTAGTGCAGTACTTGTTTTGAAACTCTGCCACTTGTGCTGAAAGCAGTATTTTACCTGATATTCTTACATGGGAAAGAATACAATATTGATATAACTATTTCTTGGAAATTACGGACAATCTGTAAGGTAGAATAATTTATTAAAATATATAAGTTATTCAGTTTGAGGGATCGTATTCACTTACAAATACAATTTGTTCCTAAAATTTTATGGATTCATAACTCTTGACATACTGCAGCTGATACTATTTACAGTAGTATTTCTGAAATCTTGGGAAGCCTATACATGCTTCCCAAGAAAATTTTTATGAGTCTTTTATAGATCAGGCTTCCAATTGACTGACAGAGGTGACTATGTATAGAAGGCTCATTGACATTCTACTAGTTCAAAGAGCTGTCAGTTGTTGCCAAGAAAGTTGTTGACATTAGCAACTCTCCTTTCTGTAGTCAAAACAACTCAGAGTGGAGGAATAAGTTTTATACAAACATGTACAAGGTGTGTGCAAATGCCTGTACACATTGACAATGGTGATACATTTTCTTTGTGGGTGGGCATGCAATGCACAATTGATGTCATAATAAATTATTTCATGTTTCCTATTTCCACATCATGTCAACCTGTTTTGTAGCTGCTCCACTAATCCATACTCTTTTAGCCATTTCAGTGATAAAAAGTTGACTGAAGGAAGCAAGTAGGTTCCACATACTACTTTTATTTCAATTCTCATTGTGTAGAGGCACATCTTGCCAAGAAACAGTACAGTCAATATTATATAGTAAGAAGGCAGCACTTTTTGTTTTAATCCATTATGATGGATACCATTATAGAAGTAATAGAGAATGTAGATAAATTTGAGTGGAGGTAAGTTTAACTTAATATATTTTGATTTTATTACAAATCTGGACATAAATACTTGGCAAAAAAAATAAAAATAACAAATGTTCAGAAGTGTTACTCTGTAATATGTAAGTCTAAAAATTATTATAACTTATGATTTGATATAGCTGGTACATGTCTGAAAGAAATTCCCAAAATCTCATTCAGATCTTGTTTTCATGATTTTGCAATCTGTGCTCCTCTTTAACAGATATAAAGTAAGGAGCAATTTCAATGTCGCATAAAGCTTTAAAATTTTTTGTTAATAATTAAAACCATTTTAATTCATAAATTTAAAAGATTATGTGAAAGTTAATATACAACTTCACCATATTGCTATCACTTCAGAAAAAGAATTGTATGTAGTGCCTGCTGTGATTGTATAGGCTCCTCACCATGACTCAAAAGGAATAAAAGGGCCACCCACTGAGAAGAGGCACCACAGCCGTGAAGCCTAGCTGGTTTAAGGACCAGTTATGAAAGCTGACTGGAAAGGGGAAAAAAAACCCACCAGAAACTGACTCCTCGCATAAGGAGTGTGGCATTTTGCTTTCCTTTCCTGGAAAAAGGCTGGAATTAGGAGCTTTGTTTGACTTGCGAAAGGAATTACTCGAATGCACGGATTTGAAAATGCTAAAAATGGACTTCCCCAAGTGAGAATACCTGTAGGATTGCTTTGCCAGATCTTCTCCACTTAATGCTCAACAAGATTTTAATATCTGGAGACTTCAGAAGAAAACTGTGATATATATACTCCTGTAACCCCTATATTTTTCAATTCCCTTTTGGGCATTCCAATGGATATTTGTACAATAGCCCTCATTGTTATCTTATATGCAAAAAGAAATTTCATTGCTGAAAAATAACCACTGTGGATGTGAAATTTCCACTCCACTGTTTCTATTTTCCCTTGAAACAAAATAATTTGAAATCTTTCAAGGCTCATCTGTCTTACCTGAGATATTTTTAAAACAGGGTGAGCTACTGAATGATGAAAAAAACAATTTTTCCAGCATTTCAGATTATGAAAAATTTTTGTACCATCCTCTGTTAGAATGTTTTTCTACCCATTGAATGACTCAACTCTAAGTTGTCACAATCTATGGACTGTGAATGGTGTGAAAATCCATACTACTATAAAGCTCTTTCCAAGTACTTTAATGCACTAGATTGCCTGCAAAACTTGAAATAGACTTTTGAGTGTGGTTTTTCAAATAGGTTGCTCCAAGACTTTGTACACAGAGTACATAAAAACTAAATCTTTTCAAGTTATTCCTTATTTCTCTTCAGACGATCGCTAGGAAAAATTTAATGCCAAGTATATCAAGCTTACCCTTAGGAGATGATGATTTGTAGTCAATCGAAAGCATTTAATTAATGCATGCAGTTCAGTACTTTAGAGGCCTATCACACTCAAGAGATATGCACCATATCCAGTCACATTCTCACATAAGAGATTTCTTAAAGAAGAAGTAAAGTTTTGTCACCAGAGCATTCTGAAAAATGGAAGCAGTATATGGGCAGGTATTGAAGCCTTTCACTGTTTCCATGGTTTAACCCCAGATAACACCAAGCACACAGCCACTTGCTCAGTATCCCAGCAGTGGCATGGGGGAGAGAATCAGGAGGGTAAAAGCTGGACAACTCATGGGTTGAGATACAGACAGTTTAACTGGGAAAGTGAAAACTCTGAATGCAAGCAAAGCAAAACAAGGATCAATTCACTGCTCGCCATGGGCAGGCAGGTGTTCAGCCATCTCCAGGGCCCCATCACATACAGCAGTGACTTGGGAAGACAAAACCCATTGCTCCAAACACCCCACACTTCCTCCTTTTCTCCCCCAAGAATCTCCCTTTGGGCAGTTTAGGTCATCTGTCCTGGCTGTGTTTACTCCCAGCCTCCCAGGCACCTCCAGCATCCTCAGCAATGTGGCAGTACAAGAAGCAGAAAAGGCCTTGGCTCTGTGCAAGCCCAGCTCAGTATTAACAAAAATATCTCTGTATTATCAACCCTGTGTTTGGCACAAATCTAAAACACAGCTCCAGATTATCCACTGTGAAGAAAATTAACCATATTCCAGCCAAAACCAGCACAGCTGTCTTCTCATTTATTACTGGTAAAAGCTCTTTGGCTCTGTAACTATGATTTGTCTTTAAAAGAAAAGAGGAGGAATGATGTGGAAACAAATATCTATTAACCTTAACTAAAAATTTCTGAATAAAAAAAAATATCCATCAATTATAATTTACAGTGCTCAGTTTTCAAAGCCCTGTGCAGATACCAGTTCAGTGTTGTGATATGAATATACTACAACTTGATTAAGTTCTAATCCTCGTTCTTGTTCAGTCTGCAGAAAACTTACTAGAAAATATCAATTTTTCAAACACCACAGAATGCCTGTTTTCTGTATTGCTACTTTTTTCAATAGTATTCACATAAATAGACTGCTCAGTGTCTTGAAGATTTCCTCCAGAATTATTACATGCTTCAAATAAAATTAATGTCTTTCCTAACTCTGTAGATGACTTCTGATTTGTTTCCACTTCTCAGCCAGATCTCACAATGCATCCCTTGAGTTGCACTGGTTTTAATTCAATTGTCATCCCTCATCCTCTGATATTTAGGCTAAGTCATTTATTTTTGCATTAATAGCTTTCCTAAAAGCGAAGAGGAGAAATGCATGAAATAATAAAATTAAAATTCTTTTAGAATTTATAGTATATGTTGGGGTTTTCTCAGTACTATGCAGCACTTTGAGCAACAAATTACTCTCATCATAAAATGAAGTCCCACCCAATGACACTGTATTCTAATAAAATCATAAGCCATGCCCCCTCCAAAATAATTCCTTGGGTATATCTCCCTTAAACTTCATACACTGGTAAGAGGTCTGTCTAATGGCTTGCATTCTCTGTCATCTCAGAAACTTTTTTGTTTCAATATGAAAATAAAAACTTGTTACGTTGCACCATGAGCTTGAATATTTCCAAACCACAAATTTCTCTGCTCCATCAGGAAGGATATAAATGCTTGATACCTATAGATTTTTCTTCACTGGGCGTCAAAGGTGTTGTGCAAATAACCATAAACAGATTATTCTCTCCTTTTTTTGGCCAGTTAAACTAGTCACCTTAGCTCCCTCTCTGTTACCGGAAAAGAGAATTGATCTCCTACCTGCATTGACATTTTTTCTTAGGGTAAGCTAAATTGTTTCTCTGCTTCACATCTCTTTTCCATAATTGTTTGTGGTGTAGTTTATTATCCTCAATGAAGGGGGGCTTTAGAGGGGCTAGATTCAGTGAAATTAATGTCCACCTTTTTGTGTTTATTCTGTTGCCCTCTCTGTAAGAATCATGCTATTCTCTTCCCTGTGCTATTCTAAGGAGAAGGTGCCTTGACAAGTGTCCAGGTCTAGCCTTGTCCTACACATCCAAAACTGTGATACAACAATCCTATAGAAATTTACAGATGTTGTGTACAAACTGGAGCTGCTTGCTTGCTTTTCTAAAATCCCTAGAACCACCATGACCTTTCCATACATTTGATGCTTGAGACCATTCTTGGCCCACTGTTGTATACATGCTGATTTGGAGATTCAAAACAAGATGGAGGACAAAATGAAAGCATTCATTCTTCTGCAATCTTAGAATTGAAATGGTGTGTACGCAGGAAAATGGAATGTATTCTACTATGTTAAAACAGTCCACCACAGGAGGATAGTGTTTTGCTATACCACTGAAAAACAAATACAGAACTTTTGAGGTAGAAAACTCAGTCTATGTGAGTATAAACAGCAGACTATGCTGCATATATAAACAAAAGCACTGCATTTATTCAGAAGAAAAACATACACAAAACCTCTGCATTAGAGTAATCAAAGCATTTTATGTGAAAATTTTGCCTTTCTGAACAACAAGATAGCAAATAAGCACAGATCAAAAGCCATTTGGTTTCATCAAGTGAACGAAACTCCTCCACAGATAATTGCTTTCCCTTCAGTCTCACATTTCTCTGAAAACTTGGTGTGTTAAAAAGTATAGTTAAGGTTTTTTTTTTATTTTCTATTGACACAAGGTTTATCGTGGTAATACAGTCTCTACATAGTCACATAGCCAGATGTGAAACAGTTGGCTAAAAAAAGCCTGATTCCAAGCTTTCCTTATATGGCATATCATTGGCAAATGCCTCTCGTGGGCATCACAAAAATGTAATTATAATGTCATGGGGTTTTATCATTCAGATACAGTCAGTATTAGTCTGTTTGAGTCTACTGCATGGGACTTTGAGTCTAGACAAAGCATGAAAGCAAAGCATTGGCTGACAATGCTTTTTGCTGTTTCAGTTATCCTCATCAGTCATATGTTGGTGTCTCTGTATCATCTCCCTGATCCTCTATTTTATCATGAACATAATGTATTTTCAAACTGACTAGTCTTTGATATAGTGCCAATATTGAGAATTTCTGGGACCTCCAAATAACAAGTTTCTATCCTGTCCTTACAGACATATTGGTAATATAAATGAATATGCCACAACATCTTTGTAAACAGTAGCAGAAGAAATAAATTAGAAGCAAATTCAAGGGAGTAAAGAAAAATACATTCTGCCTTGGATTTTGGAAATTTCCTTTAGTGTGGTCACTATATCAAAGTTGTGCACAATATAGACACTAGAGTGTTAATGATAAGGATAATTTCATGATCTATGACATTATGACTAGAAGCCTGTGTAAATCGCAGGACATACTAGGGGGAATTTGGAGTACGAAGAAATTATTGTGCATTGTTTACAATAGACACAAAGGCAAAATTGATGAAAATGCAAATTCATTTTATAGTAAACTCTGTTCAGGGAATGAGACCATAGCCTACAAGACCTTTAGTCAGTGGAAAGAAAAGACAGTACTCTCTAAACTCCAGAAGCAGAATTATCCTTGTGTCCTTGTTTCATTTCTGGAAATCTTTCTGTCTCAGATTTAAGTACTATGGTGCTATGAAACATAAATGTTGAATAAATGTTGATATTAACACAATTCTGCCAGAGGAAACAGAGCAGAATTTCTACTCTCAATAAAGCCTAGCTTTACCAATGTTATATATATAAAAGCCCATCTTGAGATTCTGTTTCTTGTAAGACCCTAGTTTGCCTTCAAGTGAAAGAAAACTTGCAAGTATTCACTTGCATGTTGCATTTGAGACATTCTAAGTCAGTTAAAACAATTTAAACTTGATATAATACCTTATGTGTATTATAACTTTTATAGGCACATAATGTTTAAAAATAACTTCCACCAAAAATTTTATGATAGTTTTAGGAAGAGAGGCTACTTCCATACCTCTTATTGAGGCTATCTGTTGCAGTTTAACTTCACAGATAATATGAATATTTCATATTTAAGATGCAAATATAATAAAAGACAACTCTAAATTATGTGTAATATTTCAGTAATCAAGTGCAGATAAATGAAGTAGGCATTCATGATCTCAGTTTTCTAAGAAGCTGAATAGTTGCTAATTACAGAAGACAGCATTCTATCCCATTTCAAATACCTTTATCTTTTTCTTTATCTTCGTTGCTAGGAAACAATTAACACATTATAGGAAACACGAAATACTTTAGTAATGCATAATTTTGCTATTTAGCCTTCCTTTTCACTTATTAACCCTTTAAATATATATTTTCCTGTGCTTAGTGAAGAGAGGAAATAGTCTCTAGCACCTATTACATGAAAAGTATTATGTTTAAGATAAAAATCCTTTACATATTCATATGGTTGAAAATGCATTGGCAGTCCAATTTACACAAGCTAAATTGTTACTATGCCTCACAATATAGAATGAGCCATTTAGGCCTTAAGGATTTCTCTGGGGCTTCTTTGAAACAAAAAGGGTTGATATTAGCTGTCCATGGATGCATTTTATGTGGTGGCACCACATTTGCTGGAAAATAATTTAAATATGCATAACATATTATGTCTCTGGGGTTTATTTAAGTATGAAATATCAATAATTCATTTGTTAAAGGAATTGGTGATTCCATAAAAAAAAAAAAAAAAGCTTTGGCAGGAAGGACATCTTAAGAAGTTCTTGCTGCCTGCTTTAGCCATGTACTGAGTTTTAAAAATGGGTTGTGTAATCTTATCCCATATTAATTCACTGATACAATGGACACAACGAAAAGAGAAGAATGCTTCTGCACAGCGTTGGAAAATACAGGCATACAGGATGAAAAAACTTCTTAAGTCAACATTGTTGATTAACTCCTTAGGTTATCAAACTGAGGTCCCACAACTCAGAATTGGCTTCAGCCTGTGCAGACATTACTAAATATAAGATGCAATTTTGTGCTTTCAGAAACGAATGTGAATATATGGTTTAATGTCATAAATGTAATTTTCAAATTATTATTTACAATTAAGATTTGTAAATAGTGGTGGAAAGCCATTCTCATATTACTTAATAAAGAGTACCCTTCCAAGGAAAAACATTTTTGACAAAGCTGTAGAATGAGGACTATATACCAAAAAGCAACAGCTCAGAAAGGGGAGAGTCACAGTGGACAAGAGGCTCAGAATATTCCAGCACCCCTCATCAATGTAAATGCAGAGGACTATTTGAGAAGAGTTGAGAGATTACATTTTCCCTCATTATACAACATCAAATAAAGCAGGATATTGCACATAGTTCTTACATTTACACCCAAAAAAGCCATAGAAAAATTACACTAGAAACAGGAAATATAACTCAAATTATTCAGAGCGAGGAAAATCCTCTTTACTTGCAGACTGA
Organism: Cichladusa arquata; assembly: GCA_026413545.1. Classification (NCBI taxonomy): domain Eukaryota; kingdom Metazoa; phylum Chordata; class Aves; order Passeriformes; family Muscicapidae; genus Cichladusa; species Cichladusa arquata. The sequence continues at coordinate 66,705,209 of JAOTQP010000001.1, read as the reverse complement.
AGGTGTTCAGCTTATCAAAAGGAAGTGTAAATTATTTGTGTACGTATAAACTGATATTTCTATGAGATAAAATACTAGATGTGAAAGCGATCTGTTTGAACAAAGACTTAAAAATCCCGTTCCACAGGTTGCTGACACACTTCAGCTTCAAAAGGCATTACCTCTTGCAAATAATTTCACTCTTACCCAATAAGAATTATTTGCATAAAAATAAGTGCAGTCCCAGAAACATAATAAACAAGAATCTAGGTCTCTCGGATTTTGACTTGTTTTTTCTAATTTCTAAATTAAAAGAAAGAAAATAAAAAGGTGTAGCTTTATGAATGTCCTTGGAGAAGAGGGAGCATCAAGTATCTATAGCCTCATGAAGAAAAATAGTGAAAAAATGACTTAGTGTTCAGAAAAGGATAATTATATAAAATTCTATTCCATTCCTAAAAATATCATCTTCTTTCCTCCCTCTATATGTCCAGGTTTTAAAATTATTACCAAAAAAAAAAAACAAAAAACAAAAAAAAAACAAAAAAAAACAAAAAAAACCAGAGAAAGGTTTTCCTGTGTTTCATTAATCAAAGCCTTCTGAAGTTCAGACTAATTTTAGCAGCAATATGTCATCAATTTATTAGGAAGTACATTATTATCAAAAACAATAAAGTGTGATTCTAACTCTAAAAAAAATTAAAAACAACAAACATCTAAGAGGTGCTTATTCCTTGGCAAGGGCTGCTTTTTCAGATTTGCTGACATGAAAAGTAATGTTAATGAAGATTCACTTTGGTTAAAAACAGGAAACTGTGTAACATGCAACTGAAACATGCAGTGTTCAGTTTCTCAGTGTTGTCCATTTGAATTTGAATTATGAATTAATATCTCCTGATTATTCATTATTTATTTATATTTGTTTAAATAGAAAAATCCCCAGCCTAAAGAATACAGGTGCAGAACAATACCACCGTATTATTCATCCTGAACTTTCTTTAGAAAAATTATTTAAGCAGCATGTCATATTTATGACTTTCAGGAGAAAGGATCAGTGTAATAAAGCTGCAACACAGAGCTCTTGCAGGAGACTGATTGTATTTTTCCTGGCACCACTCACACAATCTGGATAATGGCCACCATATTGACTTTCACAGTGTAGGCTGTGAGAGGACAGGATGCTAATCTTATAATGTTTGTACTGTGACTCATCCTCCACATAAGTAATGGAGGCAGAGCACACTACTGTCTTTGTAGACTGTCTTTCCACAGGAGGCATTACCAGAATCTGTGGGGTGAAACATACGTGGCACTGGGGAAGGAAAGAAAATTAGAAAATATGAGTAAAGAGGGAGGTTGTATAGAATTGCTGAGTTTTGCAGTTTCATCTCTGTACTGCCTCAAAAATGAAGATTATTAATTACCTGCTGTCTTAGCCTGGCAAATGATACGAGCTGAGATTTAATCACACTAAATCTGCACATTCCAGAAAAATAAATGCTGCAATGGCCTTCACAATTTCAACTTCTATTAAAAAAAAAAAAAAAAAAAAAAAAAGGGAGGAGACTTGAGAGGATAATTGGGGAAGGAAGGGTGAGAGAAGCAGAGTTAGGTGCAGTAGACAGTAGCATAGGACGGAAGAACTGTGACTGGTTTATGGAAGGCCTCAGTGCATCAGGCAGGCTTGAGCAATACCTGAGCAGCAAGAATTGCAACAGGACACCTGCAGCTGCTGCAGGGGGTTCACATGAGTACACATGAGTATGTGATATTGAGCAGTGCATTTGTTTCTGAGAGCTGGGTTGCCTATATAGTAGGGTTGAAAGGCAAAGCCCTGCTACCGGAGACACTCGTGTTCTCTGCCTTTCTCCATCATTGCTGTTCATCTGTGTGTCACTTCCCATGGATGCTCACTGTAAGATCAGTGAAAGAGAAAGCAGAAAAAAACACATGACTGGATGAAAAGAGGATGCGAAAGGAAAGGAAGGACTATTGAGTAATGTCAGCAGCCCTGATGAATGTCTAGCATTCCAGCAGGGCTGCTGGAGACGTGAAATGCATGTGATTTGGAAGATTAGAAAATAAATCTAAGCTTGAAAAATGCTGTTGCCTGTTGTAGTCTTTCTCCTTTTCCCTAGAAGGCTTTTAAGATTAGCTGTTGATGCAAGAAATGAGTATGGGCGAAACAAAAAGAGCTATATGTCTTCAGAAGGAGGAGCCCAAATGAAACACATTTAGCTTCAGTCCTGAATACAAAGATAAAGAGAAGTAGTAAAGAGCCAGAGTCCAAAAGAATGAGAGCAAAAGTGAAAAGGCTGCTCATTGGGTATTTTGGACAGGAAAGCAGGCTTGCTATTGATAATAACAAAATTGAACTTTGCATGACCTTTAAAGCACATACCCATTTCCTCTTTAGAAGGCACTTGGGAGACATGGGGAAAGCACAAACCAACGAGGGAGCATTACATTACTCGGAGGGTTCAGTGCACATGGCAGTGAGTGGGAGCCAACACCTGATCTGCTGGGATGGCCAGCACAGAAGAAAGGATCTTTGCAGGGAGCAGCATAGTGCTACAGAGAAAGACTTTGCTTTAAAGAGCAGGAATGCCTGGGAGGAGGCCTGCATAACTGCATGCTGTCATCAGAGGGAGGAGTTTGGAGAATGTTTCAGAGATACAGAGAGATATGCAAAGTATCATTTGTAGGAAAATGTGATTAATCAGTTTCCAGGCACCTTAGTCTGCAGAAATGGCTAGACAGCAGCAGGAGACACTGAAGAAGAACAAAGAAATATACCAAAAGAATGTGAAGAGAAAGAGAACTAGAGGAGGAAATAATCTTGAGATCAGCAGAAAAGCTAATTAACAAAATGCAAGAGGAAACCAGGAGGAAACCAGGAAAAAATAGCCAAAAAATGCAAAAAATTGCTTATATTAAAATGAATAAAATGATCAAGGGATATATGGAGTATGTTTTTATCTAAAACATTTAGTAGAAGTCATATGTGAGAAATATTTGGGGCTCTGTGCTTGCCTGAATGCATGTGATTTTTAAGGAATAGGAACTGGATGATTATTTGTATTTCGAAGAGTATCTGCTATTCTGAATTCCTCATCTTGACTGAGGCTTCTGAAGGTTACAGTACTACGTGTACTGTACTATACCAAAAATCATATGACAGTAATTTTATTACTTATCTGCAGCAACTAGCATGGATATAATGTAGCTTTGGGACATTCTTTGTGCGTGTAAAATCATTTCAGACAGACATACGCAGATTTAATTCATTTGGATCTGGAAAATACACCTAGGGTACTTTGGGCACCCTGCCACCAGGGCTGTATGCAAGCCAGAGCAAATCTGCTGACAATTATCTTTCCAGCTGCTGTAACAGAGGCACAGAGGGCTTTACCTCCCTCATAGCCATGACACATTTAGTAAACTGTCAGAATCATCTGAATAGTGGGTCTTTCATCTTCAGGATTTCTAGATTCACTTTGTATCCTGAATGTCTCTTAAAAACCAAAGAGGGTCATGAAGGACAAGTTTACTAAGAGTATTCAGGATTAAAGCCGACTTGCTTTGCTGAAAGTTTGGACTAAAATTCTTCTGCTTTTTTCTTTTGACTCTTGATTTCTTTACACACAAAATCAAGAAAAACTAAACCTTATTATTCCTGACCATGACATTAATGCTGAACAAATAATTATTAGCAAAAATATCGTTATACAAATTATATAAAAATAAGAGGATTACATTTTTTTGCAGAGGGGAAAAAAAAAGAATAACTAGAGCAAAAGAGTCTAATTAAAAAAAGAAGAGGAAGAAAATTAGTGATGATGATATTGCTGAGATGCTGACTACTCAGTTTTTCATGAAGAAAAAAAATGGGGAAGTAAGTATAATTAAGAAATAATGAAGCTTCTCTAAATATATCTGTTTATAAAATAAAGGTAAAAAGATGCTGTAATGTACAATGGCTACATTCACCAGCATGCTGCTTTGTACAGAAAGGACTGACTGAGGTCAGATTTTTTTCTGCTTAGACAACTTTGACTAGCTATTCAAGGAGTACAAGAGTTATATGGGGATTTCCAGAGCAGTTACACATAAAATTTACCTAAAATAATCTAAAATGAACTGTCTAATTCACTGACAATGATCATAAAGAAATGAGAGAACACCACAGACATTTTTGTGGCATTAGATATTAATAATTTTTTTTTCTGGTAAATAATGTTTTTTGCCTCAATATTTGTCTCCTAAAAGAGCAAATGGGTAGTTATTCAATGTTTGCAAACAATGGTTGCTGGGGTTTGTTAAACACAGCATCACCAGCCAGACAAAAGAAGTGTTAATCATGATTTTTTAGCAGTGGTGTAGCCTCACCTAAAGCTCTGAGTATAGCTCTTGGTCCCACAAATTAAAAAGGGTGTGAAGGTCCTCGAATGTGTGTGGAGGGAGGGCATCAAAGCTGGTGAAAGGGCTGGAAGGAATGTCTCACGGGGAGCAGAAAACTCTTGTCTAGTGCTTGTGCTTGTCTAGTTAGGAAAAATGAGCCTGAACCTTGCTGCTCCCTACAGCTTCCTGAAAAAGGGAAGCAGAGAGGGAATTTATGAGCTCTTCTTTCTGATATTTAGTGCAAAGACACATGGGAATGGTTTAAGGATGTTTTGGGCAGGGTTAGATTTGAAATTAGAAATCATTACTTTACTGAAGGGTAGTCAGACATTGGAACAGACTTCCTAGAGAGGTGTTTGGTGCCCCAAGCCTGTCAGGGATAAGGAGACATTTAGACAATGCCTTTAACAACATGCTTTAACTTGTGGTCAGCCCTGGAGTAGCCAGGCAGCTGGACTGGATGATCATTGCAGGTCCCTTCCAGCTGTATTATTCTATTCTATTCTATTCTATTCTATTCTATTCTATTCTATTCTATTCTATTCTATTCTATTCTATTCTA
>JAOTQP010000001.1:66673847-66700052 GCA_026413545.1 Cichladusa arquata | reverse complement strand
CTATTCTATTCTATTCTATTCTATTCTATTCTATTCTATTCTATTCTATTCTATTCTATTCTATTCTATTCCATTCCCTACACAGGTCAGTCTCTGATTTCAAACTCTGAGACTGTGAATTAACTCTAGGAAGAAATTTCACAGGCTGTTTCTACATAAAATCATGAGAATTCATGAGGGATATAAACCAAAAATAATCTTGTGCATAGCAAACTGCAAGAATTGAATTAAGGCAGGGATATTACCTTCAGTACTCTAAAATTTCACTGGGAAAATGAACAGTCATATAAATGGATGGTGGTATCAACATTTTCAGGATGTTTAGGAATTAAAGGTAACAAGGTATAAATTGAAAATTACTTGCCTGTATTGTCTTGATAGTCAGCAAACAAGTCAACCACCAAGTTTTACATGCAAGAAAATCTAAAGGGACTGGGTAAGACCTCTGTACCTGTTCATCTATAAAAAATAGATCAGTATTTTTATAGTTTAAAAAGTGGTTTTACATTTCAGAAAGGTTTTTTTTGTTTTATTTTTGGTTGTTTGTTGTTTTGTTTTTTTTGAGTATTTTTCCTTCAAATGAAGTACAGATAGTTCCAGGTTTATTTTACATTTCCAGGTCTCGAAACCAAATTCAGTTCTTATGTCACAAAACTCCCAGTGTGCCTAAGATGTGCTCTTTATGTTCAAGACTGCATCTATAAAGAATACTAGAATTTTCTCTTGCAAATAAAAACCATTTATTCTAGGAAGTAATGTTTGCACAGTGCCTATCATGACAGGATGTATCTCTAATTGGCGTCACTGGTAACGTTTAAAACACAAACACATTAAGTGTACCAAATGAAAACAGTACTGAGTCTTTCTAATTCAGTACCAAACAAACATAAAATGAAGCAGTAGCACTATTTATCCTTTTGTATAATTCATTGAAGTAATCAATAAAATTTAACATATTTTATATCACCTATAGAATAACAATGCATGGAGATCAAGGATATTAATTAAGCTGAACCTAAATAAGTTAAACTGAAATCCAGTTCTAAATACCTTGACTTCTTGTTGCATCCAGATCCAAGCATTGCCTTGTACTGTCTTCCGTGTGTATACATTTTGCAACATGATATGTTAAAGCACAAAAGTTGGTAGGGTTTGGTAGCTCTGCTGTAATTGAAAACCCCTTATTTTCTTAAGCATTTTTCATGCTTTATCCCCAGCCAGCTGTTAAGGACCACACAGCTACTGACTCCTTTCCTCAAAGTGTGATGAGGAGGAGAATTGCAAGGGTTAAAGGGAGAAATCTCATTGGTGGATAAAAAACCAGTTTAATAGGAAAAGCAAAAGCTTCACAAACTAAGCAAAACAGAGAATTCAGCCACCATATCCCGTGGGCAGGCAGGTGTTCAGCCATCTCCAGGAAAAGAGGGCCCCATCACACTTAACAGTGACCTGGGTAGATAAACATTATAAGTTTAGATGTTCCTCTTCCTGCTTCTTCTCACAGTTTGTGTTGATAAAGGTGACACACACGGTCTGGGTTATCCTTTTGTCCCAGCTGTGTCCCCTCCCAACTCCCCTTGCACACCCAGCCCACTTGTTTTCAGGGTAGGCTGAGAAGAAGAAAACACCTTGAAGCTATGTAAACTCTGCTCAGGAGTAATTAAAACATTCCTGAATTATCAATGCTATTTTAAATATCATGAACATGATGAAAATGTTCATCATGTTCCATGATGAAATATCATGGAACAATAAATATTGCAGGTTTAATTTTGGCTTTTTTTTTTTTAATTTTGAATTGGGTTTTTTACTACTCCTAGTAATTGTGCTGACACCTCTGCTGCCACACTCCTAAAAAGAAGACCCTGCTGTCAGCCTCCTTCAGACCTCACAATTCTTGGCATGGAAATAACACTTTAGACAGTCCTTCTCTTGCCAGATAAACACAAATTCTGAGCTCTCCCAAGGGCCACCTTATCCTTACACACCCTTGCCACCTTGCCACCTTGTACAGATGACCCCTACCCCGTAATGGACATCATGGACATTTTTTACCATCCTTTCTCAGCATTTCTGGCCCTTCAGTGGGTAATGGTAGATGAAGATCTGTCCTTCTGAAGTCCTCAGGGAATGCTGGGCTGTTTAAGGATATTCCTTGCTGGTGACTCATGTAAGTCAGCATTCATGGCATGCTTCAGTTCATCAGGTTTGAATGTTTGACAGAATTTGTGATGTGTGCCAATAAAGTGTATGGTAAGAAAATGAAAGATTTTTCTTTTCACAATTTTTTTTCAGTTTTAACACTCCACTTTCACAGTAACAAGTTTTTCTTGATTATCAGGAACAAGTAATCAAAGACTATCCCAACTAGTCTGTCATTCTAGGCACCTACATCCTCTTTGGCAGTAGTATAGTGCAAATAAAGAGTGGGCAAGTTTACCTTTTTTCGATGTGTTGCCATAAACTGTAATTCCCAAATGACAGGTGAATAAATTTTGCATACTTGCATTTATCTTCAACTATGTTTCAACCATGATTCATAAAAGTAAAAAATAAAATATTCTTAAAAGATTGTCTTGCTAGATTAACTCTTTTGGTCTTTCAAGAAACATGTTTATTTAAAAGGTGGAGTTCATAAGCATGTGAAGGTAAATAAGAAAGACTGCAGACAATTTATCTAATTTATCACAGTCCCTATTTATCACAGGGACTATCCAGGGGTTATTCTGGATTCGAACAGTCACCTTTAATATTTTACAGATTACTGGGGGGGTGAGGCAAGAGGTGCAACTACTGTTCTATTCTTCACACTGCTCTTTCTTGCTGAACTTACAGTGTGCATCTCCTTCCCGTAACTCTTTCTTTCCTGCCTTTCTTTGCAACACTCAGCCGTCTCCAGCCTTTACTTTCTGAGGGCGTTCTTCATGAATGTGTAACCTCCTCCCAAGCATTGTACCTGAGCCACTCCATTGCTTTGCAAGACCGAGTAGCAGACTAACCAAAATCAACCTGTGGAAAGAGCACACACAATGTGTCATGGGTGAACGTTGCAATTTGATGCGAAGTAGGTGCACCCTGCCCTTCTGTACGACAAATTGCTGAAGATGGTAGAAAAGATGATGACTAGAAGATCATCCCTCATGCATTTAAAGTTAGTTTAACCAATATAACATTCAAATTAACATTTTGAGAGTTAGGACTGGTAATTTCTCTCTGTAACCTCTCAGTAAGTCCACCTTCCATATCATTTAAACCTTGACGTTTATTCTCTTTCCATTCTAAGGAACTATAGAAAGATTGTATAGGTGGAGCCTAAAAGGTATGTTACAGAGTGCTTAACTATCCATAATAGTAGAAAAAATGTATATAATACATACAACAACTTTAATTAATCTTATTTCTTATAAAATAATAAAATTAACCTCTTTCTTTTCCTCCTGGGAAACTAATGTCAAAACTGCTAACATGGTTTTCTATCCTGCAGTTCTATGATCCAGTCGATCTCTTTTCAGAAGTAAGACCTTATTCATGTCACCTGTATTTAGATTTTTAGCTTAAATTCTAAGTGCATGGTGGTGTACGGGAACTAAAATGCCTCTTTATTCAACAAAGATAAGTATTTGCAAAGGGTGACCCAGAACTTCAGTAGTCATTTCACTCTGTGTGGATTAGAAATGGATGTGCAAACACTTGGCTTCTGGCCTAGATAATTCAGTTAATTCTAACATTAGGTGGAAAGAATCCTTGATGGAATCTCAGACTTGTAGTGGTGGAGGCACAGGGCTGTTTTCTGGCTTGAAAGGTATTAGTGAGAACAGTTGGCAAAGCATACACCAGAGAAGTGAAATCAGTGTATTAGAGGTCCTCCTTTAACTATTCTTTCAATTCTCTATATTACCTACATAACCTAAAAAACTTGAACACTGCAGGTTTGTTTTTTTTTTTGTTTTCTTTTTTCATTCATTGGAAGAAAAACCTAAATTTGCATTTGCCTATTTCTCAACTGCATTTCTCTGGTTGCCTACAATTTTGATTTTGCTCCACTATGGAAGGCTGTAAAGTTCTATAAGGTTTCCTTAACTGGAAACCTTAACTGGCATTAGCAGTAATTCTTGACACTGAATACAGATATCACATACCAAAAAAAAAAAAGGATTATATAATTTTGTTTATTTTTTTGTGATTCTTTTCTGGAAGTAGTGAAGAAGCAAAAATGTAACCACACTCAGAAAATACAGAAAAGTGTAAATACAGGATATAACTGAAGTAGCTGAAGTTGTTCCACAAGGTTCTGGTTTGGTGAAACAGGAAAGCTGTATAAAATGAACACGACTGAACAATGAGAACAAATAAATCAAACAGTGAGAGCAAATACATGTTGAATGGATCATTAAAAGGGTAGTGCAGGTTTCACTGTGAGCAATTTCAAATGGTACTAAGAAGCAGGTGATGGTGCTATAGGAAACAACATCGTTATGTCAGACATAGTCCTCTTAACCTGACTATTCAGAGTTGTTGAATGTGTGCAGCCATGGAGAGGTCAGAATGCTTTACTTCTCAAAAATCCAGACTGTCTGCTTCAGGTCAGAGTAATCTGTTCTAGTTTTAGCAACCAAGCTAACTAATTTAGATGCCTAAATCAGAGTTAGTAAGAGCGGATGTTCTCCATAGCTAATGAACAGAAATAGGCATCTTCAGTGAACAGATCAACTCATCCTGAGGCATCTAAGCATCCTTGACAATTCATGACCTGGATGATGTGGCACAGTGTACTCAAAGCAAGACTGCATGACACAGAGTTGGGAGAAGTTGCTGATGCACCAGAAGCTTGTGCTGCCATCCAGAGACACACCACAAGGCTGGAGAAATGGGCTGACAGTGACCTCATGTTGCACATCAATGAAAAGAACAAAGCCCTGCAGGAATTCCAGGAGGAACAATCTTAGGCACCAGTAGAAGCTGGCGTCCACCTAGTGGAAAAGTAGCATCACATTAAAGGTCCCAGGGATCCAGGCAGAGACCAAGGTGGACATGAGCTAGCAATGTGCCCTTGTGGCAAATGGGAATGGTATCGTGGGCTGCATTGGAAGCACTGTTGTCATCAGGCTGAGGAAAGTGATCCTTTCCTACTCCTCAGCACTGGTGAGGTCACACCTGGAATGCTGTGTCTAGTTCTGGGCTCCTCAATATCACGGAGATATGAACATAATGGAGAGACTTCAGAAAAGGACCACAAGAATAGCTAAGGGACTGAATCAACTGAAAAGAGGAGAGGCTGAGATAGCTAGGACTGTTCAGCCAGGAGAATAAAAGGCTCAGAAGGGAATTTTATTAATATATATAAATCCATGAAGGGATGGAGTGAAAAAAATGGAACCAGACCCTTTTTGGTCCTGCCCAGTGACAGGATCAGAGGCAATCAGACAAACAAACACAGGACATTTCCTCTGAATATAAGGAAAAACTTTTTCACTGTGAAAGTGATGGAGCACTGGCACAGATTGTCTGAAGAGGTTGTGGAGTCTCCCTCTTTGGAGATATTCAAAAGCCATTTGGACATGATCCTGGGAGACCAGTTCTAAGTGGCCTGGCTTGGGCAGAGGGTTTGGACTATATTATTTCCAGAGGTCCCTTCCAAACTCAGACATTCTTTGATTCTGCGAAGTCCACATTCAACAAAAGCTTATTTCTCTCACTTGATTATTAACAGAAAAGATGGTGAATAACCCGGTCTCAGAGGTTCAGTTTCCAGACATATGTAGTTGAGTTAGATGACTTTATTTTCACTCAGTGACCCAAATATAGATTTATTTGCTTAACTAGATAGCATTCTCACATATAGGCATAGGCAAGTCCTTAAAATGACTTCTGCTTTTCTTAAAATTTAATTTTCACCAGTTCAGTAAACTGTGAACAAGGTCCAAACTAGAAAGTGGAGATTATAAAACTTCTTAGTGCATAAATAGCTGTTCATATATATTTACTGATCTGAGTTATTATTTTTCTTATGAAAATGAATTCACAGGGGAAGAAAAATAAAATTGCACACTGTAAGTACAACTACAGCATAATTGTCATCAACAAAAGATACCACATAATTGTAATATTATCTTTCAAAACTTTTGACCTTTGCCTTATTCTTAGTAAATGCTATTCTGTAGGTAATTCAGTTTCTAAATGGAAATTTTGCAAACTTCCTTGAAGTAGCTTTAAAACAATCAAACAAAAGTACACAGAAGTTAGTCAACATGAAGTGTAATTCAGTACTGGATTCCCTTCCTAAGGTATGAATATAACAAAGTATTTATTTGAAACCGCTCACTAAACTAACATGACTTAAAGCTTTGTAAATATCAAACTGAGGAAAAATTTCTGTATATGTAAGTCTCCTGAATTTTTAAAATACTTCCTCATTTTGTTCATATAGATAGGATCAGACAGTGTAAAGAATTCCTCAGCTGAAAGTTACTATTCCCATTTATCACCCTCCAGAGCTGAAATCCAGTCCCTGTCATTGAGACAAAGAATCATTCAGGCTGGCAGTGATCCTGGGAGGTCTTAAGTCCAACCTTCTGCTCAAAGCAGAATCAACAGTGAATTCAGAGCAAGTTGTTCAGGGATTTGCCCATAGCAAATCCATGCTGACTGTTATGAATTATTTCATTTTTCTCTGTGCACCCAGAACTGGCTTTCAAGCAGACTTGTTTAATGATTTTCTTAGGGAATAGACTGAAGTTCACTGTATTGTGCCTTATTCTACTTTTGAGTACAGTACATTTGCTTTTCTTCAGTCATCAGGAGCCTCCCTGCTCCAATCTCTGTGGCCATTCAAAAATTATAAAACTACCACCCTCTGCATCTTTGAAGGTGTCCTGTCATTTCTCACAGGTTTTGATGGGTCAAGATTTCTAAGGGTCAATTCTTTTCCACTACTGCTATTTCCTCTCCTCCTTAAATTCTGACTCTAGGCACAAAGACAGAAGCACAAACTAAGGCCCCAGCAATTAACATTTCCCAACTGTGCACACAGTAACTGGAAGGAAGGCAACTTCTTGCATCACTCATACACCATCATAAGACATCTAACTATGTAATAGATATGAGGTTCTTAGGCAGCTGTCCTCAGAAACTTATACTGAGAGTGATCTAGATTTATTCAGGCATCTAAAGTTTAACTGTATAAAAAAAATGAAGTCATGACAATTTGAACAATCTAATCACAGGATCAGGAATGTAGAATGTAAAGGAAGACCAGCTAAGAACAGCCAGAAATATTCACCTCTCACTCGGACTAAGCTGAGAGGCTTACTCAGCTGAATGCCAGCACTCTTGGGCAGTTTCACAACCCATGGTGCAGACACCTGCAATAAACAAGCCATAGCTCTAACCCAGAACCAGCAAATAGTCTTCTGGGTGTTCTTGCTGACTACAGAAACAGCACGATGGTAACTGCCTTTGAGACAATTCGTCATTTGATGAATGTTGATTTCAAAAGCAGTTTCAGCTTAAAAACTGTCGTAAGTGGCCCACAAACAGATGTCCTAGTGCACAGTGTGGAAGGCAAAGCATACAGTAAAGCCAGGACCTATTTCAGACAGCATTGCCAGCGAAATAAATGCATGCCAGACTTAATAAGATTTAGATACCTAACACCTGATCAGACAGATCCCATCTCTTTTGAGGTAACCCTGGAAGTTTTTATGTGTAAAATATTTGAAGCTCTATTAAGAAAAAAAAAAGACACATCACTAGAGTTTTCTGATTTTTTTTTTTTTTTTTTTTTTTTTTTTTTTTTTTTTTTTTTTTTTTTACCTCTTATGAATAGATAATAAACTTGTGAAAAGCTTATTATAGCTAGTGGTGATTTTCAAATATAGATATAGGAAGTTAGAACCAAAGATATAAGCATTCCCAGGTTTGCTCCAAATACATAATTATCAGATAATATTTGAAGACTTGTATCTTTTGGATGAGAATTTTGGCTTAACTAATTTTCTTCTTTTTCTATTTTCACTTTGTGGGAAATTCATTATTAATTTCTGCATAATTTAAATAAATCTAATATTATGGAGAATTTGGATTAAATTAATATTAATTCTTTGTGGAATAAATAACAAGTAGTTTTTAAAATTTCTTAGTTCATGAATAAATATTTTAAGTATGTTGAGTTTTCTTTATGAGGAATTCCTAGCTTGCTGGTTTTGTCACTGAAACATTTACACTCTGCTAGATGTGCTGAAGTAGCTTAATGATTCACTAAATAAATGCATTCATTACTTATTTAGTATAGTACCAGATGAAAAGAAATCAGCCATTGTCACCCACAGATTTTCCACTTTGTTAAAAATTATCACGATAGTATCAAAATAGAAAAGGAAGCAAGATATATTTCTGGAGTTTTGAAAGTAAAGGGGTGAAATTTTGTATTGCTCCTTGTGCTGCAGCTGCTGATTATAGAATTTTCTTCCTTTCATAAATGATCTGGCCTAAGAATTTCCACTGTAATGTTCACTCACAGAAATGTTAATGACTTTTCAATCCCACTTTTTTTCTTTTTCGTGTCAGTGTGCTGCCTAAGTCCAAGGCACTGTCTTGGAATATGTGTATGCTCATAAATTAAATCAGCAGGTGATCAATGTTTAATATTTACACTGCAAACACCTTAAGATACTTTAACACTGAATTACATTTGTATTATCAGATTACTGTAGAAAACCTCTTGGACCAGCTTCTTATCATGTTATGACTTTGATTTCAGTGGTGACCCATTGACTGGAAAACTTTAATGAATTAAGAATCTAGTTTTTAATGGAAGGGAGGCAAAGGTTGCAGAGAGATAAGAGCAGAAGGATGCTCCTTTGACATTATCAGACTTCATTTGCCTTTTAAAGATGGGTTACAGAAGAAGAAGAAAACCTTCCAAGGTTTGTATTAACCTCTCACACGTGTTTGATATTACAAGGAGTTGCAGCATCACTACTAGCAATAAGAATATTTATTTATGTGACAAGTTGCACAGCACAACCACTCAGTTTCCATTAGGATGAGGCTTTATTGCACAATTTCCAGCATAAAATCTAAAAAACATGGGTTCATATATTTTAATTTGCCTCTATACCTTCCATTTTAATATAAGAAGAGAACAGTGATAATATAGCAGAAATTCTCAGTCACATAAGCAAGTAGTTCCTCTTCTGTTTTCTTCTGGATTCATTATGGTACTCCCACAGTAGGCATCAGAAATATGATAAGAAATCCTCTCTTCCCATAGGACTACTTGTCTCATTGTATCAGTGCATAATTTGTTTCACAACTGGACTGAAAATAAGTGTTGAAAAACTCATATTAGTTATTTTGTAGTACTAAGAAACTGTAGTTTAAACTGGGTTTCTATTGCATCGAATTTATTCAAATAAGCTAAAATAATCATCTTTTACCAGCTATCCCAAAATCTGGGCAAAACCCAAAAGCTATAATCAGACTATGAACACTGAAAACAAGAAGAAAAAGAGGGTGAATAGTAAAATATAATGTAACCACATACAGAGTTTGTTTCAGAATCATATTTATAAAATTACTATTTTTATAAATGCAACAGACATCAGTAAAGTATGTGAAATTTCTTTGTTGCAATGTGTTTAAAAGCCACAAAATGAGACACATTTGTGCAAATCACATTAACATTTGAATTATGCGATAAACTACAGTCATAAATCTGAAAAAAAATTGACAGGAATAAATATGTACAAGCCAAACAGAATATGAAAATGAATACAATTATTCAGGAAGAATTTTTAGTACTTTGATGGCAGTGAAGACTGTCATATTCTGATGAAAATTATTACATATGGTGGGTTTTTATGTTTTTCTTAAAGTTCTTTCCTTAGCTGTGTTGTGCCTAGACAAGTAAATCACATATAGCACTATCAAAAATAATTGTCTCAAACATAGGAAGTACCTGAAAATCTCTCCTTAAATTTGTTTCTGGTAGCGATGTAAAGAATACTATCTGTTTAGATATGCCTAGCAATGCTTGGAAAGGTGAGTAATTGCTCACCTTGCTGTAACCAGCTCTGTGGGATGCAGGATTTACAAGAATTCCATTTTCATGTGCATCTGTACTCCAGGTATGAGAAATTCAATTCTTTCCTAATAAACTAGTAAAAGGCATGACAACTTTATGAGCTTCCCATTTTGCTCGGTAATAAAGACACCTCATTGTCAGGAATCCAAATTTGTCAAGAGAAAACACATGTTTGAGAAGCTTAGCTACAATAATATAAACAGCATTCTTTCATTTTGTACATGGTAGAAACATGGTGAGTTACAGTGAAGTGCCTTATTTATGGAGATAAATAGGAAGCTTGCTGCAATATCAACAGAAAGAGCTATCTTTCAAATCCTTTGTATCTAAGTAAAGTATTACACAACAGCACAATGTGGTATCAAACTACAGATTGAACTCAACAGCAGATAGTATGCAAGTTCAGCCCATAGAAATTGGCACACATTCTAGATATTCTTCATTATTAAAATGAGTTATGTCCATTTGCCATTTGAAAAGCAGTTAGACTCTTTGAAGGTACCCACTTTTCTAAGAATGTTAAAAACATTTTGGTGGAAATGTAATTGTTGGCCTATTCCAGACTTCTCCAGGAACAAAAAAAAATCATTATAAACATATCCAGAATGCAAATCTGTGCATTGGCTTGAAAAAGGGGTCTAGGAAAAGAAATGTAGAAGGGGATAAATTATTTGAGAATAAAAAAATTCAGTGGAGAACCTAAGTTGAATGCTTTCAAAGAAACCTGTCGATAAGGAGACAGTATGATCTCAGAAATTATTTTAGTTTCTATTAAATAACTCATAAACAAAGAAATCTTCAAGGAAAAATGAAAAACAGAATAGATACTGAGAATCTACTAAACCAGGAGCTCAGCATGTAGCATGAAAGCAGAAATAAAAACTTTGTCCCTTAAACAACCTTGATAAATAAACCTTGATCTTTTACAGAGTGAAAGGTAATGCTGTACCTCTTGGTGTAAAGCATCCCCACCAATGCCTGCAAAAATTGTTTTTATACTACAGTGTAAGGATGGGACAGTTAGAAAGCAGAGGACCTGTCCAAAGCACTAAAAGAGAAGACAGAAATACTGATTTTATGTTGTAAAATCACATAATGAAAATTATTTCTAAAGGAAATTTTTTTAAAGCTGCAATATTTGGATTATATGGAATAATAAGTAGCTGGGACTTCTAAATTTGGCAAGTTCCTATATTGAGAGACTGAGTAATATTTATTCAGCTCTGCTTCTTTCTTCTTAAGGAACAGAGGTTATTTGTACTCTCTACAGGATACTATATGGTAATTGTATCTATTTTTTTTAAGTTTATCTATAATAATAAGTGAAGAAGAGACAATTCTCTGATTCTGCAGTTGACATTTCAGCTTCAGCTACTGCACACCTAAACTTCATGTTGAAGGTTATAGAACTCTACAGCACACAAGATACCACCATCTAAACATCTAATTGAGTTGAATATATGAGGTGGCACACTGATGACTTAATCTGTCACTAACAGGTAAGATTGAGCTCACTTTACATCAGACACCAAAGAGGATGCAGTAGAAACTGCTTTTTATATCCTATGCAGACAGTTGTGTTGGCACTAGTCAGTTTTCTCCTAGTAATCTACTTAACAGTATGTGTAATCTCTTAATCTGAGTGGTTTTGCACCCTTGGTTGCCAGTTGCAAGGGTACTGTCCCAGACACCATGCTGGAATTATAATATAGCTGAACCTTTAAGGAGAAAGCGCAAAACTGATGGAAAGTCATAAAACAAAAGAATTTGACAGTTTAAAGATAAGAATACTTCCAAGGAAGACGGATCCCCAAAGCTGCTGAAGAGAACTTCATGGTGAAATTCACGGAGATGCTTACTGTGCAGTCCTAATTTAAGCTCTTATTCAATCACACCCTCTTATTCCCTGTTTCAACAGTCAGCTCTAGGCTGTTCTTCACCCAGGATATGAGAACATTTGCCACTGCTGGAGGAAAATATATACAGGGGTAGTTGCCCCAAAGAAAGCCAGAGAAAAAGGAGTATGTCATTTATATATTCCATGGCAGACTGTGTTAGGAGACATCTTTTTTCTACAAAGAGACAGGGCCCACAGAGAAGCCAAACCACACTGCTGTAATCACTAGGCTTAATAGCAGGCAGAGAATAACACAAAGTCTGGCCAGTCAACCAGACCATTTCTATGAAAACACAGAGTAAAGAAAGAAAAATAGATAGAAGTATCTCTCTCTCCACAGTATTTGTGCTGAGAATGCAAATGGATTCTGAAACAAAATTATATTGTGGGAGGGCACCTATCCGAAAGCAGAAGGCAGAGCAAACAGAAATATTTATCAGAGTGTCTTGGATCACCAGCGAGTCAAAATCGGGTTTTATCAGTTTTCCTAAAGACACATTTAGCCAGAAATTTATAAGGTAATGTCTCTCTTTTTGTTTTCAAATAAAAGAATCAAAGTCCAATCAACAACACAAACCATCCAAAAACTGAACTAACTGTGTCTGAAAAGAAAGCGTTAGGCTGAGCTTAAACTGAGTTTAACTTCAAGAGATTAATAATAAATTCAAATGAACCAAACCAGAATATGAGCAAGCACAATGCTCTGTAGTAAGCAGGGATATCTTTCAAAGAAAAGGAAAAAAAAAAAAAAAAAAAAAAGGAGAGAGAGAGAAAACTAAGCATCTTGGGGGGGTGAAAAAAAGGCTGGAAAGAGGAAGATATCTTATTGCCTGCCTCTGCATAAAATATTAAGGTACAGGTTAGCCAGCCCAACCCACTTATCGTGATAACAGCTCTCACAGATAGCGGTGGGTGCAATGAAAGCTGTCAAGAATAGGGGAAATATGAAGAATCTTTAAAGATTAAAAAAGAAATTAAAGTCAAAATATGATACTCTAGTAAGATCTGTTTGGCTCTTCTGTTAAACAGTGGAGAAAAACTCCATAAAAGAAGAAATTATCTATGTAAACCTTATCTATACCTAACACAAGTTAAAGTCACTGTCCTGCTTCCCTCACATCTACATCAAACCCAAACACCTTGCAAGCTATCTATAAAGAAATTAAATATAGCATTGAGGTGTCTGCCTGAAGTTGGAAACTGCAAGTAATTGAACTGTGCAGAGGTTAATAAAAATACAATGGGTATCCAAGGAAATAAGTCAGAGCTGTGAGTCTTGATGAGCCTTTTTTTTTAAACATGCAAACCTTTGGGATGCAATGTGTACATGGCACAGTGAGACTGACAGTTCTGATCAAATATAACATAAGCACTGTTCAAACATTGTAATTTAGTTATTACTCACCAGGTCTGTATAACCTGTAGAGAAAATAGTCTGATGCTATACTACATCATATTACTACAAACAGGAAGAGATTCAAATTATTTCAATGTAAGAAAAAAAAAAAGGAAAATAAATGGAAGTTGATGAACTTCTATGTAAAATATGTCCTATTAATGCATTCTTAAAAAATAACTTCTATTTACTCAGTGAAAATAAAGAGAATGCAAAATGGACAAACCTAGAGCCCAGAAATGCCAAAGTTTTCCTGTGTAATTATAGCTGCTCCCTTGTGCCTACATGTTATGACAATGTAATTGCTTGATCACCTACTAATTTTCAAATGATACGTTAGAAAATCTTGCAATAACTTTTACAGCTCTTATGAGGCCCATTTTGAAAGGAATGGTTTTCCTGGGGACTTTCCTTGATTCACCAGGTATCTTGGTAAATAAAGGTTATTCATGGTCTTTCCCATAAAAAAAACTTGTGCATTTATAAAAAGATTTCTGGAAAAATGCATTATATACTTTTATCACAAAAATTATAAGTAAATGTGAAAGTGAAGACAAATTTGTCACCCTACAAAAGTCTGCAAATAGCTTCAGTGAAGCTCAGTATTCATTAACAACCTCCCACCCCCTTTCTCTCTCTGTCTTCTTTATTGTTGTCCTAGGAAGATTGACTACAGGTTGATAATACCAACCAAACCCATCCAATAACTTCAGCTGGGGATGTATCTGCTGAAGTTTTCAGAATTTCTTCCTATAAAACACCTGTTCTAAGGACAAATGTAAAACACCCTGAAGTTGTGGGTTTTTCCCTTCACCTGTATGTAGGAGTAATTTCCAAAGAATGATTTATCATTCATACAGTGAAGATACCATGGCCAGCAGCCAAAAAACAGTATTAGAAGTTGCCTGCTAGGCAGGTAATCTAGTGCGTGTGGGAGGGAAACAGGGTTGTACTGAGCTTCTTATCTAACCAACTCCTAAGGAGTGCCACTGACCGGGAACGCTGCAAATTACATGGAAATAGGAACTCTGCAGTCAGTGAGGCAGTTCACCTTAGAGAAAAAAACAAAGGAGCTTGCAGTTATTTTCTCAGGCAGCACAGGTCTGTAGGAGCCAGCACAATGATGATGTTGGCATTCCACAACACATGGTCCCCAGCAGGAGCCAGACTGACTGCTCCTGGTGCAGAAGTCTTCACAGAGATGAAGCTCCTGGAAGGCTTCTTAATCATCCAGGTCTCAGGCTGCAGAGAGTGCCTGCTGCTTCTCTCCAGGCCTCCACTGAGAGTGATGGTGTCCTCAGCTGTATGAGGAGTGCTCTGCTCAAATCATTGGACCTACAAGTTAAAGGTGCCAAGACTGCATAATGTTGGAGGGAGTGAATGGGAAGACATCTACAAGTTCTTCATGAAGATTTGTCAGAAGTCATCAAGAAGCTACATTTGAGTGAGTGGTGGCTGGAAACATCACCAGAAAACCAACAGAAACAAAGCTCTTCCTATTTCTGTGCATGTGGAACTGAAGGACACTTGCCACTGGCAAACAAGAACATCAGGCCATGCAACAGGATTATAAAGAAGCTTTAATAAACGTCTATTACATACTGCCTCAACAAGAATAGGACTTGGGAAAGAATCATCATGATTGCAGGGCCAGGTCTTTGGCAGGGGTGGGGAGGAGGAGGCAGGCTTGAATCACTCCAAGATCTGCTGCAAGGGTAGCACAGACGTGTGTAAGCAGTCCAGGAATTTTCTGGAATCCAAGGGGACAGCCTTTCAACACAAGGGATACATGAGATTAGCTGCAAAGGTAATCTGATAAGTCTTCTACAAACAAGTAAGGAAAAACTGATTGGTGACATAAATATCAATGGTTACTTGGGCTGCAGTGACCATGTGGTGATGGGAATTCAAGATCCTGAGAGAATCAATGAAGGCAAGAATCAACATAAAGACCTCTGATCTCAGAGCAGATTTTGACCTGTTCAGGGATTTGCTTGGCAGGATTTCATCTGAGGCTGCCCTGAAGAACAAAAAGAGACCAGGAAAGCTGACTGATCTTCAAAGACATCTTCCTTAAAATGCAAAAACAGCTCCATTATGGCACTCTAGGACTTAAGCAGATACAGTAGAATGTCAGTCTGAGTTAACAGGGAGCTCCTGATAGATATCAAATACGAAAAAAAAAAAAAGCAAGTGTACAGAAGGTGGGAGTAAAGACAAGGTATCTAGAATGAGGACAAGCTATACCAGAGGATTACAGAGACACTGCTGCAGGGAAGAAACTGAGAAAGCAAAAGCTCAGTTGGGATTCAAATTGGCAAAGGACGAGAAGGGTGACGAGAGCTTTTAAAAGTAAAACAAAAGCAAGAGTAAGTCATATGTGGACTCATTGCTGAATAACTTGAGAGCAAAGTGACAAAGGATATAGAAAATGCTTAAGTCCTCAGTGCTTTCTTTACTGACAATGCATGCTCCCAGTCCCTTGTCTCTCCCAGGACCCTGGGCCCAGTTGCAGAGTTTGTGGCAGTCAAGTGCTACTCATGCTAGAGGAGGAGTGAGCTGATGATAATTTAAACAAGTGGGGCATCCACATGCATTCAGTACTGCTGAGGGAAATGGCTAGTCTCACTACAGGGCTGTTCTATACAATCTTTGGTCTTGATGATAAGGGAAAATTCCTGATGACTGGAAAAATGCAAATATCACAATAATCTTCAGGAAGGTTGAGAAATAAGGCTGTAGGAACAATAGACTAGTCAGCCTCACACCAGTCCCTAGGAAAACTGCAGAATAAGTCCTCCTGGAAATAATTTCTGGCACATGAAGGAGATCAGCATGTTTAGGAACAGTCAGTGTTTCTTCACACTGTCGTGTCTGACATGTCTGACTAATCTGATTGCCTTCTGGGGGTAAGGGGAGAACACTGAATGCTGTTTTAACTTAGTTTTAGAAGAGCTTTTGACATAATCTCCTATAGTAGCTTCATAGAGAGGAAACAGGGGTACTGGATGGGTGGACTACAAAGTGCATGTAGAGCTAGCTGTGGTCAGCACCTCAAAGTCCACTTGGCACTTGAGGTAATCCTGAAGGATGGGTGGATACCTGGGATGATTGTAAGGAAGCAGTGAAAGTCCACTGTTTCACAAGTAAGGGGGACCCAAGAGCAGAGAACTACAACACAGGCAGCAAGGCAGGAGCCTGGACAGTAAGAACCCAGTCCACCAGCACCTAAATGAGGCAAGTTGGGTCTGGCTGTGGTATCCAGCCTCAGACATTGTGCAGTGACCAAAAAGCAGGTCTGCAGTGAAGAGGAACAGGTCAAGACAGGAATACAGTGCACAGATAGGATCCAAACTTGGACCATCAGGGCTCATGATCAGGCACAGGTATGGCTGCAATGCAGTGGGAGGTGTAGCTCTGGTGGGAGCCAAACAGTCGACCTGCAGCTCTGAGTAGCTCTCAAGAGAAGGGAGTCAGCCTTTTCTAAGGCCTTATTTCAGAGCTGTGTGAGACCACTCTGTCAAGGACACCAAAGGAAGAGGAAGAGCCCTCCACTGTGCTATCCCTAAGGTGACCCTGAGCCCAGTGACTCAGACTTCCAGGAGGGATGATTTTCTCAGGACCTTCACACTGATACTACTGCTGTCTTTATTAAAGACTAGAATGACAGAATGGAGTTCACTTTCAGTTTTGTGAATGATGCCACCAAGAGGAACAGTTGATAAAGCTGGAAGGCTGGGCTTCCATTAGGAGTGACCTCAAGAGGCAGGGACACTTGCTGACACATAGAGCAGGAAGCAGCACGGGAAAACTAACTGGCAGCAAGGCAGGCAGAGGCAGACCTCACTAAAAAGGATCCAAAAGGCTGAGTCATAAAATCTGGATCAGGATCAGGTCTGGACAGAGCAAACAGATGTAGCTCAAAAGTCAGCTCTGACAAGGCAGGCCCAATGCCATGTTGGATAGACCCAAAGCCAAACCAGAGATTCTGGGCCAGGGTCAGCATTAAAAAGGTACAAGACCAGACACAGATGTAGATGCTACATAACAGCACAGGCAGGGCACAGAAATACACCCTCTGCTAGAAAGCAGTTCCCAAGAAAATGGATGGGCATGCCCTCATTTCTGTCTTGCTTTGTAACAGCTCTTACAATGAGGGAGCTGACCTCGGGCTGAGCCAGCTAGGTTCCTCAGCTCAGCCAACTAAATTACTAGAAGGGGGGAATGCGCTCAGGAACCTGGCAGCATCTCATGAAATTCAGCAAAGGCAAAGGAAAATCCTGCATCTAGGACATAATGCTGTAATGGCACAGGCTGACTATCTAGAATGCAGGTAGAATTTCCTTTCCTGTAGAAAGGAACCTAAGTTTAGGATGATGAGTGTGAATAAGCCGTGCAATTCTGTAGCAATGCAAGCTTAAACATAAATTGGGTTGCATTAGTAAGAACATAACCAGCAGGTTAGTTGAAGTGCTTATTGTCCTCTTCCTGGCACTTGCAAGACTACATTTGGAGAGTTGTGTCAGGTTTGGGTATCTGCAGTATAACAAACACATTGACAAACTGGCAGAGTCCATCAGAGGCAATCAAGATAGTTAGGAAGTGAGAGCACATGACACAGAGCTTGAGAGCACCGGGCTTATTCATTTGTAATAAAAGGAGGCTGAGTGACAGCTAATGTCTGTCTTCAACTATGTGGTAGGTGAATACAGAGTAAATGGATCCAGGCTGCTTGGATATACACAGTGAAAATAGGAGAGGCAATGAACAAAAATTACAGGAAAGCAAATTGCTGATAAGTACAATAGGAAAAAAGGCATCAAAAAAAGTTGGTATGGCCTAACACTGGAAGAATCTTGCCAGAGAAACTTCAGATATACAAAACTGATGATATACAAAACTTGACTGGATAAAAGTTCTTCAGCAACCTAAGTTACTCACAGTGTTGAGGACTGGAGAGGTCAGAGAAGGGAGATTTAGAACAGATAAACTTGCAAGGACCCTGACAGCCTAAATCTATGCATGCAAATCATTGTCAGCTCAGATTCTAGGAATGTCTTAGAAAGTGCTTTGAAAACAAGACTTGGAATCATGGTCTGTATGTAATTTTTATTAAAATGTTATAATAAGCGTGTAAATACTGTTCACTATAATGAAGAATAGATATTAATGTCTCACTGTCCACATGGAAAATGGTGCCATGTGGGCTTCTGAAGGGTTGACCAAGGTTTGATACTATATAATAATGTCACTAATGATCTGGATGATGGAATGCAGTGTGTGCTTATTAAATCTGCAAACAATACTGGGCTGGAAGCAGCTGTTTACCTTGGAGGACAAGATTAGAATTCAAAATGATCTTGACAAACTGTAGGAATGGTCTGAGAAAAACAGGATGCTATTGAACAGATACAAGTGTGGGGCATTACTTCTAGTAGACATACTAAATTGTACAAATACAGGATGTGCCTCATCCAGCTTGTTTGTACTTTTGCTGAACATGATTCAGGGGCAACAGAGGATCACAAGCTGAGTAAGAGTCAATAACGTCATGTTGCAGCAATAAAAGCAAATAACACTGGCATTTTTTCTTTAAAAGTTGTAGTCTGCAAGACATAAGAAATAATCTCTTCACTGTACTGGAGGGTTTCAGCTTGTAGTAGCCAGTCCAGTTTTAAGCAGTACCTCAGTAAAGATGCTGAACAATTAATGCAAGATCATGGCTTTAAGCCCTATTGGGATTCCAATGACAGCATAATAATTTTGACTTACTTTCTTGGTGAAACTGTAAACATCCAGGAACATCCTTTTCCTAGGTATCACATCCCTTCTTTTACAGTCACAGATGGAAATCATTAAGCCATTATCTATAAAATATCCAGAAATGTAATTCTAAAGAAAGGAAAAATAAATAATGCTTGGAAATTGAGGAAGAAGTGTTTCATAGCTCTTTCTTTTCTAGGTGATAGATGGCTTTTTTTTTTTTGGTGGTGTTTTTGTTGTTTTTTTTTTTTTTTTTTTGCTTGCAGTAATTTCATAAAAAAAAAAAAAAACTATCCTGAATAATACCTTCTTTTCATTTTGGTGAAAGCTAACAAAAAACTAAATAAATTCCTTTGGATAAATCTGCATGTATTTTCACTCAGAAAACTTCTCAGATATCGGCTGCATTGCAGGAATATAACAAACATGTTTACTAGGTGTTGTTTTTTGTTTTTGTTTTTTTAGTAAACTATTTCCAGAGTTAAATACATAATAGCTAAATACATAAACCGGAAAGATAATCATAGAATCATTAAATGATAGAATATCCCAGGCTGGATGGGACATCCAGAGATGATCTGGTCCTGCCTTTTGTGGGAAGGAGAGCCTGGATAAGATTATCTAGAATCTTCTCTGATTACATCTTGAACACCTCTAGTGATGGGGATTCTACCACATCCCTGGGGGTGTTGTTCCAACTAATGAGTGCTCTCAATAAAAAAAAAATATTTCTTATGTCAACTTTCTGAGTACAACTTGTACACACTGCCACTTGTCTTCTCCACATGAGTCCTTGTGAAGGAGTCTCCGTCTTTGTAGATGTTCTTTAAGCACTGGAATATTGTGATGAAGTCTCCCTTGAGCATTCTCTTCTCCACAGAGAAAATATGCAACTCCTTCAGCCTTTCCTTGTGGGGTGTGTTCTCCAGCCTGTGACCACCTTTGCAGCCCTGGTTTGGACCCTTTTCAGTCTGTCCTCATCTTTCTTGGGTTGAGGTGCCTAGTGTGGGACACTGGCTGCATCCTGAAGAGCGCTGAGTGGAGTGTGAAATAATGTCAAATAATACTCATAGTTACTGTAGGCTCCTACTGATAATATCAGTGATACATCAATAAATTGTTCAGTGCTCCCTAATGATGAAATTTGGCCTTTAATTGCACATACATTGTTGAGATAAACTGACCTATCAATTTTAACCCTTCCATTCATCTTTCCTTCTTGGTTATAATCTACAAAGTCCTTAAAGGTATAATTTAATGGGATGTGGTTGGAAATGTGTTTCTAATAACATACAAGAACTAGGGATCCTTTTTGTCTTCTATTATTGTTCACACTGCAGCATGTAGATAAAGTGTATGAACAACATCCTTTCTGTCTAAACATTTATTTTGTTTCAAGTAGCTAAAGTGAAAGCATGCAGAGCACATAAACATAATTTTTTGATGCATTAGGTCTTTTTCTTCAACAAATATATGCTTCATAGCAACAATTAGTTCATTGCATTATGGCAGTGTTTCCACCAGAAGTTAATTTCCATCATCTGTTGTTGTCTAGAAATACACTAAAAGAAGCATGTCAGAAGTAACAATAATTCACATGTTTTAAACACTAATTAGAGTTTGGAATTTTTTCTAAAAGAACTATTTTATGCTAAAAAAGAGTCATAGAAATCTAGTTATTAAACGTGTCTTGGACTAACAATGGCATAATGGACTGACTTTACTGGGATTTGGACACAGTGATGATCATCAAAGGATAATTCTTAAAGTTAGCTGGCAGCGTGATGTGGTGCATGAAAGAAAGAGTGCTTGAAAAGAGTAGACAAGAGAAGGAGAGAAGACCAGCAGGGCTTTTCTCAAGGTTCTAACTCTTGTCTTGAAAATAGATCTTTATGGGCCCTCATGTTACCACATTGTCATTATGCAAGAGCCAACAACAGAGATTGAGGCCTCTACAGATCAAGGAGTCAAGATATCAATATCAGTGAAATGAAAAATCAGTTATGGAGAACCAACAAAGAGGTCAATATTAATAATTTGCCTTCATACTAATTATTCTGATAATAACCTCAATAAAAAATGGTTGTATTAATTTCACTACTAAAAAGGCTGTCAAGGTTATGCTTGCAAAGTATAAGAAAGATGAGCATAAAATGTCAAAATGGAATAAGCAGCTCAAACTCATGGTTTTAAAGCATGTTTCATTTGTGAAACAACCACAGAATAAACTCTTTCAAAGCCAAGAACCTAAACTACGCATTAGTGCTGTATGTTTTCTGTAATAAAACACACAAATCTTGCTATTTACATCTATGCAAATTTTATCATGATTATACTCTAATAAAAGAAATAAAGAAAAATAAAGTTGAATACATATGAATACATATCTTCATTTAAAAGTTTGGTTTTGTGTAGATCTGGTTACTGTTCGACTACTCAGACTATTACTTCTTTTTATTCTAAAAGCTTATGTTTAATGAATTCTTCTCAGTAGAATTTATAACCAATCAGAACAAACATAATGTCTATTCTATTTTTAGTACTGTGAGTGTAAAAATCAGAGAGATTAATATAGATTAACATAAATTTCTTATGGATAATGACTATATTTTTCAAAATTTTTACCAAATTATTTAGATAATCTATGGCAATAAAACCAAAACAACTCCTTGAAGTCATACCATCTTCATCTGCTTCACTGTGATTGAAGTGTAGAGAATCTCACTTGGAAGGTCTGTTACGGTGTTTCTGAAATTGCAAAGGGTATAACAAAACTTGCCTCAAGAAATACATAAAAGGTTTTTTTAATATTACTCTCTTTCATGACTAAAGTAAGAAATTGCATAAAAAGCATGTAGAAATTATTTACAGTTAGAGTAGTAAAAGATTCTTGCCAGTTTTTTTTTTAACCTCTGCTTTAATGCATCCTGTCATGTGGATGTTAAAACTAGTGAATGAAACACCTCTGAGCTGTGTGGTGCGATTGACAAGCTGGAGGGATAGGAAGCCACCCTGAGGGACCTTGACAGGCTTGAAAGTTGAGCCTGTGGCATCCAAGTGAAGTTCAACAAGGCCAAGTGCCAGGGCTGCACCTGACTCAGGGCAATGCCAAGCACAAATACAAGCTCAGCAGAGAATGGCTTGAGGACAGCCCTGACGAGAAAGGCATGGGAGGGCTAGTGGATGAGAGGTTGCACATGAGCCAGCGATGTGCACTCGCAGCCCAGGAAGCCAAACACATCCTAGGCTGTGTCCAAAGCAGCATGGCCAGAAGATCAAGGAAGAGGATTCTGTTCCTCACTTTTCTCAGGTCAGATCACATCTGCAGTACTGTGTCCACCTCTGGGGCTCCAAACACAAGAAGGATGTGGACCTTTTGGAGCAAGACCAGAGGAGGGCTATGATGATGAGCAAATGACTGGAGCACATCTCCTACAACAACAGGCTGAGAGAGTTGGGGTCATTCGACCTGGAGAAAAGAAAGCTCC
This sequence comes from Cichladusa arquata, assembly GCA_026413545.1. Lineage (NCBI taxonomy): Eukaryota > Metazoa > Chordata > Aves > Passeriformes > Muscicapidae > Cichladusa > Cichladusa arquata. The sequence continues at coordinate 66,677,424 of JAOTQP010000001.1, read as the reverse complement.
AGGGAGACCTTACAGCACCCCCCAGAACCTTAAGGGGGCCTGCAGGAAAGCCACAAAGGGACAATTCAAGAGAGTATCTAATCGTAGGACAAGGGGAAATGGCTTTAACCTGAAAGAGGGTAGGTTTAGGTTAGATGTTAGGCAGGAAGTCCACTGTGAGGTTGGTGAGACACTGAAATGGGTTGCCAAGAGAAATTGTGGATGCCCCATTCCTGGAAATGTTCAGGGTTGGGTGGGGTCCTGGGCAATCTGGTGTAGCGGTGGTATCCCTGTCCATGGGAAGGGCTTGAAGTATAAGATCTTTAAGATCCCTTTCAACTCAAACCATTCCATGACTCTATTTGGTGCAACCCATATGCATAGCAGGGAAAATTTATATGCTGCAATGGCCTTTCTGTTTACATTTGCCAGGGTTGGTTTTTTTTTTTTTGAACCTACAAGAAATCCTGGTTTTCAAGAGAAAGGGGCTAATAGTACTTCCTGATCCTGGCACAGGAACAAATCACATTATCCTTACTCATGAGAATAATCTAATTAAACCCAACAGGAGTCCTCATATGGACACGGTAAAGCAAGCATTATTTTGATGCCACAGTGACAGACAAATGAAAACCCTCTTCTTCTTTCAAACATGGTTCAGTTCTGATCTATATAATTTCATTATTTAAAAACACACTTTTTTTTCTAAGAGTCAGTGTAAATATATGCTGTAAAGAGCAGCCCCTATTTACTGAAATAGTTCCATGTTTTGTAGCCAAGAGTCTGTCTTCTAAAGCATGTTCTTTCAAACTTTCACAGTTGAATGATTACATAATCTTTTTTACCCCAAAAATGAAGTAGTATTCCTAGAATTTATTTTAGAACTGAAATAAAAATTGAGCTAAAACTTTAAACTTTCTCAGCTTCATTTTCTTCTCCATCTGCTTGTGGCAAACATTGGAACATGGATAAAGGTCTTTTTCTTTGTTTTTTGATATTATATTTGAGACCACCTTCTGGCATTTATGGAGAATGGAATCGGAGAAAACTTGAAGAATATCACAGAAAAAAAAATCCTTCATGTCAACTATTACAGCTGAGGGAAAAGTATGCTCTGGAAGCAAAGGGATTGCTTTCTCTCATGTCAGTGGGGAGCAAGTGTTGTAAAAAGTACAGAAAGAGTAAGGATCAGATCATAGTCCTGTTTTTGTGAAGGATGAAGGAATGCATAGCATCCTTTTACTCCTGCCACACCTAGTCTGGGCCTGTGTCAATGACTGATCTTGCATGTTGACCTAAAAATGGCTACAGTTATGCAAATTCTACGATTTGCTAATGAAGAGCACCTTGCTGGACTGAGATCCAACTAAATACCTCATGAATGAAATTATCACTGAGAAATTCACAGTCTTTGGAATGAAGATGTCAATATCAAGAAGATGAGACAAACAATATTTTCAAAGGAAAGATACGAATCACGTTCTATGGCATTTCTTGTGTATGTGCTCTTACTTTAATTTTCAGTCTGATGAGGTGCTAGAATGGAAGCAAATGAACACCAGAGCTGCAATTACTAAAGGGCTGAGATTAATGTTTCAAATTTGTTTTTCTTTCAGAATGCCAGTGCTACAATAATGTTCACATGAGTTGATGAATGGCTCACCCCAATGAAAGTTTGCTTATCAAAAACAAACACTGTTGATTAAAGAAGACAGCTACTTCTTAACAACACTCCAGCTTATAAAAATAAAGAGAACACAATTTGTAAAAATTTATTTGCAAAACCAAATATGAGTTTAAGAACTAAAGGAAGTCTCTCCTATTAAATCTGTTGTTGGGAATTAACTTTCTTTTATTTTTTTTTACTAATACTACATATATTATATTACATGATTTCAGCAGTGAAAATCTTAACCAGTTCAAACAGGACATTATATAATAAAGGATTTGACTAATACAACTTTTAAAAAACCTCATGATTGCAACTTTATCAGAAATTCAATGTGGAGGAATGCCCTGATAGTTGTGTATGGAGCAGCTGTAGTCAGGAGTTATTGCAGTTGGGTACATGGGCAAATGATGGAGTCTTTCATGAAGAGTAGCATGAAGTGTGGAATGGAAAATAAAATGTATCAAACCATATTTTCCTATCCTGCTTTTCTTGTGAAAAAAAGTTTATGTGGTTATGTATTAGTTCATCTGTTCCACCACAAAGACGAACAAGTCATTGACAAGTTTTAGGCAAATTTAACAATGGATCTCAAAGCTTCAAAGTTATTTTGGGATTTGTGAAAGTCAGTAAGTCAATAAGGATACAATTTAATATATCTACCAGTAGAAAAGCAATTATAACTTAGCTTCCTACCCATTTGGCAAGGACAGGCAGTAACCATGAGATGCATCAGAACAAGAAAACCAGTCAACCCATCACCCAACACTGAGTTTCAACCAACAAAACTATTTGTAGAAACATGTGTCACCGTACAGATGTTGTAGATGTGAGAATAATCAACGCAACTGACTATTGTGGGTTAGCTCCGAAAGGTGTTACAATTTTTAGTGACTGTTACAGAGTTCTAGGCTCAAGTTTCAGTTTTGCAAAAGAGGTTATGTATTCCTGAAAGCAGTTTAGTGAGTGTGTATTCAGCTTTGCTAGTTCTGCTGTGAGTCTGGTGGTGAGAATGGAACTTTTGGTACCTCCATGAATACAAAAAGTGAAAGCATACCTTTATTATGAATCATATGTGACTGCTTGTGACTGGTGCAAATTGTAAAGGAATTTCTTCAAAAAAACCCCACCGTTGTGCTTTCTTATCTCTCATTAAGGACCTCCTGGGTTTTCTTCCCATCTTTTGCAGCTTTCCGAAATAATGTTGGCTCTGTGTTTCACAGCTAAGCACTGTTCTAGTCATGTCTACGTATATATGGGCTATACATGCTGACAAGCACCTATAGACTTCGGCAAAAAGTATCTCCAAGTACACAGACCAAACGCATCTTAGTACAGAGCTGAGGTAACCTCTTTATTTTGGTGGAGTTTACAGAAGCTGCTGTAATCTAGGAGGATGTACTGATCCAGTTCTGCTGATTCGTCGTGTTTTTGCAGGTTATTACCTAGAGCTGGATATAAGGAGGACCAGCAATCCAGCCAAAACTCAAAGTTTGGGGCCACAGAATAGTCAGGATGAATGGTATTCTATGACCAGAGGGCAAGCTTTGTTGTAAAATCAAACTCTGTGATGAGAGTCACTATGAAGGCAAGAACATCTTTTTTTCACAGAGATGGATTAACCCCAAGACACACAGAGCAAGTATATAGAACTTTATTCAACATATACAGCAACTATTAAAATAATCTGAGTATCCTCGAAGCATTGGAGGTCCTTCTGTTTCTCAGGAGAGACTTGACAAAAATGCTCATTGCCATGAGCATCACTTCAAGCAACTGGCTTGGGAAAACTGATGTTGCCGGACATCGCTGTATGTAACACCACTCCCAAGCAGAGCAGCGCCCGAGGGGCAGCGGGGCAGCGCAGGGCCCCGAGGCGGCGGCACCTCCGTCGCCGGCAGCCCCGGCGCCACCCGCCCCTCCCGCAGG
>JAOTQP010000001.1:66630914-66673098 GCA_026413545.1 Cichladusa arquata | reverse complement strand
CGGGCCGCACCGCACCGCGCTCGGCGCCGCCCGCGCTGCCGGACCCGCGGCGGGGAGGCGGCCCCGGCCGGGCAGCCCTCGGCTAACGGGGCATCGGCGCCCATAATAATCCCTCATTATAGCGGAGCGGGGGAGCGGCTCCTGGGACGGTGCCGGCGCCTCGGGCCGGCTCCCTGCAGCCCCGCCGGGTGCGACTGCGGTGGATGCGCGGCTCGGCCCGGCCGGGCGGGGAGGCGGCGGCGGCAGGTGCCGGTAACGGCGGGGGGTAAATGGCGAGCGAGAAGCCGGTGTCGGGGCCGGACCCGCAGCCCGCGGGACTTATCTCCGTCGGGGCCGGCGGTGGAGGCGGCGGCGGAGGCGGCGGCGGCAGCAGCAGCGTCGCGGTGATGGGGGAGCTGAGGGCGTCGGGCTCCGGGTCCGTGGTGCTCCCCGCGGGGATGATTAACCCGTCGGTGCCGATCCGCAATATCCGGATGAAATTCGCCGTCCTCATCGGACTCATCCAGGTTGGGGAGGTCAGCAACCGGGACATCGTGGAGACGGTGCTGAACCTGGTAAGCGGCCGGGCACCCCGCCCCGGTGACGCCCCGGCGGGCACCGGCCCGCGCAGCCCGCTCCTGCCGGGGCTGCCCTCCGCCCCTCTGCCACCCGGCAGGGACGCGCTTCCTCCCAGCCCCCGTGTCCCTCCTACACCTGCGGCCCTTCTCCAGCCATCCTTCCTTCCCAAAGTCCCCGTTAATCCCCCGACCTGCTCATCTCCTCGTCCGTCGTGCGTGTGACAGAAGCCCCCTCAGCGCTCCCTAAACTCCAAGCAGGACCCTACCTAGAACAGACAGGCCACTCTTCCCCTTCCAGTGCCTCGTCCCGGCCTCCTCCTGCGGAAGTGTAGTGTGTGCAAATTACAGTGGGAAAATTAAGGAGATTAAGTAATTTGCGATTTTGTCTTATGGACCCTGCCCTTTAACCTAGTAGCTTCCTCTTGGGAAGAAGAGTGGCACGAATGTAGTATCCGTTGTTAATTGAAAAACGTTAAAAAAACCCAGCCTGAGCTGGTATCTTTTCTTGGTGGCTGAAACATGTGAAGGGTTTAACCCTGTTAGATCAGAGCTAGTTGAGCATTTTATGTGGAGGAAGGGGGAGGAGGGAGATTTTTGCAAGGATTTAATACGCTTTAATATCTGTAATAAAGAGTTAGTTGTATTGCAGTGTTGTATTGGGTTGCTTATGTCTTAATAACCTGCCCTGCTTTCCAAAACATATTCTTGTCTGCAAAGTAAGTGTTGGTGCTACTTTGGTCCAAGGTCTGTGCATTGCAAAATACTACTGTACAGAGGTAAATAGCTGAAACAAGGAGAAGATACTAAAATGTAGCTCCTTAGTCAGCTGCTCACTTCATGGAGTGAAAGAGTTACTGCAGGACTGTATGACTTAATGTTTTTGCGCTACCTACACCAAAGCCTGAGGAACCTACAGAAGCCAAGCGAGTGCATCTAAAAATGAATCACTTTCAATTATGTGCAATTTGGTGCTGTTCCTGAACACAAGATTTGCTGCAGCAAAGCTTTTGAAGCAGTTCTGTCAATGAAATACCCTCAAATTTTGCACATAGAATAGGATAGAAAGATGACTGCTCAAAACTGAATGGCAATTAATTGTAACTGCCTTTGTTTCAAATGAGTTTAATGCTTCTAACCTCCAATCATTTTATACCAAGTCATGTAAAGAATATATTTTGTTTTAAACACTTTAAAAAGATGTATTCTTCTGTCTGGCAGTTATTTGCATTTGACCTAGCACAGACCGAGTGGAAAAGCTGCAGCGTGCAGGGAAGGACATAATTTGGTCAGATCATTTTAATATTTATGGTTTTTCTGAACACATAGGGTTAAAACTGATAGTTTTGTGAATATGTCAAAAGAGTAATTTGGTATATTTCCCGTTCCTCTGTACAAGCTATTTGACAGCTTGAAATGTGACTTGTAAATGTTATTTTTGCTCTTTGTATAAGTATGGTACAAGTCATCATAACTTCATTGGTTTATTACCCGTTTCTTTAAACGTAGCACTCCAAATAAGTTAATGATGTGCAGTTATTTTATTAACTGGCTTTGTATAGATCATGACAGATACAAAGGTGTTTAATCCTTTTCTGGTTTTCTTTCTTCTTTCATTCTTACTGATATTCAAGCTCATTTTAATTCTGACTGTTAGTGCACCAGCAACTGGATTAACATTGGCTTGTCTTTGGTGGAGAGGTTAAGAGTATGTTTTGGTATCTATGTGGAGGACATCCATTGCTTGCATATAAGATAAACCTGCTAATCAGTTCCTATTGCTGAAAACAATGTTGATATTTTAAAATAAACACAAGAGTGTTTAACAGTTCTCTCAGCACTGGGAGACCTATGTGAATGTGAAACTGCTTGTGAGTCTGCTGCAGCAGCGTTGCATCCTGGATCAGTCATTACTTAACAGATGGACTCTAGTATACAACAGTCAGTATTCCCAAAGCAGAGAGAGGCTGTATTGTGTCTGTAATTTTTTTCTTCTCAGGGCAGTATATCTTGCAAAACTATGTTTTTATATTTTAAGCTTAATTTACTCACATGTGAAACAAGCAGTGAATATGGCAAGTACAAAGTAAAGCTGATGGCATATGCCTAAACTACTAAACATTGTCTCATTCTGTATTAAGGATTTTAGTAACAACTTGAAATAAAGTGCAGTTTTCTATTTTGGAAGCATTCTTCAGAGGGTAGCTGGGGGTAGAGAGAACTATCTGGTTTGGTAATTTTGTCGTTTTGTTTTTCTTCAGTCTCTACCTATACTACTCCTGAATGACTTTTGATGCAACTGTGATAATGAGTGAACAGTGATCTTGTTTTGATAATGTTAAGTTGATATGTTAAGTCTCTGAGAGAAATACAGCCTATACTATGCCGTATTGGGTTGCTATAAGCCATTTGGTAGTAGCTTTTTTAGTATAAGAATTCTGTGTAGCTGAGATGTTTTATTATCAAAAAGAATCAGTAGTTAAAGATGGAGATCCTTTTTAAATTTTGTTATCTCAAATTATTGTTGTCTTTTGTGTAAAACTTAAATAAGTCTGTTTACTCTTCCTGCATCTATATGGAAGCAGCAGTAAATGTCCAAGACAAAACTTTGTTCTGATGTGCCCTTGTCATGGAGGTCGTCACTCTTCTTTCTTGTTTAGCTGTGCTTTTAGAGTTTCTCTTGAGGAGTTTTTACCTTTAAATGATTGTTTTGGTGGCCACACACTATCATCTCTAGTGCTGCATTTTGGACCTAACTCGTGTAGTACCTTCTGATACCGATGGACATAGTGATTTATTGTATCTGTGAGCTGAGGAAGCGTTATTTTGTTTAGTGTTGAAAATCTTTCTGGTCCAATATCTTGTTGGATTTTCACCTTTGCCAAATTTTAACCATGAACTCTCAGTTAAGACAGTATTTTGTTCTTGGGTATGCCTCCGTTGTTTATTAGATTAGTTGTTTCTCTTGATGTTTTCTTAGTGTTTCCTCAGAACCTGCAGTGTTCAAAGTTCTGTTAAGCTAGTGAACTTGTTAAGTGGAGTATCACTTTGTAGAATATCTAGTATTGCTTGTGTTGTTTTTCATTGTGTATCATCATAGTGAAAGATACAATGGAGAGAGGGTTCAGCCCTTTATATGCCAATGTTTTTGAAGGACTCAGTTGTCCTTAGAAAGACCTGCTGGTGTTAGTACTGTGAAGGTCAGAAGATCTTAAGAATCTATGAGCTGGAGGTTTTTAAAGAATTATTTTATAGAATATTGTATTATTTTTGCATTTCTGGAAGTAGGAGGGAATGCTTCATTGTATCACATGCATTTTTCTGTGATGGTGTTTGTTTTGGTTTTGGTCCATGGGTTTAATATGAATTCCCAGGCTCAGCATGCTCTTTCTGCATTGTGCGTTCACTGACCCTTGTGTACTGCAGAGCACCAAACTAGAAAGGGCTTCCCTTAAAAACAGTGTAAACCTCTAGTTGCTCTAAGGGATTTCTCTTTGGGGATATTTTGACACTAGTTCTGTGCTTCTATTGATGAGGAGGCCTTTCCCCTTTGAAACAGCTCTATTAATTTTCTTAGGGTATTGTCAAGGATGTTGTTATTACATGGTAGATGTGCTTGTTGCTGTTAGACTGATGTTTAAAATAAAATTCTACACCATGTGCTCCAGAAAATGTGATAATAAAGTGGAAGTGGGTCAGTCTGTCTAGCTGTATTCTTCTACTTTTTCTACTTTTGCTTTTCTTATTTCCTAGTGCAAAGTTTCCACACATGGCTTTAATTGGTTTTCTTTACTATACCTTGACTTGTCTTTCCTTCCATTATTTTACTGACTTGCTTTCTCATTTCTCTGCTTTTGCAGTATTTTAATGGTCTCGGGAATTTTTTCTTCAGTGTATACTTTGAACTGACTCTTGTTTGACCATCTTTGATCAAACACAACTATGTGAGTTGCATTGTTTCTTAGCTTTTAGGGAGCTTTTTCTGTTCAGTTTGAATTTCCTAGCATTTGTGATTTTGGGTTTTGTAGTGCTGATTCTATGGCAGTGCACAATAAGCAAGGTGAATAGAAAGATGAATGTGACTAAAAAGTTGTGACTGGTACTGAAACATGCTGCTCATTTTGTCTGTGCTTCTTGAACAGATGATGTGATGCAGATTTGAACAGATTTCAGTCTGATACAGGTGTAGTTGACCAGGGTTCTCCTTGTGCAATCTGGAAGGCTTTTATGTATGTTTTGTCAGGCTAGAGAGTGCTTGTAAGAAGTAGGTCAAACACCAGGCTTAGTTCAAAAAGTCTTTTTCTGTTCTTGTTGACTGCAGCCCACGCTTCTGCCTAGCTCTTCTCGTTTTCTTGGCTGTTCCATCCTACTTCAGTGTTAGTCACCCATCACAAGAGGTAAGCCGTTTTTTAGTGCTCTGTCACATTGTGTACACGTAGGAGTGGCATTTGCAGTTGCAGAGCAAATGGGTTGAGTTATGTGAGAGATCCTTCTCTCCCTGCAGGCTTTCTGTAGTTGTGGTCATAAGGAAAAATGTAAAGGGAGGCCTGTGTAAGAAAGATTTTTTGGTGTTTTTTTGTTTTTTTTTTTTTTTTTCCTTCAGAGGTTGGTTGAGGGTATTCTTAAGCTATAGTTGGCTTTGGTATTTGAGTTCTTTGAATCGATCTAGAGTTTTAGTTGCTGCACTGTCTCATGACACTGTTCTACTTTTATGTGGGGAGGAAGAAACACTTTTGTTCATTGGACACTTGTAGTCTGAGGAAGTGTGAGCCTCCTGAGCTGTCATACGACTTGTTTTTCTTGTGAAACTAGCTTTACGGGCTTGAGAATCTTACTCCATTTTCTTGGTGAAAGCTTTCTCATTTTTAATATAATTCTCTGCTGATAGATGGTACTAATCAAAAAAGTGAAGCTTGGGGAAATCTTGAAGTTGGGATTTTTTGGGGGGTTTTGTTTGCTTGCTTTTTGTGAGTTTTGGTTTAACTGAAGGTGGCAGTCCTTGTCCAAGTTATTGTCTGTCCCACTAGCCTCTTGGTATCCTGCTCATCTATCCAACTAATATTGCTATGCAAGCTACTATAGCTGTATGAAAAGAAGGTATCTAATATAAGAGTTTGTCATAACATTCCATGGGCAGATACTTTAAAGTATTGTAGCCCTTGTTATTATTTAATGCTTTTGTGGAAAACTTAGTTTTTGTTATAGAAAATCTTTGAATGACAATGTTCATTCAATTATTTTATTATAACTGCTTTTTTGAGGGCTTTTTTAATCTAATCCTTGGCAGTAGGTGTTTATGGCTGAAAAGTTTTTTGAATCGTATCAGTCATAAAGCACTAATGGTATCTCAGCAGGTGGTTTGGAATCTGTTGTGGTTCTTATATGATGGGTTGATACATTTCTATAGGTGATAACTTTTAAAAATCTGTCGTATTGGCATGTAACTGAGTGTTCCTTAATGCTTAACTCTGAATAGCTATTTTCTTCTTAGCTTTGCATTTTGATTTTACTTTTCACTTGTCTTTACAGGAATCAGTTAATGGACTATAAGGGAGGTGAATACCTAGAGGCTTTTTTATTTTTGTCACACTGATATAATACAGTTGTGAGACTGGTTTTGAAAAAGCACCTGCAACCTTTGGCCTTTCCCCCTTCTCCCTCCTGAGACCCTACCTGTGTTTTATCCCTTTACATCAAGCAAAGGGTTAGCACCTTTCTCTATCAAGATGCTATTTTTACAAAATTTTGACCTGATTCCCCATTTAAGCCATGTGTTGTACCAGACTAAGCATTTAGCTGTGTATTCAGTTATACACTACTCTTTCTCTCTGCCCTCCATATTTTCACCTGCCCCTGCTTTCAGATGAGCACTCAAAGGGGTAGAAGTTGAGGGCATGGCTCATAACACTGTTGAGGGTGAGGTCTTAAGAGGCTGTGGTGCAGTTTTTTCTTTCATGTTAATGCTTTTCAGTGTGTTCACTCATACATCTCAAATATATGAAGCACTTTCTATATTGCATCTTTAAAAAAAAACCCAACCAGAAACTGACATCCAAAACCTTCATAATCATCTCTGAATTCCTACTGAGGTGTTTGTTCGCCTTTTGCACTGTACTGAATTTAGTCAAAGTGGAATGAAATCTGTGATTGGGTTAGTACCAAAACAGAGTTTTTTCTTACAAATGCTGTACACAGTATTAACAGGATGTTAACTTAATAAGCTATTTTAAATCAACCTCTTAGTCTTACTTGTTCATTACTTGGTTCCACACGTTTTCCATTTTGTATTTTGGCCTCAGTAACTCTATTTCAGATTAATTTGTGTTATTCTTCCATTAGCGTACAGTGTTTTATAGTACTTAACACAGAACAGTATCAGCTACTTCATATATATTCGATGTGTGTGGTGGCCTGAGGGTCACTGTGGTAGGGTGTATTTATGCTGATGATGTTCTGTTTATTTTTTAGTGAAATTTGATCATTCATTACTATTTGTTTTTATGGAAACAACCCATTGTGGAGCTTTACTAATTCTTGCATGGACAGAACCTTTAAGCTTTCTTTAAGTCTGAATCAAATTTAGAGCTTGATTTTATAATAAGAGGCAGCAGATCTCTTGAAGCATCAGTTTTGAATTTGATGACCTACCTACCACATCTGTCTTGCAAGAGTTTGTCATAGATGTACTGCAGTGATACAGTGTCTTATACATGATTATCAGCATAAAGAATGAAAAATTAAAGAAATATTTTGTTTGTGGAGAGCCACATATTGCTTCCTTAATGATAGAAACAACCACTTCAACTATAGGATTAATATGGATTTCAGGTATTTGAGCTGTAATTTAATAACTTCCAGTTTAAGAAGATTGTTAATAACATTAATATCTAAGAGGAAGATTATCTGTTCTTTCCAGTAGAGAATCACCTCAACTTCTGATCAACCTACTGATTGTCTGCTGAAATTCCATTCCAGTAATTTTTACAGTTTTGCATTTTTTTGTACTTTTGACATAGATAGAAAATAATAGCCTTTGGTAAGTAAGTAAGTCTAAGTAGTTTTGGTGTTACTGAAATTTACACCAGCAATGTCAATTCTTCTATTTTAATGCAGCCCTGTAATACGACTGCCCTGCTTTGCTTTAAAATTGGGTTGCATCACCGATACTGTTCCAACATGACAATTCGCTGAAAGCTTGTATAAATGCGAGTACTGCTAATGCTGTTCAACAGCTTACAAATGCTTGGCATCTGTCTTTGCAAAATGATGTTTCTTTCACTGCCCTTTTGTTTAACAGTTGAAAGCCTTCCTTAACTATGCAGAATAAGTATTAAGTTTTGGAATTAGCTGGAAGTGAGATATGGCAAAATATTCACTTACAAGTGAAGTTGTTATTCATATCATGCTTTTTGTTACCACTTGGCTTTTGTAGTACTGGGACAGTGTAGACAGACGGATGGAAATAATCATATTTTGAGCAGATTCTTCTAAACCAATGAGGCATTGTAATCAGTTTTATGTGATCTGACTTCTTTTTTTGCTTTATAAGTCTTTGTAGTCTGTGAAAAATACTGAATTACATAAAGTTTTCCAATTTTTATTGAATTTTGATTGCCTGCCTTAAGAGCCACTGTAGCAGGTTTGGGTTTTTTTCTTAAATTTTGTTTCATAAAAAGAAAATAGTTTGAATATAAACACAAATATGAATTTGAAAACCTGTCCTTTGATTGAGAAAGGATCCCATACAAACCTGTTGCAACAGTCTCTTACTACAGACTCCTATCTATATAGTTATAGAAAACAATAAAATGTGCTTTCATTAAATATAGAATAGTAGCCATGAAATACACGTTCAAGCTAGTAATGAACCAACTTGAAGCCTAGCTGTTTTGTATTGCTCATGCCTGACCAAAGTTTACCCTTAATCTTCAACAATATTTAGTGTAGCTCACTGCATTAAAAAAAAAATTCTTGATTTCATTGGGCGAAAAAAGTTTCCCTGTATAGCTGTTAATGTTAAATACCTTTCATTAAAAAAAAAAAAAAAAAAAAAAAGGAAAGAACAAAGATTACTTTGAAATCAGGAGTGCATTCCTGCTTAAAGTCAAATGTATGTTTTTTTTATAGCTGGAAGAACAAGAAGGCTGTCTGCCCCTTCCAATAGGACACACACATCAGAGTGGAGCTAGAGAGCTATGTCAGCTCCAGTTGCATAGCATCTTCATAATGGGAGAAAACATCAACTAGTAGATGTGAAAATGCAGGGAGATTGAGCATCCTGGGAGTCTGGAGAATGGACTTGGGGATTCATCTTTGTAAAAGGACATTAACTACATCTATTTAATTGCAGGAATTGGAATGTTGAGAGAATGGGTAAAAAGCTTTTGCCTGAAAAGAGAGGAAATCCTATTTTATAGGGAAAAAATCAGTTTCATCCCTCTTCAAATCATAATTTTTATGTCAATAATGAAATGTAATGAGGGGCCTCTGAAAGCTATGTTTTTGCTATGTTAAGTTATGTAATAAGGAAGAAGGTAAAGAACCTTACTAAGTGTTGTGTTACACTTTCAGGGCTGATGGCTTTTGCTGTTTTTTTGTGAGTTTGAGAGCTCCAATAAAAGCTCAGCACTCCATCTTTTCCTTCCATTGTTCCAGTGAAATAAATTACCTGTTTTTGTAAATGGCAAGGTGTGTGCCTTGTTTATGAGTCATGTCTGTGACTGATGGCTTCTTGGCTATTAATATTCATCTACTGAATAGCTGAAACTTATGGAAATGTTGGTGAAAGGCTGCACTGGATTGAGTAAGGTGTTCCAAGCAATATGCTCAGGAGATGGGAGCTATTTCATTCTTCTGTTTCCCCTCAAGAGATTTGTGGAGTCCTTGCCCCATATTTTAGTCTCTGGAGTTCTGAAAACCTTCTTTGCTGTTGCTTCTGTATCTATAGCTATGCTACACATATCTTCAAAGAGCCTGTAGAAGTCTGTCTTTTTTTTTGTTTTGTTTTATGTAGCTTATTAAGTGATTTGAAAGACTTATCTGCTCTGTTTCTCATAGAAACGTTGCAGTCTCCATTGCATTTTTGATACCTTAGAGAGGACTTTGTGAATGCAGAAATAGACTTATGAGAAGACCTTGTTAGAGTTGAGTCTACTATCCAAGGGTGAAGTGAATTGAATCCATCTGAAAAAAACTTTATCATGCTCTCCTGGGTTCATACACACCACTGAGAAGGGTCTGGCTCCCTTGCGACTATTCCCTGCCTACCCTACCCCCTCTACAAATACACATTTATAAGATCTCTTCAAACCTTCTATTCTTAAGGCTAAATAATCCCAGCTCTCTTCAGCCTTTCTTTCTATGTCAGATGCTCCAATCCCTTAATCATTCACACATTTAGATCTTTATTCTCCTTGTGCAGATAAGAAAAAGTGGGAGGTGGAGTCTGGGAAGCCTTTTAATTATAGCAATCCTCTTCCTCATCTCACAGTATGAGCTGCAATATCTACCACAAATAATCCAGTGTAGCAATGCCTAACTCAGCAAATGACAATTTGCACCACATGCAGCCAAGAAAGAAAATAGACCTTGGTGAGCCACAGCAGTGAGCATTTGCTTTTCATCCGTTGTGCCTGCTTGTTAATAGATAGTCTTGGATGAAACATGAAGACAAGCCTGTCTCTTGGTTCTGCAAGTCACAATTATGGTTGTATGTAAGCTTATTTCTTGGATTTCAGAAATATAAAATGTAGCTACATTTAATATTTTGCTGAGAAAGTACAAAGTTAATGGCATAATAATGAAACTGTGGCTCTTTATGTATACTATAAATACTACCTTTTTCAACAAATTAGCATGAAATGAAGTTAAACTAGAAGAGCTGTTAGCGTAGTTTTCAAAGCTATAGCTTGATGTTAGCATGAAAAATAAAAATACAAAATTCAGTATACATCCAAGGCTGTTGAAATTCTGCATTGGGTTTGTCAAAAATAATAGATTCATGACTTTATATATAGTCTAAGTCTTATATATTAAATATTCAATAGCACTTCATGTGCATATAACTGTATGCAACTTAGAAACTTTAATGTATGAAACAAAGATGATTGTGTAACAAAATTTTTATAGTTCATGTTTCCTGAACAGAAAAGCATTTATTCAAAGTAACTTATAATGTACAGTAATAAATACATTGTAACTAGAACAATGTGTAGGCTTAGTCACTGAGATGTAGTCAGTCTTTCATAGTTGGTACAGCAGAGTATTTGACATTTTAAACATAGTGCTCACTGAATAGGAGCTGATCTAGTCTTTAAAATGGATCAGTGAAGTTGATAATTGCAGGTCTTTTCTAAAACCCAGAAACAGGTTATTCCCAGGGCTCACAATTGTGATGATTTCCCTTATTATTAGTGTAAGGCTTTTTTATACTTTCAAGGCCAGGTTGGATAGGGCTTTGATCAGCCTGGTCTACTGGAAGATGCCTTTGCCCATGGTAGGGGGATTGGACTTAGATGATCTTCAGGGTCTCCTCAAACCCAAACTGTTCTGTGGTTCTGTGATGATTCTATAACAAGGGAAAATGAACTAGAGTAAAATGGTTTGTTTGCTTGTATTTTTTTCTTAATAAAATGTGATTAAATTCAACTTAAGAAAATTTGGATCTACTCACTTAGTTGCATGTCCTGTCTTAGTTAAAAAAGTAGTTTTCAAGTCCGTAATCCATTTTGTCTCTTGAAGTTGTAGTTTAAACTTTCCCTTTTTCAGAAACCAAATAGCTCAAACTAATGCAAATACTGAGAGCCTTTAGTGCACCTAAGCACAATCAAGAAGAATGGGAAAGAGGGGAAGCAGAAGTTTAAGCTAAGTGAGGTTGATAACTTCTAGGCTGTTGAAGCTGATATTTTTCCAGCTGAGTCCTTAAAAAAAAACCAAAACAAACAAAAAACCCCAAACATAGCTGTATCAAAATGACCTAATTTGTTTAGATAAAGTTTAGCTATTGCAAATGATACCATTAAAAGGAAGCTTTACATTAAAAAAATAAAAACCTAACATCATGATGGGAAAATCCTGAGTACAACAGGTTGTCTTCTTTCAGTGAAAAGAAGATAAGGCAGTGTCCGCCTGGATTTGCAGAGACCTTGAAATGACTTGTTACATGATGTTTTATTAATTTTTGAGGTGTCTGAGGGAATTATCACCATCTGTTAATACCAGAGTCTAAGCCGGCATGTGGGTTTCAAAGTGCTTTGTGTTGAAATCTTTAAGTAAGAAATCCTTCTCTTAAAACTAAATGTAGTTAAGAGGTTTCAGAGTGTAAATAGAGAATACCTTTTATAGTCCAAATTTAAGCTCTTGGATCATTTGCCACTTTGGTTTGTGGTCCTAGCCTGTTCTCTGAAGTTAGGATGGCTGCAAGTACATGCAGTAGAGTTTTCCTCATGCAGGATTTAAGACATAACTATATTTTCAACTTGCTTTAAGTTAGCAGAGCTCTGTTTTAGCCAGAAGTTACTTCACTCTGAAAAGAAAGAAGCACTTTTTTTTTTATTTTTTTCTGGCCGAGATCAATCTTAAATGTTTCTTGTACCAAAAATCTGGTATTATCCAGAAGAAACAGTAAAAGTCTTGAAATGTCGTTACAATTTAAATCTTTTCTGGAGCTCAGAGAAATCTTGGGAACACCTTGTTTAAATTATTACTTCAGAATTCTTCTCTCATATGTTCTTTGTGGAGTTACAGTAGATTTTAGGCCTTCCTTAGCAAGAAGCTGATGAAGCAACCTGAACTTTTTTGAGGATGAGGATTGGGTTATTTTGCTTAAGCAGTACATCTGGAATGGCCATGTATGTTTGTTGCATTAGTTTTTGAGAAATCACAGGTTTAAAATTTCTCTTATGTATGCATTCTGTAGAGCATGAAGGGTTGAAGGAGACCACGTATTTCCTACTACAAGCAGGACGTGGCACAGCTGCAGCTGACAGTACAGCCAACATGAATTTTTGTTTAAAATTCCTTTAAGAAATCCTGAAGATTACCTGGGAGATAGGGAGATTTGTGGTCTAAAAGCAATTCTAACTTAAGAAAAACTCTTTGGCATTTCTATTTATTTATAAAATGGAAATCGAGCTAAACAGTCTATACTTAGTGTAGCAAAATGAGATCTTTATAACACTATAATGAAAGGCTACTTGAGCGTTATTAAAAATTAATACAGCCAAGAGAGTTATTGAGAAAAGTGGCATTTAGCAGTAATTGTTAATACATTTTGGTACTGCTCTATGGTAGGTAGTTTCCAGCTTCATAGTTTGTGTTCTGTTTCTCTTCTAATATTTTTCATTATTTTTCAATTGTCTTTTTCTTCTAGTATATTTTAAAGTTAAGAATAACCATTCTAGGTCAATAGGTTTGTACTGTGACTGAAAACAAAGACTTGCCTGAAGTCTTTTATTGTATAAGCATCAAAATAAGCTCTAGAAGGAAAATACTTTAAGTAATAAAACTGATCTTTGGGGAGTAGAATGTCATATAAAAAAACTGTATTATGATGCTTCATGGGGATAATGTCTGGGATAATGCTCAGTGTTTGAAGGTGTGGGGTTTGGGGACTGGAGTGGTATAATCCTGGTCTCGGAGGATGTAGTGGTTTTATGTGTCCAGGCTTTGGTAGTGGGGGGGCTACAGGGGTGGTTTCTGTGAGACCTACCAGAAGCTTCTCCTATATCTGATAGAGCTGGTCCAGCCAGCTCCAAGACAGACCCATCAGCAAGGGTGGCAGTGACTGTGGGCAGCAGATTTAAAAGGAAGTTACTGCAGAGGAGTGATTGCAGCTGGAGAGAGGAGTCAGAGTATGTGAGGGGAACAGTGCAGTATACAGCAAGGTCAGTGAGCGAAGAGAGGGAGGAGATGCTCCAGTTGCTGGAGCAGAGATTCCCCTGCAGCCTGTGGAGTACCAGAAAGCAGAGGGATGCCTAAAGGAGGCAGTGGCCCCATGGAGAACCTCTGCTAGAGCAGGTTTTCTGGCAGAACTTGTGGCCTCATGGAGGACCTGTGCTGGAGCAGTCTATTCCTGAAGGACTGCACCCTATGGAAGGGACCCATGCTGGAGGAGTTTATGCAAGAACTGTAGCTTGTGGAAGGGACCCATGTTGGAGAAGATCATGGAGGAATGTGTCCCGTGGGAGAGACGCTATGCTGGAACATGGGAGGAGAACAAGGAGAAAGAAGTTATGGAGACAATGTGAAACAGACAAATGACAGCCCCTATTCCTTGACCCTCTTCATCATTTGGGGGAAGGAGGGAGAGAATTTGGGAGTGAAGTTGAGCTTGGAAAAAAGGGAGAGGGATGGAGTAACAGTGTTTTAAGGTTTTGTCTTACTCTTGATTTTTAATAATTTTGTTTCCTCAAGTCATGCCTGTTTTTTCCTATGATAGTAATTGCTGAGGGATTTTTCTTCTTGCTATTATCTTGACCCATGAACCTTTTGTTGTATTTTTCTCCCCCTGTCCAGCCAAGGAGGGCAGTGGTAGAGTGGCTTGGTGGCCACCAGGTGTAATGAGATACAGTAAACCTGTAGCTTAAATACTTCGATTTGCAGGTGTAAACAGAATTAGAATTCTATGCAGGGATTGATCTTTATACACTACTATTAATTTGCCTGTATTTCAACAAACAGCTGCTTTTCGGCTTTTGAAATGTGGACTTTTTAATTGCAATTGACATTAGCAGTGGTGAGGTATAATTAAAAATAAGGTGATTGATACTTTTGAGTGATGAATAAGACTTAGCTGTGCCTACTGGCTGTCCTAGGTGCATTGCCATTTGTGATACCCCCATGGAATCTGACTAGTTAAAAGAACTGGCTGTGGCATGCGGCTCTTTAGTAACTCCACTGCTACTTCTGGAAAGTCTTGTTTGACAGAGATGAATCAGCTTGTTCTCTCATGCAGATTGCTGAATGTCTCTCTTCATATATGTGAAGCTATTAAAAGACTTCTTGGAGGACAGTGATACCAGTAAACAGTTTGCATTATTTTTTTTTGTCTCTAATTCCACATTCCACTCCATGTGATACGGATGAAAGTGCTTACGTTTGATGCTGTTTAGCTTTTATTTACACATCTTGGGATTATTTCCTACTAACAAGCACCCCTTGTATGACACACCCGCTGGAAACACAAGCCCAGCTTTCACACAGAAGGCTCAGAACTTGCATCTTGTAGGATTTGTATCCTGTAGCTACATTGTGCTTTTAAAGCCCCTAGCTGAACAGAAAGAGGACTATATCTGTTCTCATTGTGACAAGTTCATAGTGGCTGACATGTTTTACCCTGACTTGTAATATTACAATTAAGTGTGTTAAAGAGGAAATTAAATGTTTTCTTTTTCAAGCCTTATCAGACAGCTACTGCTATTTAAAACTGTCTTGTGTGGCAGAAAACTGTCATTTATTTGTTATGGTGGTAGACTGGTAAGTTACAATTTAAATCTAACAAGCAAATGGATGGGAATTTTGTAAGTTTGTCAGTTCTGGATATATTCAAAGTGCACCCAGCTGGTTTAAAGTTAAGCATTACACACCCTGGCACAGTTACTGGGGGATTTCTGTTGTAAAGAGGAAGGCTGGAAGATTTTTCTCTTTTTGTGGAAGAAAAGATCAGGGTCATGTTTGAATGCCTTCCTTCTTATTACTGTCAGATAGTATTTTCTGTTTTGGTTGATTGCCAGAGTCTAGTATGTGTGTGCTCTGCCCGGAAACACTGCATTGTCTTTATCTGTATTTGGTAGTTATACCATGGATGCTTACATAAGATTTTCTTTGTGCAGGTGAGATTAACATTGTTTAATTTTGTGTGCTTTTAAAATTGCAGAGCCATTCCTTTTTCCTTGTACAGGACTAGTTAAGACTTTCACAGATGTCTGGCACATTTAATTGCAAACTACCACTGAACTGCACACACACAGTTCGGTTGGATCATATTTTCTATTTTAAAAATTCATGTCAAAAATTAAAGAAAATTGAATGCCTAGTGAGCATCAGTAAATTATAAATTTAAATATAAGTATTTGGAGGCACTTCTATGGTATGAATAAAGTATCAATGTAGACACTGTTATTACCCAGTTTTGAATCACAGGATTCTGAAGTCTTAAGGGATAAACTGTGAGCATTGGTTAAAATGACTTAAGAAAATAGCCTTGGATCAATTACAGAATGCTAAATCATGAGTCACAGAACAATTTGAAATGGAAGGCCTCTGATTATTGGTGGTCAAAACTGGGGAAGCTTGTATTCAGCAGTAGGCTCTGGGGGGGGGCATGAAGGAACACATGCAGATCTAATTTAATACCTTCCAAAATCAGGGGTTTTCTTTTGTTTTTTTGTTCTCATACTTAAAAAGATTTGGAATTACTTTCAAGAATATGAAGAGGTTGCTTGGTTTTAAAAAATGCGGCATTACTGGATCTCGTTTTCAACAAGTGGTTCTTCTTGGTTGGCTGTGTTGGTGGCACATTACTTACAGGTGAAGAAAATTTGCTCCTTTGAGAGGAAGGGGCTCTACACAACTGTTTACAGTCAAAAAGTAACTAAAAAAGCTACATATCTGTCCTAAATAAGATAAAACTGGCTAAAAAAAGAGGCTGTACCTGTTTAGTGAGGCACTGTTAATTGTTCTAGACGTTTACTGGCCAGTGATTTCTTTATCGTTGTTCACCTAGTTGGATTTTACTTTTTTTAGAATGGAAATTTGAAATAATACACTTTGTAAGTCCTGTCCCATCTTCAATGTTTAAATAAGATAGCATTTTTAAAATCTCCTTTTGATCTTCACTAGCAATAGTCAGTATAATCCTTATCATAAGTATTTCAAGCAGTGGTTTACGGCTTTGCTTTCAAATTAAATAAAAATTGAATTGTCATGAAAAACAAGTTTTGAAGATGTGTTTCACTGACTCTTAGTGGAATACAGGATAGATATTATTAGCAGAGGAAACAGAAACTATGAATCTGATGCAAGCTTTCAGTCAGTCCTTTTTTTGTCTTTGTAGGCCCATTCAGTTAAGTTTACATAGCTTCACTATTACAGTTTATCAGTAGTTTAAATGATTTTTTTCTCAAAATTCTAATTTTAAATCATTCTTCAAAGTCAGTATTATTGCATATTGAATGCAAGTAAGGCTACCATAGTCTTTTATCCAGAGTAAACATCATGTTTCTGTATTTAAATTTTCATGAGCATCAAAGATGTATCTGTTCTAACAGGATTTTAGACTAATTCTTTGGTTTGATTTTTTTTGTAATGGATTTCAAATTAAAAGTATGCAAATATTTCTGACTCTGCATCCCTTAAAACAAAAACCATACTTTTCAAATAATCTCAGTGATATTAGAAACATTAAGTATTTCTTCTGGCTGCAGTATTTCAGCAAAATATTCTTTCATGAAAATCTTTGGTGTGCTTACATTAATTGTATTAAACTGCTTGTCATAGAGAACAGTGAAAAATCAGTTTCAGGATTGTATGCTGATTTTGTTCTTTGGTTTTTATTGTAATTTCATTAAAATTTTATTATTATAGAAGTTTTAATTTCCTTAAAATACTAAGAAAGTAGTAATGGCAAACTAAAAAAACTCCAAAATCACAAGCACAAACATGTAATGAAACAATCTCACTTGACTGGAAATCAAGTAATTATTTTTTAAACTTCTTTTAAATTAAATTTCTTTGAACCAAAATTTAAAGCAAATTATTGGTACAGTGGGTTACTAAGGGGATATGAGGAAGTCTCAGCTCTGATTATGGTCTGTTGAAGTTTTCCTTTCATATGGGTTTGTGATCAGTCTTTGTAGGAGGAAGAGGATTTGAGAGTGTTGGAGAAGAAGCTTGATATGACCCAGCAAAGTGCTCTTGCAGTCCAGAACAACCATTTCCTGGGCTATGTTACAAGGAGTGTGGTCAGCAGGTCAAGGCAGATGATTCTTCCCCTCTACTCTCATGAGACCCCTCCTGAAGAACTGGGGTCTCCAGCGTAAGGAAGATGGCAACCTGTTGGAGCAAGACCACAGGAGGGACATGAAGATGATCAGGGGGCTGGAGCACCCCTCCTGTGAGGGCAGGCTGAGAGAACTGGGTTTGTTCAGCCAGGAGAAGAGAAGGCTCCAGGGAGATCTTACTGCAGCCTTCCTGACACTAAACGGGGCTTACAAGAGACCTGGAGAGAGACTTCTTACAAGGGCACGTAGTGGTAGGGCAAGGGGCAGTGATTTAATTAGGTATTGTGCAGAAAGTCTTTATTGTGATGCTAATGAGGTAGTGAAACAGATTGCCCAGAGAAGCTGTGGATGCCACATCACTGGAGGAGTTGCAGGCCAGCTGGGTGGGCATTTGAGCAGCCTGGTCGAGTGGAGGATGTCCCTGCTTATGGCATACAGGGGTTGAACTTGATAATCTTTTAAGGTATCTTCCAATCCAAACCATTCCATGTTTACAAGATGCACTCTCTGGCAGATGAGAAATGGGTATTTAATTTTCTTGGAGGATATAAATAGAAGCTGCAGTCTGTCCTTCATGTCCCTCTTGAGAATCTGTTTCTCTGGGATCAGTTTTTTGTTGAGGGCTCAGTTGGAGCATGTATTCAGTCTACTCAAGGTCCTTAGTTAATGATCTCTTTTGTATTTTTCCTAATTCCTTGTTGAGTGATTTAAATGTAGTTGAAATAGGTAGTAGAGGAGAGGAGTGCTTGTGACCCTATGCAGGACTGTGTGGGGAGATGTTACTGTTGTTTCAGTCAGTTAAGTCTGTTAGCTAGGATTTGTAGATCTGTTGTGTTTCTGAAATACCTGCTGAGTCAGAAGATGAAGGAGGTTATCTCTCATCTGAGCCTCATATTACTTGTGAAATGGAGTTTATGTGCTAAGTACCTTTCTTTCCTAAACTTGTTCAAAATCTGGGAAGGATTGCATGGGTTCCAGATTCAAGCATGGGTTGTGTTCATGGGTGGTGGTTGTCACCAGATTGAGATGCTTCTTAGACTGTGAGCTGCATTAAGGTTGGCTGTGTTGGCTTTCCAACATGAGCTCTTTCTTGATCTGCTGCATTCTCTCTTTCTCCACACTCCTTCCATGCCAGGATAGTAAGGTGCTTACATTTTCAAGTAGATTGTACTTCCATGGGATCTGAACTTTACGGTCGATAGATTGTTGGCAATCCATTTTTTGTTTCACCTTTTCAAAGAACTGCTGTCTCCACTGGAAGAATTCCTAGCTTTGATGGTAGGTTACTGACTTTTTCTCCAGTAAGAATGGAAAATCAGATTACTCATTCACAGTGAGGGTCATGGCTGAATTTCTCCCCAGATGAGTTTAATTTATTTCTGTTTTGTTCACTGCCTGTCAGAGGTATTCATCTGTATTCTGGATCTGAGGAAATTACCTTCTTGCTGGGACAAACCAAGGTGTTGAAATTGCTATGTGTTTTTAAAGATGCAGCTATATTTGTCTAGAAGATATCAAAATTGTGTTCTGTTATGTCAAGACTTCATACAAAGCCATGAAAATGGATTCTGTTTTAAGTTGTAAAATTTTCCTTATTGGACATCAAAAGGTTGCCACCTGGAGGTTTTTTATCATTTCTATCAAGCTGTGTGTAGTCAAAAAATACCTGATAACAGTGCTTTTTGCGAAACAGTTTTACAATAACTTTTTACATGCATTTTGAAAGATACTTCCCCTGAAATCATATGATACTGCATAAGGATTGCTGTTTCACTTGGAAGAAACTTGTTTTTGCCTTACAGATTTAAAAACAGATAATTAAGACTTAGAAAAATTTGCTCTTTTGAATATCTTAGTATACGGCTGTCAGGTTGGGAAATTCAGATTTCCTTCCATGAAACTTCCAGCATGACAAGATCCAAGATATTTTGCTGAATTAATTTTAATTTTTAATTTATTTTTTTTCGTTCTACTGAATTAATTTAGTTCTTTGGCTAATGCAGATGAGCTATTGTGATGTGATAGGATTAGAGGAAGAGTGCTAGATATATCATGATGCTACAAGTCTTTGTTGATACTTAGCTATGGCTAGGTTTTGATTGCTTCTTTGGAACAAAGTTGTCTTGTTTTTCAGATAACCTCTGTCAGAAAGAAAAAAGATCCCACATTAGCTATCAGTGCTGGTACCAGGGTCTCAGAAGACAACCACAAGTGTCCACGTGGTATGCATTTTAGAGGATGACTTCAGGTTAGTTTTTAGCCTAGTCCTGTTAGCAACTAAAACATATTTTATTGTTGAAGATCTGGAGTTCCTCAGATTGATTTTTGCGACTACTCCTGGAGTGCATCTTTTATCTAAAATATTAATTAGTCCTCTAAAATATAATTTGGACACTCCAAGTTCATATTGTAATACAAAGATGAGGCAGCTTAATAAAGCAAAGGCTGCATGTGGAAGGAAAGGAAAATAGAAAATTCATTCTTTTCTTCCTGTCAGCAGGCAATGTCCTGCCACTTCCTGGGAGCAGCACACATAGCAGCAGCTCTGAAAGGCCAGCAATATTATAACAAAGGCCCCTCTCCTCCTTTCTTGTAGCTTTTATTGCTGAACTGTTGTCATATGGTATGGAATATCCCTTCGGACAGTTTGGGTCTGCTGTCCTGACTGTGTCCCCTCCCAAGATCTCGCCAAGGCCCAGCCCACTGGCCATTGGGGTAGTGAGAGGGGACAATGTTGGAGACACAACCTTGATGCTGTGCCAGGTCTGCCCAGCAGTAGCCAAAACACTTATTATCAGCACCTTTGTAGCTACAAATACACAGAGTTACAGCACTGCGAGGGCTACTAAGGGAAAAATTAACTTCATCTCAGCCAGACCCAACACATCATTTTATATCATAGAACGGCTAATGTTGGAAGAGACCAGTGGAGCTCATCTCATCCAGGCCCCCAGCTCCGGCAGGGTCCCCTTGAGCATGTTACTCAGGATTGTGTCCAGATGGCTTTTGAATACCTCCAGGGTAGGACACTCCACAGCCTCTCTGTGCAGCCTGTTCCAGTCCTCTGCCACTCTCACAGTAAAGAATTTCTTCCTCATGATCAGATAGAACTCCGTGTGTTCCAGTTTTTTGTCTGTTGCCTCTCATCGCACACATGTAACTTGGTGTGCGTGACCTTCTGCGGTCTTCCTCAGGAGATGCTGACTGAGACTCCTGTCTGAAGTAAGGTTCTGTTTGTGTGTTAGTGTGCTTTGCTATGCATTTAAACCCATGCATTAGAGTCTGCTACAAGAAAATAAATGGTAGGAAATTGGTGCTGCCTTTACCAAATGAAGTTTGTATGTGCTCTGGAAAACTAAGTAGCTCGAGTCTGTCAGTACAACTGTTAATTCAACAGAGTGCCTCTTTTTACTGCAGATCTTATTTTGTTATTTCAAGACTATGAGCATTTCCTTTTACTCGACAATCCTGATTTTAAAATATTGGCTTAGAACACATTGTTTATGCCAAATTGCACTAAAGACCCATCTAGCCCACTGCACTATTTTTCTAGAATGAATGCATTGATAAAAGTTAAAGAGCAGGGAGAGCCTGTAATAAAGACCTTTTCTATTGCTGCTCTAGCCACTAGCAAAACATGTCTCTGAGACTTTTTTTGGACACCTTTGTACAGGCATTTGATGATGGATTTCTTCTTCTTTCCTTCATTTAAATTTTTTGCTGTTTTAGAACATAAAATATGTGTTAGCCTGTATAAAATATGTTTACCATGTTTTTAGTGGGGAGGAATTACAAACATACTTGTGTAGCATTTATTTTAAAACCTACCTTCTCCACTTTAATGTGATATGCCTTGGCTCTTATGTTTCAAGAGTATTGATTTTTTGACTGTACTACTCATTTTTTAAGGGTCTCTCGTTTTCTTTTCTTCAGATACCTTCTTCTAGCCAAAGAGTCCTGATTTAGTTAGCTCTTCTGGTAGACTGCTCCATATGGAAACAGAAAAACAGTAGCAGTGGTGAATTGAAAAATGTTTTACATCCAGCATTTCAGTTCTTAACTGGAGTGAAGAGTGTTTTCTAGAATGATACCTTTCAGTCTTAACTGCTGTTTGGGTTTTGGGTTCTTATTCAGGAGCTTTCTGGAACAGATTGAAGTCATAATCCCCGAGTTTTAAATCCCCTAGTTTTGAAAAGATACTGTTTGGTCCTGTGCGTTGTGATTCCCTCCCTCTGCTTCCTGCTTAAGTGTGTGGTACATGGAACAAATCCTTACGTTTGGTTTATTTTTCCTTCTGCCTTACTGGGGCCTTGCAGTCCTGCTGACACTGGATAGATCTCTCTGTCGCAAATTATCGCAACAATGATGTAGAGATGCAGGAGAGAGTATTTTACTAGAAGCAAATTTTGTGACCATTCTGTTTTTTTTTTTAGTGGAAAGAGAAGACTGCAGAAATTTAGAAAGGCCATTACTGAAATTAAATTGGAAGTCCTGCACAAGCCTGATGTAGATGACATTGGTTGCTTACAGGGAGCTGATAGTACCACACTAAATTCTGCACATGTCAACTCTGTTAATTCTTTTGGCTGGGTTTAGCTGTCTGTAACTTTGTTACCATGACATGGTTTATCAGATGATATTGAACTTCAGTAATTTATCAGAAGTTTTTATTTAAGTGGAATTATTTTCCTGATGTTTGTGTTGCGATCACTATTAGAAAGTCAGATAAAACTCCTTTCTTGGCCTTGTACAGGACATAAGGATCTATATACTTAATTTGAACTTCACAATAGGCTTATTTTTTTAAAATTTTTAGATGTTTAAATGTCAGATTTCCTGTTCTTTACTATGACTGTGTTGTAAAGAGACTTGGAAGCACAAAGCAGCCCAAAGTGTGTTGTTTCTGGTCTTTTAAAATAACATCTCAAGATGCTGCTATTTTTTCATATTCCC
The DNA here is from genome assembly GCA_026413545.1 of Cichladusa arquata. Classification (NCBI taxonomy): domain Eukaryota; kingdom Metazoa; phylum Chordata; class Aves; order Passeriformes; family Muscicapidae; genus Cichladusa; species Cichladusa arquata. The sequence goes on along the minus strand of JAOTQP010000001.1, from coordinate 66,650,591 downwards.
TTGGTTCCTAGCAGGAGAACTCAAAAGAAGATTGGCATTTGTTAAACCTTCGGTATTTCTCATAGCAGCTCCTTAATGGTTCAACCTTGCATGTAGACAAAATGTGGCCATTTTCCAATGCCTTTAGTTTGCATGTAGATCTGGTCAGATGATTGCATAAGTCTTCACTAATTTAGCTTCTCCTAATTTGGGGCACTTTTTCCAGTCTTGCTGGTTTAATTGTTTGTAATAGCCTAACCTGCTTTTATCAATCACTTTGAAAATTTACTGTGTTTTTCACACTTTTAGACTAATCCTGCTACTAAGCAATATGTTAACAGGTATTAACTGGTTGGTGCTCACAATGATGTCACTAATTAAGATGTATTTAGATTGTACCATGTGACACAATGGGGAGATACCATAGTTTTCTATATTTCATCAAAGCCTAAATGAAGCAAAGTGAAAAACAAAACTACCATCCTGTAAAAGAGAAGATAGGGTCTCTTGTCCTGTGATTATAACACTCTGCTGAAGGGCTGTGGAAAGAGTAATTAAAGATACTGTGGAGTAGCTCATCTTTTCCTGGAGCTGAGTCATCCACCTGTTACCAGATTGTGAGATTGTGTAGTTTGAAGCATATCAAGCACCACATCATGGATTCTCTGACAGACCTTATACTGAGACTCTGATAACTTGAAATGTGTCATCAGGGGAGGATAAAATGAAGTTGGAGAGTTGGTTGTGATTAGAGTGTGTAATAGGTACCACATCTGAGGCTGTCATCTCTATAGATGTACTTTATAGCCTTTCAAAGAACGGAGGAGATGGAGAAGGACTCTTACATAGATGGGAAATGCCTGAGTCAGAATCTTTCAGTTGACCTTAGAAAAGCTAATTTTTCCATTTCCTGTGTCGCAAGAGATTAGTCATTTATTTAGGAACCAAATTAGATCTCTCAAATTTGATGATGCACATATTTTCCTAATCAACTAGTGATTAATTTTCAGTTAAACTGAGATCCATTGTTGCATAGTCAGCACTACCTCTCTTCTTGTGGTATAGTTAGTGATACTGACATATTCAAATCAAATCTGGGATTTGAACTTTGTTGTTTTCTTCTTAGAACTTTACTACAGTTTTGGATTTTTTTAACCCAGACTTTTCTATCATAGTCTATTTTTGAATGCCTATGCAAATTATATTGGTTTAGCTGGGCAATTTTGTTATCGTTGATGTAAAACATATATTTAATTTTCTAATAGAAAAGCTATGAATATATATGATTTCAGACTGTTCAGCATAGAATCAGTGAAATGTCAAGTCCGTTATTTTACTTATTTAGGCACTGTGCGTATTTTTGCATTGTGCATCTGTCTCCTGAGTACTCCTCCTTGTTACAGGACAGTTGCCTAGTTAAAATCAGTGGGTATATTCTTGCTTTTTCTGACCCACATGCAGTCATTTTTGACTGGGTGAGTTTTTTTCTTGGTTGGTTGGTTGGTTGTTTTTTTTAACTTTGCTTAAATGATGACTTTTATTGCAAAATAATTCTGTTTAGGCAAAAAGTAATCTTGTCCTCCCCTTTTCAGAAGATCTTAAGCCTAGAGTTACTAACAGTGATATCCTTCCTTGAGACTGAAGACTGCATCAACTGGAAGTCAGTTTCATTTATTACATTATCCTTAGAAGTCATTGTGCTTTTTAAAAGATAGAAGTAATAATCTGTTCTTGCATCTTTTAAAAAACTGCTGTGTGCTATGTGTGAATCTGAATAATGGCTTTTGAGCAGGAGTAATGGATTTGTACATTAAAGAGTTGTCAAAGCTGTAACTTGCAAAGCTTTATAAAATAACTTTCGGGTACCAAAAGCCAAAAAGAAGTAGGCTATGCAATGTATTCTTATGGTAGCTTTATGGGAAAAACAGTCTGTTTTTAAACAACAACAGAAAGTTTAAAATCCTTGTCTTTAATTGTTTGTCTGTTCCGCACTGAATGCCTAGCCTCAGGCTCATATTTTGTTCTCTGCTTCAGTGATGTTATAATTGAGCATGTCTAAGGAGACTGATGGAGATATTAATTAGGAGTGATTCCTAAAAGAAAGTGTTGAACACTGGAGGGCAACATTACTGTTTGCTGGAAGCAGTCAACCTCTGCATGCAGGAGAAGCTGTGCTCACGCTCAGTGCTCTATGCTTGCTACCTTTTCTATTTCTTGCCCTGTTTTCGAGTTTTTCACATGTAAGTTAGAATTAATGTGACTGTTAGAGCTGATTGCTAATGTGGCCTTTGCTTTGCTGTTTCCTGCAGTGCAGTGATATAATGAAATTGAGTACTCAATTTTAGTCAAAGTTTAAATTACATCCAGAAGCGTAATCTTTTAATTTATCATTTACGTCTGTTCAATAATTGAAAAGTTGTTTTGCATTCCATATAAGCTATGGGGTTTTATCATTGATTCAATGAGTATTTTAAAAATGCATATCAGAAGTGTAAATTCCTTTACTAGACAGCTGAGATGTGTGTCAAACTGGATTTGGAAGACAATTGAGTTTTGTTCAAATATATGAAACGACATTTTAACAAGTTTTAAAAATAATATTGCTTGTTTTATGAAATTTTAAAAATACCTAAAAGTCATACACTCTATAGTTTAGTATTTTTCAACATATTGATTAGAAATTTGAAAAATCAATGAGATCGGTGTTTCAAAGCAATTTATACACACCTATGGTATCAATAGGTACCTGGGTGCCTCTGAAAAGTTGCTCCACATCTCCTAAAGATTTTTTTTTTAATGTGTATGTCACTTATAAAGTTATTATCTTATAAGCTGTTTTTTGGAGTTCAGGTTTTGTGTTATTTGCAGCTAGTTCAGATAAAACATTCTGCTTTCCATTAAATAGGATAAACCATTATCTTTTACCTCCTTTAGAAATATAATGCTTAGCTTGTGTTCTAGCTTCTTTCTCTCTTCCTTTGACATGGGACTTACCTTTTAAATAGTAAATTCTAGGTCCTGATGCAAAAATGTTTTTTGCAAAGATGCAGCCAAATAGCATTCTCTTACTGGCATCTCTTGAAGGTTAGCTGTTTCTTCATGGACCTGCTTTAGCATATCAAAAATTACCTTTTACAGGTAGAGAATTGTTTCTTCACCTGAAGTCATGTGGGATGTCTTCTTGTTTATGTGTAGATTTGGCCTCAAAGAAAATTTAGCTACACCAGATTTTTACAGCATATCAATATATGTGAAGTTATTGAAATCAGTGAGGGGTTTGCATTCAAATTTTGAACAGGTGTGCATGAGAGAGCTGTGAAATTGCTTTGCAGAAGTTGGATGTCAAGGTCTTCATCTCCAGCTGACTGCTGAAACAGTTGTCTGACCTAAAGCTTCAGTCTGTGATTAAAGGAAAATGCCATGAGTAATTCAATTCTGAGATGGATTAGTTTTTCTGACTTAAAACTCTATTGGCAGTATAAGGTGTGTGCTTTTTAGATGTTGCCCATTGAAAGTGCCTTATGGTGTATCAGGGTAAGATTTGCCTTGGCCGCATTTAAAGATTGTCAAGAATAATGTGCCAAATTCTTCTGCTACAATAAATATTTAAAAGATGCTGATGTTCCTATCTCTTCATAAATATATTCTAATGACTTAGCTTTTGAAGGTTTGGGAAAAAGGCATGGTGTGAAGGATGAATGAGCAACTGATGGGTAAAAAAATAATCTCTTTTGGTAGAAATGGGTAGAAGAGAGGAAAAAGAGAGCAAAAAGAAATAAGGTGACATTTGAGTGACAGTGCAAAGAAATGATTTGCAATACAGGAGATTCAAGAGGCATCATTTCATCAAAAGGAAAGATTAATATGCTTGGAAACATGTAAGATGTTCAGGAAATTATATAAACCTCAAGAACAGCAAAGAATAAAAATAAAGATGGTCGTAATATTTGAGGAGTGGGAGGAGGAAAGAGGAGAAATGCAGATTACTAAGAAGGGGGCAGTTAAACACTAAGCTTTGACTTTGAAAATAATACTATCTTGAACAGTTTATTTGGTCTGAGGATATGATCTTGACCCTCTGTTTTAATATCCTTGATTTACAGTTTCACTTTATGCATGCAATTCTGAAAAATAAGAGAGGAATCTAGGTAGAGTGTGGGTATTTGTCCAAGGTATTCCAGGCTACTTGCATTTCCTTTCCTTAGATCAGTGAACCACTTAAACTGGAATCATGCTGTGAGTTCTTCCCTCATTGTCCAGTGTGCCATTGGGGCAGAGGAAGCTCTTGTGTTTTCTACTCATCTAATCAGGTTCGACTCTATGTGCTTCCCTTCACTCTGTCAAATTCTCAGTGCACAGCTTTTCCTTTCTTCCTGAAGCCCTGCACGGGCTACCCATTGCAACCCCTCTGAGAACATTTGGCTGTTTGGCTCCACTGTGCACACATCAAGACCCATTGCCATATTATCATGATGAAAAGTGAAATTGTCCCAAATCCAGGAAATAACATGGAAATAAGCAGGAAATAAGCATTTAAACAGAAGGTAGCTCGTTGTATTTGAAAGCTGGTATGTCTTAATCTTATACTTGGTATTTGTATCTTGGAAACTGACATCTGTCTGTTAAGTGTGATACTTTTGAAAGCAATATAATTGCAAGTTATTTAACATTGTGGAACTAAGTACATTATTCTGCAACATATAGATTACAGATTTATGTGTGGATCTTTGCATAACTAAATATTTTATTTTACAATTCTTTTAATTGTCATGTAACCCTTGTTGTTTATGGTATCTAGATTTCATAGGACAAAATAAAATGTGTAGGGGTTCTCTGAAAGCTAGATTGATATATGTGTTTCGCTGTATCTCACCATTTGGAAGTGTGGCATCAGTATGGAAATTCCATGATTTGCCTTAACTTCCAATTTCTCTGAAGGTTGAACTGTTAATTATGTTAAAAATGTATCTATAGTCTCTTATACACATAATTACATATCTAAAAACTAAAAACCACACGGTTTTTGTGGTTTGGCTGATTTGCATAGATTTGAAACACAATGCCTTGTGTTTCAAATAACTTTTAATGGTTATCATCTTATTTTTTTAATAAGCTTTCCTAATTTAACACCTGCAAATAATGGCTTTTTCAGAGATCGGCTGGAGTTTACCTCTGCATGTCCTGCAAGAATAAAATAGGGTTAGTAATGTTTGTTTTACAGAAGTCATTTGAATGGCACACGCTTCATTTATATGGTGTAATTGTATACCTTCAAAAACCTCAGTAACATGATTAAAATACTAATAAATCTGTATAGGTCACAAACTTAGCTGTAATTATTCTTATCCAGTGTTTTTTTTAGGAAGTAAGCTTTGTTCTCCAGGGATTTGATCCCCAAGTGTATGAAAACCCTAATGTGTTTTTACTTCAAATTATAGTCTAAATACTTGCATTAATTTAACAAGGTATGCTCAACATAGATGCTGAATGCTATGTTTATACAGGCTCAGTTAGTTGCCAGTTAAGAAATTTGAGTTGTTGACCTACTATTTTATTTTAAATGTCCTACTTATCCATTTTCTTATGGAACATTTCAGAAATGATTCTCAAGGCTTTTCTCAAGGAAAACTATTACTTTTGGCTGAAGCCTAAGAACCACTTTAAAGAACAGTGAAACTAGGATGTTAGTTCTTCAGGAGTTTTGTACAGTCCCCCATATATAGGATAAAGAAGCTTGTGGCATTAACTTCAGAAACTTGTTCCTGAGCTGTATCTGCTGATCGAGTCAATGCATCTCCTCACACAGAGTTTAGAAGCAATGGAGACTGTCTATTTTTATTCTTTCTAACTCCTAGGGTTGTTGTAAACTTGCATTACCTTCAGAGTTTGAATTGCTTTCTTTTGCTATTTCTGTGATACTTTGATATAGGGGAAGAAAAAGGTTATGTGCCACCTGCAGGGTACATACCTTATCTCTGTCAGCAAAGGTGGAAGCAATGCCTTTGGCTGTTCTTAAGGAGCAGTCAGCCAGGATCAAAATCCAACCACAGTTACAGCAGTGGAGCTTTAACAGCTTGTTACACTGGATGATCACATTTTATTTCTGTTACAGCACCACTGTTATGTCCTACTTTGTCCATCATCCTTTTTGAATCTTTCTTCAACCATATATCAATTGTTGTACAGCACATGGCCACCTTCTACCACTGCCGCCTGGTGAGCTGCAGGGTTTTATTTATGTACTGATAACGGAAGAAACTTTTTTCAACTTTAATGAAGTTGAAAACAAAAATCACTATACTGCTAGATTTTAGAAAACGTACTTTACTTAGTAAATTTAAAAATTCTAAAGATGAAGAAGAACTAGATCTGGCCACTGATGAACAGGTCTTTGGACTGAACAAATTGGTATCTTAGATAAAGTGTTAATACTTCAGAAATAAAAAGATTTTTTGGAGGGGGGCTGGGAAGGTTGTGGGAGGAACAAGGCAGGGAAGGTTTGTCATTTTGTTTGTGATACCACTAGAATGCACTAAGGACTGCTTAAGTAGTTTAGAAAGACCAGAAAAAATAGTCAAAATGTCTAGAATCTTACTCTGTGCCACTTATTGCTCTATGGATTGCCTAATTTTTAAAGTTAGATTGTAAAGATAAAGTAGCTCAAAAGTTCTTACTTCTTCAGTGGACATGAATGACTGTAAATTAAATGTGAAATTACATTTGCTTGGGAATAAGGTGTTAAGAGAGGGATTTTAATTTACTGATAAGATTAAGATTTTCTGTCAGAAATGAGATTAACATGTAATTGGAGGCTGTGGGGATTATTTACATATATTGAGCATCCAGAGAAGAACACTGTTTTGCCCTTACTGCTTTCTTTTCAGATTTTATTTTACCATAACTTTCTTCTCATCTACTAGCTAATAAGTAATAATAAAAAAAAAAACAAACAATGAAAATCTAGATAGGGAATGAGGGGGTTTTTTTGGCTAGAAGACAGAACAGATATGGATGGTGTAAAATTAGAAAGGTAAGTGGAGACAATCCCAAGGAACTATGCCAAAGCAGTTTTGCATCAGTGTAATAGCTTTGTTGTGATGAACATAGAAGTTGGAACATCTAGAGTCTTCTAAATTTTAAAATATTATGATGCATGAGAACATCACAATTGCATCTAAAAATTTCTGTGAGAAAACATATTTATTTTTATTGTAATGATATGAAGCTGAAAGAATCCAACATGTGTATAAAGCTGCAGTTGGAAAGTCTGGTTGAGAATTAATTTTACCTACTTCAGGTGATATGGTTTGCCCAAGGTTGCTCTGAGTATTGGCATTTATGAAAAAGGCATGATCTTGATTGACTAGCAGTGAAGAAAAATTACTTATAAGAATTTTTATTAGGAAAGCGTATCATTTATATATTTATGAGTGTTGCAATTTACAGTTCATGAAGTTGTATTAAAATTTATATGGAAAGTTATAAATAGTAAGCCAACTGTGTTCAAGTACTCAAGAGAGCGACTGTTAAAAGGTGCCTAAAACCAAAATGTTTATTTCCATGTACATATTCTGAAGTTTGCTGTCCAAGGAGATTGATGTTCAAAGTCCTGAGAAGTATCAGACTCTATTTGATCCTTTTATCTTCGCTTTAATGTAAGAATATGTAAAGTGTTTTTTAAATAATAATTTAAAAAATACAGCTCCCATATGTGACATTCTAATTCTTGCTCTGAAGAGGTTTAATGCTGGCTTTTCTTTTGAGTCAGAGGTTGATTAAATAAAAGCTTCGAAAAGCTTTATGAATCTAATACAGACCCCACCTAATGTGGTACTAGGACTTGGTAGTTCTTCAGCAACAGACTGGTGTTTCAGTGTTGCCTACAGTTTGTTCAATGCAGTATGATGTCACAAAATCAGATTGGAAATGCTCCAAACAGTGCCTGTAATGTCCTCCTCTACAGTAACTAGTGACAGATAAAATCATCAGTCTGTTGTTTCCACTTGCTGATAAATGAGTGCAACATCTGTTACTTAATGAGTATCTAAGGGAGCAAAGAAAAAGAGGGAATGTTAAAGACTTTTTTTTTTTTTCCCTCAGTCCACATTGACCTGTATATTAACCTAGTATGCTTAATTTAATTTTTATCAAGGGAGTGTGTAGTTTCGTTTGGGGAGATTGATGTCTGTTCTTGGGTTTTTTCTAAATAAAATAGGACAACATGTAGAAATTCAATTGTTGGGAAGCAAGTGTGCAAACAAAATTGCGGACCTGATTCCATAGCTGTTGTCTGACTTTTGAGAGAGCTATTTCTTACATCATCCTCCTCAGCTGCTTGGCACGTAACATGGATTGGCCTTCCAGCAGTTTCTCAACAGTGCGGCAGGTGTGCAGTGTGTGCATTTTCTCCCAAGGATAAGTAACTTAATCAGAGCAGACTCCCTCATTTAAGCTATTACCTTAAAAATAAAGAAATTCCTTGATCTAAACTATGATCTTGAGGTCTTTGTTGTTCCCAAGTTCGAGATTTGCAGTATTACTCCAGTTCCAGGGTGATTCAGTAAAGGTGAGTATGTGTTAGTGAGGACCCAGGGGCTGTTGGTTGGGCTGCATGAGTCAGCTGGGATTTGCAGTGCAGCATTGCTTGCTGCGTGAGTGAGTCAGCAGTGTGCTCAGCAGCACGAGACCATTCTCTCTTCAGCTTTGCCTGTTGTGCTGCTTGCTTGATCCCAGTCTGCTGGCCCTTGCAGGAACTGTACATGTCATGCCATTAGCAGCAGCTAGTAAGTACAAGTCCTGTTCACCAGCCTTTCTAAGGAGTTCAAATATGAAGAAATACGTTTATGGTATATAATAATGAATATGGTTCTGGGAACAGCAGTGGAGTTTCAGGTCAGTATATCTGATAAGTATACTGGCAAGCAACTAGAAATCACTCTTCAAAATAAGAGAGCATGTGCGTGAACACTGAAAACATTTCAACATGTTTTGAGCAGCATTTTCTGAAGGAAACTATGTATGAGCACTTAGTATAATCCAATGTTTTTGGCTAGATTTTTCACCAGAGGCTCTTAAAAGAATTTGAGTGACCATGATATAATGAGAAATTTTTACATGTGTAAAGACTGCTTAAAATGGACAATGAAAAGAACAAAAATAAGTGCCCTGATTTCATACTGAAGGGAGGTCATCAATGGAATCCCATAAGAATCTTAACTGAGGCCTGTGCTCTTAATGTATTTATTAATTATTTAGAAGAATGAATAATGAGGTGTCAAAATTTGCACATACTACAGAATAATTCAAGATAAGTAAAAAAAATCCAACTGATATAATGCAGTTCAGTGTAAATTTCAATGTAAATAAGTGTGTATATGGAGTAGGAGTAATTCTAATATTACATATTGATCTAATGTAGTTCAGTTGATAGTTACTACACAGAGAAGGAAACCTTGTAATTGAGAGAAATTAATGAAAATGTTAGTTCAATCCTCAGTCACAGAAAGGGGAGTTTAAAGAGTCATTACAAATGTGGAAAGGAAAAGATCAGAACAGCATGCTAGTAGGGTAGAGTTCTACTGAAGTAATGATACAGAATCAAACAGATTTACTGTTGCTTCTAACTGGGAGTTATATTAATCTAACAAGCAAAAAAGCATTCAAAATTCAAGATGCTTTTCAACATCATGTGTAGTTAAGTTCTGAGACAATTTGCTATGGGTTTTTGCAGCAGAACCCATCACATACAAATATATACCCACTAGTTCAAGAGGTTTCAAGATACTGGAGGTTCTGGAGACGATATTAGGCCAATCAATGTATATACTTACCCTATGCTTATATTTTTTTTCATGGTATCTTTTGATGTCTTGTTAATAAACAGATATTTTACCAGATAGATGTATTTTTTTCTGACCTTGTATGACAGTTTTTATGAACTCTTTCAGTATGAAAACCTTTTTTCTGGCCTCAGGCTTTAATTAAACCTCTAATTAAATTCCTCTCATGAGGGAGAGGTGAGAGGGAAGACAGAAGTAATATCTTTGATACATCTTTTCCTATGTGGTGGTATTAATGTGCGCTTCTCTTTTACTCCTGCTGACACTGGTGATCTGACATTACCTCTGATATTCTTTTTGTCATACAGTTCTATGTAGGTGGGAACTGTTCTGTTTGCTTTCCTGTTAGCATGCTAATCCCATTCTCCCACTACAGCACTGCAGTTCCAGCATGCATAGTATTTCTTTAATTTTTCAGCTCCTTTTATCAGATTTAAGAAGCTGAGGGGAAGCTATAATGATCTGCTAGAAATAGACGTTTGCTTCCAGCTTTGCTGTGGAGCTGGACAAAAGGCTTGAAGCTGAACTTGTTTTAAGGTCTATCTAATACATAAATTAGCCTATTTATAAGTATTATTCACCCTTCTCTCTAAACTAATTTAAATTATAGCAGGATAACCAAACTGGTTAATGAAACATTATTATCCTAAATGGGAACTTCAACTTAGGAGAGCTATAGCTGTCCCTGAACCCAAGAAGGAAGCTGTTCTGTGCCATGGCTCATTAGCTTTGGAAACAATATCTGTGAGGTTGGGATTGTTTGGGGCTTGCTAAGAAACAGTTTGCTGTTAAATAGGATAAGGTCAGAGACATGCCTTGTGTGAAAATTGCAGAGATTTTTGATGATCTTGGTTTGAATGACATTCATTTGTCTTGACCTGACTCTTACAGAAATCTGTCTGCAGTACAGTAAGGGAAAGGCTTCATTGTTACGCTTCAAAAATTGTTGGCTGCAACTATAAACACAAAATTGTAGGTGATCTTTTTAAAAGAAAAAAAAATAAGAGAAAGAAGCCCTAGTACATCACTAATATAAAAAATCTTTAATTTTTAGTGTAATATTGTGAGAAAGCAGCAATGGAAGGGCAAGGTCAGACGTATATGCTTATAGCATTTGTTTTCTAGGCCTTGAAGAATGTACCCCAGCATACTCTGCTTTTGTGTAGCTAGACAAAGGCAGGTTATCATGTGCTTAGATACATTGACTTCATTATATGAATTTGAGATAGTGTAGATAGTAATACTAAAGTATAGACTGAATTTTCCTTTTTTCAGCCATTTAGGATTTCATCACAGACTGAAAACCCTTCACAATCCTTTCCCTCTTCCGTGAGGCAAACACCTACGTTTCTCATACTTCCTGATCAGTTCTGGAAAATTTATTTGACTTATTTACCATGATGTAGTCATAAATATGTTAATAACAAAAAGAGATCTTAGGACAGTCTCCATGCTTTCTTGGATAGTAGCGAAGGATGAGGAAGAGCTTCAGCCTTTAATAGTAAGACCGGTTGTTCTCAGGGTACTTAGACCCCTGAGCTGGATGACAGGGAGTGGAATAAATGATCCAAGAGGAAATGGTCAGCAGCCTGCTACGACACTGGGACACATGTAAGTCTATGGAACTGGATAGGATCCATCCCAGAGCTACTGAGGGAGCTGGCAGAAATGCTCACTGAGCTAATTACCATCATTTAGCAACAGCTCTGGCTAACTGGGCAGCTCACAGTTGACTGGAGGTTAGCAAATGGGACGCCCATTTAACAGAATGGTCAGAAGGAGGATCCAGGGAACTAGAGGCCTGTCAGCCTGACCTTGGTGCCAGGGAAGGTCATGGAGCAGCCTTTCTTGAGTACCATCACAAGGCATGTGCAGGACATCAGGTTCAGCCAACAGGGGTTTGTGAAAGACAAGTCCTGCTTAACCAAGCTAATCTGTTTCTGTGACAGGGTGACCCACTTAGTGGATGAGGGAAAGGCTGTGGATGCTGTCCACCTAGACCTTACAATGAAGCCTCTCAAACTGTTTCTCACAGCATTGTCCTGGAGTAACTGGCTGATCATGGCTTGGACAAGTGCACTCTTTGCTGAACGGCCAGATGGTGCTGGAGAATGGAGTTACATCCAGCTGGTGGCCAGACACCAGTGATGTTCCTCAGGGCTCAGTACTGGGACCAGCCCTGTTTAATGTCTTTATCAAGGACCCGAACAAAGGGGCTGAGTGCTCCCTCAGACAGTTTGCAGGTGAGGCCAGGCTGGGTGCGAGTGTTGATCTGCTGGAGGGCAAGAAGGCTCTGCAGAGAGATCTGGACAGGCTGGATCAAAGGGCTGAGGCCAATTGTATGAGGTTCAACAAGGAGAAGTGCAGTGTCCTGCACTTGGGTCACAACAACCCCATGCAGTGCTACAGACTGAGGGCAGTGGCTGGGAAGCTGCCTGGTGGAAAAGGACCTGGGGGTGCTGGTCAACAGCAGCTGGACATGAGCCAGCCCAAGTTCTTGGCCCATGGCATCCTGGCCTGTATCAGCAGTAGTGTGGCCAGCAGGACCAGGGCAGTGATTCTCCCCCTGTACATGGCACTTGTGAGGCCACGCCTCAAATCCCATGTACAGTTCTTGGCCCTTGATTAGAAGAAGGACATTGAGGGGCTGGAGCGTGTCCAGAGAAGGGCAGCGGAGCTGGGGAAGGGTCTGGAGTGCAAGGCCTGTATGGAGCAGCTGGGGGAGCTGGGGGTGTTCAGCCTGGAGGAAAGGAGACTCAGGGGACGCATCATTCTCTACAACTACCTGAAAGGAGGGGTTAGTCTCTTCTCCCAGGTAGCAAGTGAGAGGATTGAGAGGAAGCATGCTTAAGTTGCACCAGTGGAGTTTTAGACTGGATAGTAGGAAAAAATTCCTTTCAGAAAAGATTGTCAAGCATTGGAACATGCTGCTGAGGGAAATGATTGAATGTCTGTCCTTGGAGGTATTTAAAAATATGTAGATGTGGCACTGAGGGGTATGGTTTAGTGGTGGAGTTGACAGTACTGGCTTAACAGGTGAACTTGGTGATCCTTAAGGTCTTTCACAAGCTAAATGATTCTACATTACATATTTGTTTTTTGAAATTTACTTAAAAACATATAACAAGCTTTCTACTTATTCTTAGGACTGAAGCATTTAGAATTGCACTTTATTACTGAGTAAAGGAAATGACTGATTATTTTATCTGCACTTTTTTCTGAATTTTGAAGAGTGCAGATAATACAGTGCACATCAGTGTGCAAATTGAAAGCATCCTTGAAATCATGTGAAATCATGTTTAGATCTAAAGAGGATTTTATGTATTTTGAGATGTACATCTCTCATGCATTCCAGTATTGCTAAATACGACAAAAATAAATTTTCCCATTAGTATAACTCTCTCTACTCGAGTGTATGTTACACCTGAGACAATTGGGGCCTGAATGACACCCCTGAATGGCTGAAGTCCATGGACTATTTATACCAGAGCAGGGACAGCCCTGAGTTTGTATTACATAATGGTCCATTTATTGATGGACATAAAATACATAATATAAATGATATTTTTCCTGGATTCTTAAAAAACTGCTTGAGAGATCTGACTAAGTAAAAAAAAAACCAAACAAACAAAAACCAAAAACAAACAAACAAACAAAACCAAAACAAAACAAAAAACCCCATCAGACATGTTTTGCATGCAGCCCAAATTAGGCAGTTTAACCTCACATGTCTAGACAAGCAATATGTTGTTCTAAAATGAACTTAATCTGCTAAACAGACCAGAAATTTATTCTAGTTAATGTTTCATTTAATATTGATACCTTTTTACTATATTAAATTGTGGATGATGTCGCACTTGTGGATATGGCTTAGGGATGTTTGTGAGGTGCTGTGTTGACATTAGATGAAAGGTCTCTTCCAACCTTGATGATTCTGTATTTTGTTGTTTGCTGTTGTGTAACTTCTTCATCTGGTGTGTCATTGACTTAAAGACAAGGCCATATTAGGTATATTAAGAGCATAATATGTTAAAATATTATCCAGTCACTCAAAACAGTCTGAAGTTTAGTGTTTATAAGTTGGCTATTTTCTTGGACTGTCTTGGTTTATGTTAGGTTAAATGTATCAGTGTTACAAAATACTTGAAGGATTTTTTTGTAGGGTCATGCAAACACAGGAGATGTGTATTTCCTAATTTCTGTATTTTTGCCGGAGACTCATTATCCTGATTTAAGAAAAGGGAGATTATTTGTAGTGTTCATGTAAGAATGCCATTGATGAAAAATTTCCATTAACTTTTAATATTTGTACTAAGTCACCCCATCCTGCTCTGTGATTCACGTTTCATGTTGTGGATACCTAAGCACTCAAGGCCTGGCTATATGAGTGGTTTAGCAAGCAGTAGAGTACTATCAATAAATCATCTAGAATTTAAAGCTTACTAGCCATAACTTTCATCATGTACTGCAGCATACTACAGTGCGACTACTATCAGTGTTAAGTGGTTGTGTATTTATGACACATCTTTAAATAGCACGTGACTAATTGTCCATGAAAGTATATATACATACACATTCAAATATATTGTTCAGTACCTGTGTTCACTGTGTTATGTGCTATTTTTGTACCTATTCTAACTCTTGAATTAAAACCAGTTTTCATGTTAATTCTTCCTGAATATAATTTTTTCCAGTCTTTTAAACTTCACCTTTACTTTGCTTCAGAATGAATCAGTATTTAGGGATCAGGACTATTTTTCGTTTGCTAAGGACAGATTCAGTATCAGTTATTTTATACTAGGCAGGCTGCAGAGTCTACAGTGTGAAGTGTAGGAACATCATTCAGAATTGAAAAGGGGATACCAAATTTAGGGGGTACTATGCATGCTTATGCAGTATTGTTGCATAAAAGTGCAGCAATGCAGTGAAATCAGTGATAAAGAAGTTCTGTATCATCGTAGTCATCCTAGATTGCACTTAAGAACCACCTCCTCAGGTTTTTTCATAGATGCTGTTACTCAGCTGAATCTCTCATTTCTTCCTTTCTTCCCTTTTTCTGTTTGCCCACTGGAAACATGGGAAAACAACTACCGAATGTGCTGAGTTGGAAGGGACCCGTCAAGATCACTGAGTCCAACTCCTGGTCCTGACTGATAATCATATCATGTGTCTGAGAGCATTGTCCAAACACTTCTTAAACTCTGTCAGCTTGTTCTGTGACTGCTTCCTTGGGGAGCCTGTTCCAGTGCCCGATCACGCTCTGAGTGAAAAACTTTTTCCTGATATCCAGCCTAAACCTCCCTTGATTCAACTTCATGCTGTTTCCATGAGTCCTGTCACCAGTTACAAGAGGGAAGAGATCAGTGCCTGTTCCTCCAGTTCCCCTCATGAGGATATTGAAGACCACACTGAGGTCTCCCCTCAGTTTCCTCCAGGCTAAACAGACCAAGTGACTTCAGCTACTCCTCACACAGCTTCCCCCCCAGACCCTTCACCATCCTCATGGCCCTCCTTTAGATGCTGTCTAATGGCTCAATGTCTTTCTAATATTTTGGTGCCCAAAACTGCACACAGCACTCGAGGTGAGGCTGCCCCAGCTCAGAACAGAGCAGGACAATCCGTTCCCTTGCCTGGCTGGCGATGCTGTGCCTGATGCACCCCAGAACACGCCTGGACCTCCTGGCTGCCAGAGCACTGCTGACTTACATTCAGCTTGTCATCAAGCAGGATCCCCAGGACCCTCTGGACAGTGCTGCTCTCCCACTACTCATTCTCCAGTCTATACATACAGCCATGGTTTCGCCATTCCAGGTGTAGAACCTGGCAGTTTCTCTTGTTAAACCTCGTATTGCCCATTTCTCTCATTTCTCAAGGTCTCTCTGCAGGGCCTCTCTGCCCACTAGGGATTCGACAGCTCTCTCCAGTGTGGTGTTGTTGGGCAACTTTGTCCAGAGAAATTGTGAGAAAACCAGTATGAAAACCTTTTCTATAGTCCAAAAGGGAACATCTACTGGCCTTCCAAGATCAAGTAGGTGGGTTACCCTGTTGTAGAAGGAAATGGGGTTTGGCAAGCAGAACCAGCAGGTCAGCTGGGAACTCTGCTGACTTGATCTTGGGAATCTGGAAAGAGAGGCTTTGCAGTGACGTCAGTAAGCTCTTTGAGGATTCTTTGATGAATCCCATCAGGCCCCATAGATGTGTAGGGATCCAGCAGGAGCAGCAGATCCTGTACAAGGTTGGGGTCAACTGAGGGTTGACCATTCTCTCAGTCCTGGTCTTACAGCATGGGATCATATTTCCACTATTTCATTCTAGTTATCCATTAATTTTCCAGAACTATTTTCAGACTACTCCCAGGCAACGTTGATAAATGCTATTAATAAAGTTGTTACCATGTGAGTCTTTTTCCTAGATTAATATGATTTTTCCCTTTACGGGAGAAAGAGGGGGATAAACACTGTTTAACACACTTCATTGTATCATTTGATGGATGAACTGTTTGCCTCTGCATCTTTTGTCTGAAGAGGTTTCCTCTGAGCACAGGATACTTCTGTCAGGGAAGTTTCTTTTCTGTCATCTGTGTGCTCAATTGCTGCTTGTCATCAGAAAATGCTCTGAAGAGGTGCAGGATAAGTTGCATTCAATCAAGCTTTTTTTTCCCCGCAGTTTAGACCTTTTGATTATTCTTCTGCACAGATGTTCATGTCTTGCTGGACTGCAGTTTCCTACATGGACATGCATGGCTATTTACGTATCTTTCATACAGATTGCATGCCTCACTTAGTACAGCTGGTAATTTATCCAGCTTTATATATTATATATTTTATATTTTTATATATTTCTATATATTTTTATATTTTTTATATATTTATACATATATATTTATACAGCTGGATGTGGATGAAGAGGTATCTTACTAAAGTATTTCATCATTTCTACCTTGTTATACCACTCCACTTAATGAGGATATGAAGATGAAGCATAATTTTGTTTCATGGATACTGCTCAGGAGACACATCTAGGATCTGCCTATGCTGTAACATAGGCAATAAGCACAACAGCAGTCTGATAAACACAGCAGCTTAGAGTAGTTTTATTCTAGTTGAAAGCCTTTAACTAGTAGCAGCTCCATGCTTCATAAACTTGTGAACTGTAGCAGGCATTTTTTTCTGTTAAGGGATTATTTCTGTGCAATTACTGGTAAGATTGTGCAAGATACTTATCACCTGGATAACATATGGAACATTCAAGTCTCTTTCTGAAAGAGTATCTTTTCAATCGTGGTCAGTAGAGAGAGACTCCACTTTTCTGTACCAGTTGCATTTTTGCTTTTCTTATATAAAATGGACAGTAAATAAGGCCTTAGTCCTGCTGGGAAAATTCTTTAATTCCAAGTTCAACACAAAAGATGTCATAATGGCTCACATGGTCTTTCAGTGTCAGAGATTTTAGCAGAGAGAGGTTCAATGTCTTACATGGATATCAGCTCTTCATTGACAGTAAAGCTCATCCATGATAACTATTCATTTTGAAAGAGAGGCAATTTAGTGGTGTGTGGAGGAGAGGTGAAAAAGAAATACTAAGTATCAAACAGTTTCAAAAGAACAGCTTTTTTTTTTGTTGGCAGTGCTTGTTCTAAAATAGAGTACTGCTTTTAGATTCCCTGCTGGCATTTACAGATCAACATAAATTACTTTATGAAACTAGCAGAAGTCTTTGGTGACTATTTTTAAAGATGTAAGAGTTCATACTCTCTTAAAATGCGCATTTTGATTTGGGCCATTTACCTTGTGAAGTTTCACGTTAGCTAAATTCTGAACATGTTTTAAAAAAAGCTGTAAGATAGCATAGGCCATTTTTTGATTCTTTTGTCTCTGTTCCTGCAATAAAAACAATTAATGTGTTTTGTAAAGTTTTAACTCTTGCAACGCTCATCTTGTGAGCGAAGCAGAGCATTGAAGTCAGTATCTGGGAACATGAAACGTTTAATGCAATGGGATATGAATATGCATATCTAATGCAGATCTTAGCACAACATGATTAAGTGTCTAAATTTTGTAGCAGGTGAAAAGAGATTTTTTTCATTTGCCTAGCATCCAGATGGTACATAGAGGAAAATAGGTTAATCCCTATTTTGTGTACAGAGCTAGTACATACTGATTAGCAGATTTCTTTTCCATGGAAATTTCAGTCTGGTTACAGTAGAGCTCTGTTCCATTGTTGTTCCAGCATTTCTGTTTTTATAAGGATATTGCATAACATCTAGATCTCTGTGATCCTGAAATTCTTGAATGCTATGATACAGCTTTTCTTAATTAAATCCTTCATAAGAAACACAGTATTAAAGGGTGTTTTGAATGTAGTTCACTCTGCCATGGACGCTCTGCTGTGGACTATCAAAAAGAATGCTCTGCTTCACTGAAAATGGTATTTGCAAAAATAAGATCCTTCACTCATGGTAGAAAAAGAAAGGGAAGTTTGAAGGTTATCATGCTTGAAAGCACTGTCCTGATTCCTTATCTTAAATATTTATATCTACTTTGCTTTGATTTAATAGTAGTTGTAGAATTTACTTTGGAAATTTGTGTGTGCATCTATCCAAAGATTTTTTCCCATAGGCTATATATGCTTGATAGAAACCAGTCCACATAAAGGAGCTCTGCAGTGACTTACAGAGAATTACATAGGGCAAAATAGATACTTTTCAGTTTGTAAATAGGGAATCACTCTCTCATG
The DNA here is from genome assembly GCA_026413545.1 of Cichladusa arquata. Taxonomy (NCBI): domain Eukaryota; kingdom Metazoa; phylum Chordata; class Aves; order Passeriformes; family Muscicapidae; genus Cichladusa; species Cichladusa arquata. The sequence goes on along the minus strand of JAOTQP010000001.1, from coordinate 66,632,037 downwards.
CTGAGATGATGTTGGCAGAAAGGCCACAAAAGCAGAAGAGGCTTCTAATCAGCCTTTTTCCCAGAGCAGCAGTTGGATGTTTTGTGGACACCACATATGGAATAATTTTGTTGTGAGGCAGCTGAAATAATTCCAGAAGAGTCAGGAATATCAGTGTTTGTTGAAAGCAGTCACAATCCTTTTCCACAGAGATAGTCAGACTTTCCATGATACAGTCAGTTTAAGCTAAAACAAAAGTTTTAGAAGTTCTGGGGATTTTTGTTGGTTAGGTTTTTTTTTCTTGTGGTTTTGTTTTTTGTTTTTTGTTTTTTTTTTTGAGTAAGTCTTATCACATTAAATTGATGGTCCTAAGCTCTTGGTTTGTCAAGTCTTTCATGTCTTTACAAATTGTCATACTTATTACAAGTATCAAAGGTGGCCTCTTTTTACACTCATATTGTTAGAATTCCCACTTGTGGTTTGTTAATCTTTTTTTTTGTCAACAGCCTATTTAAACATATACTATGAAATTGCTATGCATTCCTTATACAGATAACACAGTGGTAATTTTAAATATTTAAAATGGATTTCAGTAAGAGGAATTGAAATTAACTTTTTCACTTAAAAAATACAGGTTGCGAATACTTATAGGTCAAACAAAGTGACAGTTTCAACAACCGTAATGGCAGGTTTCCAAAATAGAAAGCTTACCTCTAAGAAAAGAATACTTTTTTGCTTTAAATATTTTAACATTAAATTTTGCTTCTTAAATGGCTTGTTTGTTTTTAACCTTTTAGAATATTAAATGCAGGCCTAACAAGAGGCTGATAGTGTCTATGAAAGAAAAAATCTCTGATTCTTTTGTTTAGCATTCAGAAATGTAACCAAATTCACTCTTCTCCAGTAATTCAACTGGTAAAGCCTATTTCTTGGATTTTCATCAAAATCCATGGTTGTTTTCAGGGCCTAGTTTTTAGAACCTTTCCTAATTTTCTTGCCTTTTCTCACAAGAGATTTGGAAAAGGCCATGGAGAAGTTTTTCTTGCATGTAAAATCAAATCAGTGCTTACAGTTAGTTGTCAGCACTGAGGCAGGCTGCAATCCTAGACACAAACCACAGGGATTTCTTGTGTTCCTGCCCCCC
>JAOTQP010000001.1:66609367-66620607 GCA_026413545.1 Cichladusa arquata | reverse complement strand
AGAATCTGGGACTGTAGTAGCTCTTGCTGTTATACTGTCTTAAAATGGGTGTAAGTTCTCGCAACCCAGTAGGTCTTCTAAGTTATTTACTTTTGCTCTCTAGTGAATTTTTATGTGTTATAACTTAATTTACCTGTCTTCTAAAGTCCAATAGCTAGCTAGAACTGTAAAATTTCCATGAATTATTACATTTTATTACTCATTTGTAAAGATATTTCTCTTTGGAACACGGCCTTAAAGATTATGAATGTATTTTATTTATAAAGATGGAATTTATGTTTTTTCAAGGAATTTTACCATGTGGTAGTAGCTTTGTGTGAATTTTTTCAGTGTTAGCTGAGGTCAGACACCTTAAGGGAATTGCATCCCAACACCAAGGGATTTCACACTTGCATAGCTTAAAGAATAGTGTAAACCTTGTTGCTTCCAAATTTTTCAAATATTTATTTTTGTGTTTCTTATTCCAAAAGGTATTGCTGAATACTTCTATACTGTTACTTGTATTCTTAGAGAACAAGCACAATAAAATTAAAAAAATAGGTAGGATCAGAGCTCTTTTTGTTTGTTACAGATTTTTTTTTCCTTGTCTCTTACATATTTTCCAGACACTTGACTAAACCTAACCAAAGGGCTTTAGGCCTAAATAATTTTGCCATTGCCTGGTATTCCAGAAATAGGAGAGAAGGGCTTGGTAAAATATGGTAAAATATGAAAACTAATAGGGTTAACTACTAGCATCTGCCTTTTTTTGGTAATACTAAAAATAAAAGATAATCACTGTATGCTTTTCTCAGTGCTCTTGTATGTTTATGAGCTGCTGTGTAGACCTTCCAAAAGACTCAGACTAACAAGTCCTGATTGATAAAATTTGCACTCCTGTTCCATGGCCTGGGCGGAACAGTAATCATTTTATTGGTGCAGGGACTTCTTAAGGCACTACTGTAAGAATATAGATTTGGAAATTTTCATGTGCAGAGTTGCCAGATGGATAGTTTTTATAGAAGAAAAGGACAAAATCTCACATAACATATGAAGTGTGTTCTTCTTTGAGAGAACCTTCTTCTCTTTCTTTAGGTAATTTCTTTGAATAAATGCCTGGCTCCTCACTAACCTTAGCCTACTTGGTAGGCTAAGTAAAAGCTTTTTTCAATATACTTGAAATTGCAATAAAGATGGTATTAGTATTACTTTTACAATTCAGAAAATGCACTGAAGTTAAATGAAATTCAGAGTTGACTCAAAAATGCATCTGTTTAATGCAAATATTTGGGAGGTAATATTTCTAATATTAAGCTACAGTAATAAATTTTCATTGTGGAATCAAGATGATTGATAGCTTGACATTAAAAATTCTTTCATCCTTGAAGTGTTTCTCTTTCCAGATCTCTTAAAAGTTATTACAAAGGAAATATTTGTAATAATTTTGTTTAGTAATGCATGAGCGTGTCTATGTAAATAGTTGTCTTACCTATGAAAATTTGTTAAGTGCATAAAATTTTTCATTTTTTCAGCATTGAGTGTTCACAGAGAAGGGAGTCAAAAGGAAGCCAGCTGGGCCTGGGCAAAAGGCACGTTGTGTATCTCTGGTTGCATTACTGCAAGGTCATTTGGAACAGACACAGAGCAATGAGACACAAAAGCCTATGGGATACTAGAGGGTCTTTTGTTAATGCTTAATAAGCATAATGTAAGGGCAACTGACAGTGGAAGCAGGTGGAAATGCTGAATGTAATTACAAACACAGATCTGAGAGCTGCCATTGGTAAAAGTGAATGAATAAACTGAGAACATGAATATTTTACTTTATAGGTTTTACCGTGAGATTTCTAAAGTCTACTTTGGAGAAAATAGAGGAAATGCTAAAACAACAAATCTTTATGTCCTTTAGCTAAAATCACTTAGTATCTAGGATCTGTGTAGGCAATGTTGAGTGTGCTTTGCAAGTCTTTATGATATGCATACAGCTTTGCTATCCTCTAATTTACAAATTCCTAGCAAATGCTCATCAATAAGACACACATTATAATAGCACAAACTGGTTTTTTGTATGAAAAATCTACTTTTAGCTACTTAAATAAACCCAAGAAATCAGGCTCAATAGTTAAATCTTTTTGCCAGCAGTTTCCACCATCAGCAATTTAAAATGTCTTTAAATGAAAAAATGGGTTACTTTGATATGACATTTCTCTAAATAAAATAGAATCGTTATGTAGTCATAACTGAAAATAGTTTTAGACAAGGTTATGGGATTCTCTCTAATTTTTGAAGACAAAAATTAACCATCTCAGTTCTAGTTCTCTGGATCTGTCTCTACAAATACTCATAGTATTTTTCTACCTTTTTTCCTTTTGTTGTATATTAGCTTCAGATAGTGTTGTCACTTTGTATCTTTACTTGATTTCCTTTTTTACTCCAAGTGTTATATCTCTAATGCAGAAAAGATTTGAGGCGAGGTGAGCCAGCTTGCATAGAGGGATTGGCTCAAATTCTTGTCCCATTAATCAACCACACCTTCAAATCTGTTACTGAATACTGATTTACAGTTAGTATGAAAATGGGTTATGCACTGCTGAGATTTAAAGGTGGCTATTTTCTCCATTGCTTATCCCATTTTCCTTCTAGTTAAAAAATCAAAGCCTTAGTTGCCCTTGTATGTTGTACCTTCTGATCTGGTGGGTTTTTTCCTTACAGAAGCCTGGGTAAACAGCATTGCTCTCCTTGTCTAATAAGGTGTTGGGAGCAAAACAGTATTTGTTTGTTTTTGGTTTTTTTACTTAATTCATTACCAGTTAACACTGATTGGAGTACTGGGGAGAACTAAATAATCAAACACTTAGCCAAGCACTTTCTTCTCTCTGGCCCAGACTGGAGGCAGTGGAATGTCTCTCCTTCCTCCAGCCCCAGCTTGCCTTATTGTCCCTGTGTGTGGCTGTGGGTTCACCCCAGCTCCTCTAGCAGGCACCGGGCAGCACAGTTGAGGTCATTTGCATTGCAGTACCCATGTGACATTTCTTGCTTCTCAGCCGTCTCCTCCACTGTGCTTCACTTGCTCATTTTTTCCTGCAGCTCTTTGCTTATTCATAGTTTGCCACAGCGGGCTTCTTCGGGCTTTTCTCAGTGGCAGTGGCTTGGGGTGCTGCTGCTTTGAGGGCACTCACCTGCAGCTGCTGTCGCTGGGGGAGGCACACGCCTGCTGGAGTGAGATGTTCCTGATCCCAAAAGCATGTTGGTGTCCCTGCCCCTGTGGCTGCTGCCTCAGGTGTACAGACAGCTGAGCAGAGGATCAGCATCCTGCTTGGGGGTGTCTGTCTGGGGTGCTGCAGGTTCATCACAGCAGTTTGGGGGCTGGCTGGAAACAGCAGTGACCAGCCCAGGGCAGCTCACATCCACTCCCACCTTTCAGTTCCAAAACTTGGAGAACCTGTAGTGAATGTATGGGAAAAATAGCTTCCTGTAAGTAGCAACACTTCCTTTAGGTCCTAAATTTCTGGACTAGGTAACTTTTAAGTGATGGACTGAAGGGCATGTATTGTGTTTTCATTCAAAATTCTTGTAATTATTTTGTGGTAAATCTTGAGAATTATATATTTATATAAACATTGTAGACCAGAAGCATGATTTTGACTAATCCAAATTTATTCATTGAAAAAAAGGTAAAAATAAGAATAAAGGAAAAAAAAAAAAAAAGAAAACCAGAAAAAAACCTGTGTGCTGAAAGAATAGTGTAGACAACCATTTTTCAGATAAGAGCCTGAAGATTTCTTTTCTATTGGGAATAAAAAGTAAGTTCATGAGCAAGGAATAGCTAATGAAGGAGCACTTAGAAACCAATATATGGGTAAAACCTAGCATGAATATATTGGACAGTCCACATAAACCTCCCTATTTCTTACTTGTATTTGCATGCATATTTTTATACACTGCTTTTAAATATATTAGCTCTGTTCAATAATTAGAGTAATTTCAGTGATTCTTCTTCTGGTGCATTTTTAGAAAAACTCTGCCCAGTTCAACAAATGAATACAAAAAGAAAGCTATTTTGGCATTAATTCAGAAAATAATAGAACTTAAAACATTATATTTGGGTTTATAAACAAATTTTGAATACTATCATTTAGCTGTATTCACAGAACAAAAAGGACTTGCATAATTAAAGAAAAATGGGAGGTTAATGGGAAGAAGAAGGAACAGTGAATTAGGAAGGAAGAATATAAGGTAATTTTTAAGTACGAGCAAGGGGAGGAGAGACTAAAAAGAGGATCTCCTTTATATCTTTGTTGAGATTACATAGTCACTTAATAATTTGGCAAAATTAAATTGAATGAAGCCTTTGTATTTGCTGGGCTCAGATGAGTGAGGAACTCTGGGATGAAATTGTTTTTCTAAAGACTTAAACAAAAAAGTGTGATTTAGGTGTTTTTTTAAATGTTTATTTTCTTGGAAGGTATCTTGAATGCTGCTTAGGAGAAAATTTTTTTAATATGCGTTTTTTTAGGTTTCTTGTTAAAAGAATGATAAAGTTCTAGAAGTCAGTGGTTGTTAGGTTTCTCCCAACTCTTCCTTTCTTTTTTCACCTCCTTCTATTTTCTAACATTTTTGCATAATTCACAGAATTCTGTAAATTCTTTTAAAATATATGCTCATATAAGTTTCTCTGTAACAATACATATTGCACATTTTGAACTTTATTTTAATTTCAGTTTTATTCCCTGGTATGTGTAAAGCTTCTTTTTCTTTTTTTTCTCCTGTCTACTTGCCTTCAAAAGTAATTTGTTTTATATCTGTGAGAGAACATCTTGCAGAAAATGACATAAAGCTCAGTCAAATGAACTTATCAAAAAAGATGAGGTGTGACTTGATCTGAAGTGTGTAGGGATTTATTTGTGGTAAGATTTTCTGCACTAGAAGTCTTGTTAATTTAGTGAGAAGAAACATCAGAAGAACAAATGGCCAAAAGCTGCATGGGCAAATTAGAAATGAGGTGTGCATTTTTAACAGAATGAAAATCATTGCAAGAATTTACCCAGGTGTTAGTAAAGTCTCCATGTCTTCTTGTTACACATTTTTAAGCAAAGATTTTGGATCTGTTTATATGGTCTTTACCAGATCTAAGCACAGGCAATCTCATGTTTCTTTTTTAATTTGCTTAAATTTGAGTACAACATCAAAAATGTATCCTGACAACTATTGCATTTTAGAACACCATTCAGAGAAGAGCAGGGTAGCATTTTGCAAGGAAGTGGCTTAGGGGATGCAAACATTTTTTTCCATTGTCTTTTTTTCAGTATCACAGGTATTTAGTCCAGAGCAGGTGCTTGGTGAAATTATTTTATTTAATATCAGCATCAGGTCCTTGACCCAGGGTCCAGAATCCCATTTGAACAGGAGTTTTCTGAGCCTTACAGTGTAACCATCATGTGAGTGGAGGTCTGAGTATGTCTATAATCAAGCTCTCATGTAAACATCACATTACACTAATTACTTTTGTTAGGTGTGTGCATCTGACTATTTAAACTTATACTCACTGTCTCTCCTTTTGTTCTTAATGTCTTTGTTGCAGAGTAGTAGAACTTTAAGTCCTGTATTTCCTTCAGTTGTAGATATTTATGAACCACGTTGTGACATAGGTATTTTTTCCTGGTGTCCTCCCATCTGATAAAGCCATGACCTCAGTGAGAAATTTTGTATGATAAGTGCCATGGTATTCCCTCTTCTGTATGCAGGAATCAGAGGAAACCATTTTTACAGTGGATAGTCTTTTTAATCACCTATCCTTCTAGTCAGAAACCTCTTTCTTGTCAAAGGAGCATACATTAAAATAAAGAGATTAAAGAACATTATCTTATTCTTTCAAGGTAGAAGACATATTAAAAAAGTGATTGTATGGGTGCTCTTGGTATGGAGGAGCATTAGTTAGATAAAGTTTTGTCAGTATAGAAGGCTTTAATATATTTTTCTTACAAACATTGCATAAAAATACCTACTTGCTAACAATTTCTACCAATTTTGTAAAACCATCTTATAGTTAAAGAATTACCAAATTTGTGATCAAGTAAAGTGAATAAAATGTGTTCAGATATGTGTTTCTATTTGAGCATTTCTTCAGTGTGATGATTGTCACAGCAAATAGCCTAAAAATTTAGAAGATAACTGGATATAACTGGACTTCTTAAATGCACAAAATTTGATAAGCTTCATCAGAATTGTTTTTTTTTTACTGCAGTGGTAGCACTAGTTGAATCTGTACATCAGTCTCTGAAGCTTGTGTTAAAGTACAGAAAGTAACCTAGTTCTCATCTCCCTCTCATAATGAAAACAAAGTAAAGGCCTTTTATAAGCGTATTTTGTAATGGAAATTTTAGCAGCCTTTTGAATGAACAATTATGTCTTTGTTTCCATGGAGCTAGCACTAAAATAGCTCAAAATCAGTGTGGTGGTATTAAGAATCTTATGTTAGGCTTCTTTGGGGAACTTTCCACTTGTCCTGGTCCAGGCAATTTCAATTAAAGAAATTGTCAGAAAAATGGTAACTGATCAAAAGTAAGCTTCTAGAGTGTATCTGTTTTATTGAAGCTTTATTTTGTAAGTGTTTTCTGTGCTCCTCCTTTTCCTGAAGCCTTCCCATCAGCAATAGGAAATGTTTCACTTTTGTGTATACACACTGCAGTGGTAACTTCACTCAAAGTCTCTCACCTATATATGATGAAACCTAGAAGTCTGGGAAGTATATTTCTCTGTTTATTAAGAATTTTACTTGAACTCTTTGAAAAATTTTGGTTTCACCTTGTGAAATTGAAGTGGGAGTAGGATGGTGTGGTGAGTTTATTTATTTAAAATTCGGGATAGGTGGTGAGTAACTGGGTGTTTTTTAGCTCTCTGCATGACTTTTTAGGATACCTCTAAGTATAGAATCATAGAATCATTTAGATTGGAAAAGACCTCTAAGATTATTGAGTCCAAACATTAACCCAGCACTGCCAAGTTCACCACTAAACCATGTCTTTCAGTTCCATGCCTGCGAGTCTTTTAAATACCTCTGGGGACTCAACCACATCCCTGAGCGGCCTGTTCCAATGCTTAATAACCTTTCCATGAGTAATTTTTTCTAAAGCATTTAGTGCTTCAAGTCTCCTAGTTTTTCAGGTGGTAGAGCCTGAAACTGAAATCCTGAACTTGATTGTTATTTTAGGATAGGTTTGTAGTTGTTTTTCAGCATAAGGAGAGTAATTGCAATTGACTAGTTGATACAGAAAGCGTTATGTGTTTTCATGTGTGGGAGTTAGTTCAAAGGTTTGTTGTTTTGTGGTCACTAATGACTGTGAAAGTATGTATTTTCTCTTGTTGGACCTCTTTTTTGCTAAGGAAGAAGTTTCTTATTCTCTCTCTTCCCACCCTGTTTAAACTTTTTTCCAGCACCAGCCCAGGGATTGCATCTTTTCTGTAATGGAAAGAGAACCCTTAACACAGACGTCACTCCTTATTACTAGATTCTGATCTGTTTGTAGGAGAGTGTGAAGTTTGTATCACAGCAGGGGATTTCAGAAGAAAACAAAAAGGAATCTGCTTTTTTTGTCCTCTTCCATTTTAATCACAGACTGGTAGCCCTAATGCATCATGTTAGAATATGTAATCAGATTATTAAACAGAGAAGCAAAACAAAACTTCAGGAAATCTGAGAAAATAACAGATGGATCCCAGACATATCCTTTATAGCTTGCAGAATAAAAGCAATGCATGTTTAGTGTCAGATGTTGAACTAATTATTTCAAAGGACTTTAAAAAATGTTACAGAGTAGGTATCATAAACACTATGTAATGACTGATTTTTTTCTAGCTGAGTCACTGTAGCCTATTTAATCTGGCCAATTTGTAGTTCCTTTGTTTTCAGACAGTCTGGTACATAGGGATTTGGGAGATACCTGGGGCTTCAGCAGCTGTAGCTCTTGAAAAACCTTTCTAAGATTCCTGTTCTGTAGATGAGTGAGGCAGACTTGTGTGCTCTGAATACTTGCTAAAGCACCTGGTTCTCTGACTTTCATTCAGCCATCTTTTTTTTTTTTTTTCCTTTCACTTGTTTGGTGCAGCCAAACTTCTCGCTACCCAACATTCAGCTCAGACCTTGGCTGTGTTTCTACCTTTCTCTTTGAATTGGGTTCATCCAACCAGTGCCTGGTGACTTTAACTGTTCATTTGGACTGTGTTATGTGGAGAGCTAAGCTGAAAGGATGGTGCAGGAGGGAATCTTTCCCAATGACTTGCAGCTGTACTGATTAGCAAGGAGTGGAAACATCTGTGTCTGGACAATTGGAGGATATAAAGGAGTGGGATAGCTCACCAACAGTTATGGGCACTTGCAGTTGGAGCTTGAGACTGAGAGCCTGCTAGAGTAAGAGAAAGAGGCTGCTGGCTGTGCTGCGAGGAGCTAAGGGACATGAGGTCATGTAAAGGACAGATAAGGTAAGAAGATGTTGTGTGAGGGATAGACAGGGCTGGGCAAGGGACAGCTTGGGGTTAGCCAGCCATGCAGAATGAAAGAAGGAGTCAGAGCTATGTGGAACTGCCTATAAGCAAAGGAATCAGTACTGTGTGAAGCTGCCGATAAGAGAAGGAGTCAGAGTTATCAGAGAGGGGCCTATGAAGGAAGGAGTCAGAGTTGCATGAGAGAAAGGCCTATTAAAAAAGGGCACGTAGAGTTTGTGAATAAAGGACTGGTGGGAATGCCAGTTAAAGGGCTGGTGGTGATACCGGCCTTGTCTGTCTCGACTTAATTGCGATAGTGTTACATTAAACTTCTGTGCCTGAAGAAATTTTGTCTTTGTTTAGCAAATAGTGAGAAGAGGGATAGTTATAACTGTCAATTATCTATCAAATGTTTATTTATACCAGTAGTCAAATCTTATGACTCAGATGGGCAAGCCCATATGAGTTAAACAATTTGACCTACCCATTAAAACATCTTGAGGAGGCTGTGTGTACTTCCCTCACTTTCCTAGCATCTTCCCCATGCCTGAACTTGGCATTATGAATCCCTTATGTATACCATCATCAGTTACCAAGTGTCAACTATATTCCCATTTTCAATGTGATGAATTCTAGACATCTTCAGGAAATAAATATTTGTGGAAAGAAAATAAATATTTGTAGAAAGAAATTGAGAAGTGTGCTTAGTATCTGCAGTTAAGGTCATTTCTACATTTTATAAATAGCTATTTAATGAAGAGCTGAGAGGTTCATACAGCTTATACCTCTAATAGAACAGTACAAAGATTTGTCACCATGTTCAACTTTGAACATGTACTTCCAGAATTTTCTCAGATTGGATCTTGTATTCCACAACCATTTGGAAAACTGCTAATACCTGGACAGTACTTTTGTGAAGACATCTTAATTGCTTTACTTAGTAACTATGTGGAATATTCTGCTTTCTGTAATTTGAAGCTGCCTGAATTGTTGATTTTTGCCCTTTGAGAGGATGGAAATTAGTTTACTTTTCAAGTTTTTTCAGATTTGACAATTTCCAGTTAAAAAGAAGGAAATACCCTGTGATACTCCAGTGACCTAAAGCTTGTGTGTGAATCTGTAAGCATCTGGCTGTAGTGGTTTTTGTTATAAAATGTGATAGATAAGGCATTTGCCTATTCATGTCTTCTGTTGCATGATTTCTTCATGTTTTCACTTACTGTGCGTGTTAGTTCTAGTTTGCTTGTTACCAAATCCATTTTTAAATGCTTTTTCTAAAGACTATCATATATTCATTATTTTCACAGCAAATTTTAACCTTGGACAATTTAATATTTATTTTATATTAAACAAGATTATAAATTTATATTTACTGTCTTGTGATTCTTGTTGCTATTGATATAACAGTAAATGCTTTTGTGCAGTATGTTTAAGTGCTCAGGTGAAAATACTTGTATAACTTTTGCTAATCAGTCTGAGCTTCCCTGATGCACCTTCATTCTATTTTCTCATGTGCTATTGCTGGTCACCACAGAGAAAGATCAGCTCTCCCCTCTCTGCTGCCTGCTTTGAGGAAGATGTACAATGCAATGAGGTCACCCCTCAGCCTTCTGTGCTCCAAGCTAAATAAACCAAGTGACCTCAGCCACTCCTCATAAGTCTTTGCCCTCAAGACCTTTCAGTGATTTGGTTGGCCTCCACTGAATACACTCTAATGGTCTGATGTCCTTATGTTGTGGTGCCCTAAGCTGCATTCTCGAGGTGAGGCTGCCCCAGTGCAGAGCTGAGTGGGACAGTCCCCTCCCTTGCCTGGCTGTGATGCTGTGCCTGGTGCTCCTGAGGGTATAGCTGGCCCTTTTGCCTGCCAGGGCACTTTTTTTACTTCAGCTTGCCATCAGCCTTTCTGCAGGGCAGTTCTCCAGCCTCTCATCCCCCCAGTTTGTACATATAACCAGGCTTACACCTATCTCAGGTGGAGAGTCTGGTACTTTCTCCTGTAAAATTTCATGCTGTTGTTTGTTGCCCAGCTCTCTAGTCTATTCATATCTCTCTACTTAGAAAGGAGTCAATCACTTCTCCTAATTTAATATCATCACTAAAGTTATTTACTGTACATTCAACTTTTGCATCAAGATAATTTATAAAAGCATTGCAGAGCACTGACCCTAAAATTGAGCCCCAGAGAACCCCACTAATGGCTGGCCACTAGCCTGATGTGACCTGATTAACTACAAACCTTTGAGCCCAACCTGTCAGCCAATTACTCATCCAGCATATTAGGAACTTGTCTAGCCATAGACATTTAGTCCAGAAGGGGACTGTAAGGGATTGTACCCTAAGCTTTGCTAAAATAAAATAAAAAAATAGCCACATCGACTGACTTCCCTTGGTCAACTAGTTGGATGACCTTGTCATAAAAGGAAATTAAGTTTGTAAAACTGGAACACATAATTAATGAACTGCCATGTAATGAAATATTAAAAAATGTACTAAGCATGAAACACCTGTACTGCAGCTGGTGGCACACCTTTTGAAATGGAAAATACTCATTCAGCTAATTCACACTAACAGTCAGTCTTCATGTGTCTATGTTCCTAGCTTTTATGGTTTGAGATAAAATTCAGGCTATTTATTTCAGGGAAAATATGTTTTATGTTATTGATTAAATAACTTTATTAGTGGGTTTCATAAATAGTTATAATTTTAAAAGACAGATTATTAAATATATATACTTAAAGGGACCTGTGGTGTCTTGTAAATTAAAAAGATGGGCATCATAA
>JAOTQP010000001.1:66557886-66609267 GCA_026413545.1 Cichladusa arquata | reverse complement strand
AATATTGAGACAATTGTTTTAAAAAGATGAGCATCATAACATAATAAAGAAAAACTGATTAAAAAAATCAACTGTCTTGTAACATTTTGCCAGATTTTTAAAAATTCCATTTTACTAGTGTTCTGAGATAAGCTTCAAATATTAGTTAGGATATTTAATTATATATTAAATGCACGTAGTAAAAAATGTAAATATTTATATTAGTATTTTTATACTGCTAGTAAGACTATCACTATTAAGGCTAAGCATGATAAATCCTCTTTATAAAATACATTTTGATGCATTTTTGAGAATCCCGTAAGTTCATTTTTCTGAAGAAATTGATGCAATTTGAAAATAATTAACAATGAAGTAATATCTAAAAGCATCTATGTAATGTCCTTTGAAGATTATGTTGTAAATGTGATTTGGTCAGGAATCTGGAATATCAAGAAATTAATTGAATGAGAGAGCTTTGTGGAAATTACTATTTAGTCTTCTAAGAGATTTTAAATGCCTTGAGCTGCGATGGGAATTTTTATATTAGGGTACTTTACACCAACTTGGTTTGCTTTTGCATACTTGCTGTGTTGTCATGTGTTGTTAAAGATAGTTTTAGTAACTGCTTTTTTGTTTGGGTTGTTTTTATTTTTATTTTTTTTCACCTATAAGCATTAATGAATAGAGTGGTTGATGTGGCCCTTCAATTAGAGTGAAACCGGACAAGGAGGTATTTATCCTTCTCTCCCACCTTGTGAGTTCTCCCAGTGTTGGACATGGCTGTCTGTGGTTAGCAAAATGTGGATCTGAGTCATCAGCAAAGGGAGGGGAAAGTGTCTAGGCTAGATCGAATTTGCATCACTATTGTCACTGGTATTGAAAATGGTTTTACAGTACTAGAGATTACTTTTCAACAGAAGAGGCATTTGGAAGTTGTGTGACAGTACCTCAATGGATGATTCTTTCCACATAGAACTCCATAGAAAGGAGTGACATATGCTGCTTAAGGATAAGTTAAAGTCAAATTTGACACCAGAAGTTTCACTGGAACTTCTTGGCAGACAAATTGATATAGATTCAGGTGCTTTAAGGTGATAAATGTTTTTGACCCTGCCATACTTCATTTGCAAACATTTTGATTCTGAGTAGGTATAATAACCTTGTTACAAAAAAAGTTAGACTGTGCCCTATTTTCCTTTGGGAGTGATGCCCACTTTGAGCTTTCAATTGTCTTTTGATTGTTAAGAGCAGTCACAATTTGATTTTGCAGCTTTTCATGTGCTTTAATTCTGTTTAGCTAGTTATGGCTAGATAAATTATTTTTTGAAATTATTTTCCTGCTGCCGAGACAAACAAAAAATGTACAGGAAATACAGAAATGAAGAGTAATTGGTAAATTATGTGGACCTTCAGAATCAGATCAAAGCTATCTTTTGTTTAAAAGATTCAAAAAATAGAAGAACTTAATCTGGCTACTGCCATTCAAAGTGCTGGTATTGCTGTGGCTGGAAAAAGGTGGGATTTTTTCCTCCCTCATGTATTTCTGTAACTTCTCCTGTGGAGAGGATTTAAATGTGATATTTTTTGAGGCAGTAAACCCAAACTGTATCTTAAATGGAAGTGTCCCAAGAAGAATCAGTGGAATATTTAGTTGTTTTTTTAGCTGAAACAACTGAAAGTGAAATAGTTTGTTTGGAGAACACAATTATGGCTATTGCCTGTATTCAGTAAGTTAAGAATATCATTAGATTTGCCATGTAATAAAATTTGGGAGGAGTATTGGAAGAAGACATGCTTGAACTTTTGATCAAGATTTTACAGTCATTGTGCCAACTATGTTTTTGCAAAATTATTCTCATCTGTTTACACACAGGATAAATTGACATACTGCTTCTGATTGTTTTATATTTGATTAAAGAGCACTGGAATAAATTTTCTATTTTGCCAGTTGATAATTGTTTCTGAAGACACTTATGAGTTTTTCTGGATTATGATTATTTAAATAGCTGTACTTTTCCCATTTATATATTTTAACTGTTCCATTTCCTCTGAAGTAACGTTTTCACCTAAGTTAAGCACTGAGTCTGTTTTGCACTAGACAAAAGGGGAAAAACACACTTTCCAAGTGAATCATTATGAAGTAAGACACAGGCTTCTGGATATGTTTGTAAAAATTTTAATATAAATTAAATTTCTGTACTTTTTTAGTTATAAATAATATAATTTAATGTTAAATATTCATTGAATGAAATAATACATTTCATAAGGTAAAAATACAGAATAGCAAAATAAGGCTTTCATAGTGCCTTTCTCAAAGTATCTGTGTTGCTCTATATCATTCACATATGCATATTTCACTTGGAGTGTTTTAAATTAGATCTGAAAAGTCCTTTTGGTAGAGTCTGCTAGATTTATGGCATTAGATATTTTTAAAGGGTGAACTGTAACTAGAGTTCCTATTTATGCTTTATTCCCCTTTCTAAATTGTGTAATAAATTGAAAATAAGTGAATCCAACCATTTGAAAAGACCTTGTTTAGAAGTTCTTTCCTTATATTTACTGCTTAGTATTTTATACTTTTCCCTAAAACAAAGATGTGTTTAAGTTCTTTTGAGATGATGCAAAAACAGTCAAATTATCAACTTAGACTGGTGTCTCATGTAAATAACTTCTAATTTGATTTTATTTTTTTATTTTTATTTTCTCATTTAAGTGTGACTAGAATAGGTGTACTAAGTCCTTTGTGCTCTTATTTATTTTTAAAATATGATTGAAGAATATGTTAGGCAATTACCAAACATAATTACTTCAAATGAAAACTGATTATTTTAGAACCAAAATCTTCATTAATAAAACATAACCACATAGAAGGACTGTGATTGAAAATGTGTTCTAATGTGATTAAAACCCTCTTTTCTTAAAGACCCCTTCTTCTATTTTTAAAATTATTCTTACTGGTAAGTTAATATTGAGTAGAGGTAAATCTTGTTTATGTACTGAGACAAAAAAAATTGTCATTAATTTTTTTGTACTTTGGCAATTTTTGAGGATTTTAACTGAGAAGAAAAATTTCTTTTAATGCAATTAAGAACATTTGAATTTCCTCCACTGCTTAAGACCTAACCCTGTAATTATTGACACTTCATGTGTAGTTGTCTTGTAATCAAATCAAATGACATGTGATTTCAGTTTTACTCAGTTATATGATGCCTTGAAAGGAATTTGTAGTACAGATGGAGCTCTGTAATTAGATTTGCAGATGGAGATTTTGAAACTCAGTCCACAGTGATATTGTTTTCAAAGTCTGTGTCTGAGTCTTAGAGAGAAGATAAAAGTGTATCCTGAAGTGTTCCCTCCAAGTTTCATTAGTTGAGTGAATGATGAATAGTACTAGTATCAAAACGTGGAAGAAATGTTAAGATGTTTTTGAGTATTTTGCTGAAAAAATATTGTTGCCTGTTCACCATATTTTTGTAAGCACTTCTCTTGGTTGTTTTTTTTTTTTTTTTCCAAGTGAATGAACCAGCTAAGAGAGAATGTGCTGATGAGAGGGTACCTTTATGTATCTCCTCACATACTGATGGGAGGAGAGAGTTCATTATCCTCATTCTTTCAGTAGAGCTATCCTTTCATTTGAAATTTTGTTTAGCAATTATGTATAAATGTCACTTATGATGGGGATCATGAATGGGAAGGGTTTGGTGTTGTTTACAGAGAAGTATGGTGCTTATGTTACTGTATTTATTTTGCGTAGGTATTTATAAGAAGGCTTTTCAGAAGTCTATTTTCCCCTTATCTCATAGGGAGTAATAGAAGTTCTAACTTCATTTCCTATTTGCTACCCTGTATTAACTGTGCACTCTCAGAGACATTATTGTAAATGACCTCACAGTGATGTTAGCTTTATGTAAAATGTTTTGGTTCTTAGTAGCAACCAGAAAAGAAAATTAAATATAAGGAAACATTAATAAGGAAAAATGAGTGATAGAGTTTTGAAACTCTATACATTAATGATATGTCTGTATGTTGCATGTTGTACGTAGTTCTGGTGATTTCCAGTCTCAAAAGAATATATTAGAACTAGCAAAAAATGTGAAGGGTAAGAAGTGTGATTAAATATAGATTTCAGATGAGGAGTGACTTAACAAAATATGTTTGTTCAGCTTGGAAAAGAGCTGACCAAGTGTATTTGAAATACAAGTAAATAAAGGGAAGAATGTGATAGAAAACAACCGATTTCTACTTTTCAAAATGCAAGTAGCAGAGGGCTGAAATTAAATAATCCTGTGGCAGATATATAACAAGATATTTTTACACAAATCATGGGGGAAATATAGGACTTGTTACTACAGGCTGTGAAGGTTCCAAGAAGTTGAGGGTTCAGAAACTAATCAGAGATATTATTTGGAAGAAAATCTATTGGCCTGTTGAAACAATGATCTTATTTCTGGAATAAGAGATTCCTGTGTCACAAATAATGGGAGGTTGGGATGCTATCATAGAGAAAATTCAGTATATACCTGGACTATTCTGTTACACTTTTTGTAGATACTTGCCCTCTTGTCACTGAGTTTCCAGTGCTGAGATACTTTGTGTAGTGAAGACCCAACAGCTTCTTACATACAGGAAACTCTGACCACTGATAAATTTTTTCTTACACTTATTTGTCCTTCCATTTCCTCCTCTAAAATAATCCTTTGTGATTAGAGTTGCACCTCCTGTATGAGTGTGTAATTCTGGCCTTTGTTCTTAACTGTGTTATCATCTATAAGTTAAAGAAAAGATTTTATTGGATGAAGAGCTGCATAATAAATTAAGAAGAAGCTTGGGGAAGGTAATTAGGATGCACTTAAAGGTTTGTAAAACAATTCATTATGGTCTTTGTGGTGCCTCCTTTAGCAATTGAGGTTTTGGGTTTTTCATTGCGTAAAAAAGATCTTAAATCATTAATGACAGCTAAAACCCTGTGGGAGTCCAGTCGCAAACTAGAACAGTTTTCTTACACTATTTGAGAGTTATTTAGAGAAGCAAAGGGAACAAATATTGACAAACATGGTTAAAAATCCTAGCCATACAAGTTTTGGTGTCAGAAATTGCCCTTATAACCAAGAGGAGCTTCATCTTGTAAGGACTTGAAAAATAAATTGAAATAATAGAAAAAATATAAGATTCTAAAGGACAATTCCCTCTTTTATCTTGTGCACTTTTGAGGATAAGAAAAATATAACAAATACTATAACTTGTATTGATTATATTAAAGAAGCACTGAACCTTAAAGAATGTATGGACTGTCTTTGAAAATTTAACAAACTTCAGGCAACCAAAACTGAAGAACAACAGGTGTTATGTGGCTATTGTTAAGGAGTCTGACTATTGATTTTTCCAGCCCTGACATCTTAAATTCATGTATATGTATTCTGCATTTTTTCACCTACTAGGCAACATTGTGCTGTTGCAAATTATGGTATTTCCTGAGAAATTATTGTTTTTTGTAATAATTGATTAGATTTGGAAGGGTTTTGCTAGTTATAAATGAAAATTTATATGGAAAATAAGAACCAAGTAAGGTTTGAGGTAAAGCCATGATTGTTTATATATTTGACTGTGCTTATTTATAAAATGTAGTTAATAGGCATTTCAGTCTTAACAAGAATTAGGTAGATTCTACAGGAAGCATTTGCTCATAAATAAGTCTAACTCTAGAAAAGATATTGTTTTGGTAATATTTCCTGCAATCTACATATCTTTTAAAAAGGAAAAATTCTTCTTGGCACGTCCACATTTACTGTTGACTTTAACCTAGTTGTGTTACATGCAGAGAATTAAATGGAGCTATAGCACATGTCCAGTATTAGTTCTAAAGCCATTAAAGAGTTACTGTTCAGAAATGAGTGAGGGCTTTTCACTCTGCCAAACACTAGGTTGTTTTCTCCCATGTTAACTTTTTGGAGCAGAGGCCTGCATGGTAAGTAGTTAATTAAAAATGAAAGATTGATGAAAATGAGCATGTTAAAATTGAATGTAGAGCTTCTCTAGCTGGTGACGAACATTGCCACTGGAAATTTTCAGAATGCTGAAACCAACCAAAAATGTTACTACATATCATAAAATTATTGATGTAAGCAAGAAGCAGGATGTTGAGAATTAAGGACACGGTTCTTACCATTCAGCTCCTGCTTTTCAGGAAAATGAAGTAAAGACCAGTGCTGTGCATGTCTCACTTCAGTGTTGAGATAATTTTTACCTGGCATTGTGGTTTGCCTGGGCTAGCACTCTACCATTAATATTCAATGTACATCTATAGGTATCAGCTGGAAAATGGCACTGTCATAACTAAGTTCATTGGAATTGTTTTGGTTTTAAATATTGCATAGCCATGATTTACAGTTCTGGGGCTTTTAAGAGTTGTAGAGTGTTTTGTGACGAGGGAAATGAAACATTTATAAATGAAAGCAGTGAAAGATCTTAAACGAAACCAAAACTTGAGAGAGGACATGAAAATAGGACACTTCAAAAATTCATTATTTAATTTTTGAAATTAATGTAGGTAATAGATAACTTAATCTTAATACAGAAATGTAAGGAATTCCTTTTCTTACCGAACAGCAGTGCAGTGGTATATAAAAAGCAAGCTGGGTTTATGTCAAATGGTATTTAGCAAGGTGGCATATAAGAGAGCTCCTGGATAGTGAGGAAAAACAGGTAATGCCCTCAGAGAGCAACCACTTTGCCTTCCTGATTGTACCTCATGGGAAATAAGGGGACAATAAGCCTGCAGTCCATTTGTTTTAGGTTTACAGACTAGGGGGGAATATATGATAGCCGCTTAGAAGAAAATAGTGGGCTAGTACTTGGGACTAGTGGACTTTGTCCTGATGGCAATTCTTTTTGATCTTAGCCAAAGTGTGTAGGTACCACATACACCATAATCCTCACAATCAATATTCTTTGCCATATATTTGTTCTTGAATTGTTGTGTGCTTGATGTACCTGGGAGTAATACAACAGACTATTCTGAAGTAAACCCCATCATTTTCCAGGACTAAAATTCCATTGACTGTATTGTTGCAATTTGTTCTACTTGCAGAATGCATCTGCGAGTTAATG
This sequence comes from Cichladusa arquata, assembly GCA_026413545.1. Lineage (NCBI taxonomy): Eukaryota > Metazoa > Chordata > Aves > Passeriformes > Muscicapidae > Cichladusa > Cichladusa arquata. The sequence goes on along the minus strand of JAOTQP010000001.1, from coordinate 66,602,181 downwards.
TACGAAAGAAAGATTGCTTTGACAAGTATATTTGAGTGATAAAAAATGAATAAAATGAACAAATTAAAAAAAAACCCAATTGTTCTGAGTTACTGGCAACTTCTGTTGACTAAAATTTCCTATTAGTATTTATTACAAATACGTTCCCTTTGCTCCTATGTGTGAAGTTTGGGAAATAGGTGTGTGTGCATTGAGGGATTTTTCCAGTTGTTTCCTTTTAAAAACAGACATTGCTGTTTGCACAAACATAACGTGTGATAGTGTTTGCTCTGAAGTACAAATTAGATTTAAATAAATGTGTAATTGTTGAAAGTTTAATGTTGCTTAGAGTTTCAAATTTTTGGTGATGTTCTCTGATAACTATGTTAAACCTTGGCAAGGTTTGCTTTACAGAGATAATATATCATTCAAATTACCTAAAGAAACCCCAAAAAGCTGCATATAGTTTGTAACTTGAAAAATAAATAAGGAATGCTGCTCACCTATTAGATTCGGCTGTGCAAGTTTCAGTACTGCAAGTGTGTACCCGTATTAGTAGAATAGGCTACAAAAGTTTGTGCAAAACACATTTGTATTTTTCAGAGTACATTCCATTTGTGACTTTGGTAACTCTTACTTACTTGAATTTCTTTTGCTTGTCTTCTGGCTTGGAGACAAAGAAGATACCTTAAAGAAAAAACAACCCCCCCCAAAAAAAACCAAAACCAAAATCTCCCCAAAAACAAACAAAAAGCATTATTCCAAATCACCACCAAGTAACTTGTTTTAAAATATACCTGGTTATTGAAACCAGGCAGTTACAAGCATGAGCTTATACTGTACTAGCATCTGTACCTTGATCTTAGAGTTATTCTTGAAAGTGAAAATAACTTTTAAGTGTTAGGAGTGGTAGGATTGGGCTGTGAAGTATTAAAAGTAAAATGAATGAGTAATACTATTTTTCATACTCTTTAAACTGTGCTCATGTATCAACTTCTTTATAGTCCATAAAATAAATTGTGAATTTTTGTTTTCAGACATGTGGCAAACCTAAGCTGCATGGTTTTGTTTATTAAGATAAATTGTCAGTAACTCTTCCTCTTTTTGAGGTAAGAAAGTCCCTTATCTAACTGGCTGATCTCTTTTGTGATTAAGTCAAGATCAGAAGTAGTTTATAGGAGAAACTGAACTAGATAAACTGAAAACAAATTAGCTGCAATTTTGAGAATGATTTTGATTTTGCTTCACTGTAAAGAAACCTGCAACTTTATTTCTTAGTCTTTAATTATTCAGGTTCAACATCTTAAAGTAAAAGCTCATATTCTGCTTTGGCCACAAGTGGTTTTGTGGAGATAAAAATAATAAATATGAACAATGTCTCCTTCTAGTGACACAGGAACAATAGACCACAGGAACAATAGACCAGCGACTTTTGGGTTTGTGTTTTGGATTACGTATTTTTATGTAAAATACTTTAATCAGTCTTCATTTCTCTCAGAAGTGGTTGGATCACGATATAAGTTCTTCTAAGTGGGTAAGATTTTTCCTGTGTCACACTTTAAAACTTTTTTTTGCATTCCTTCTAAGATAGGGCTTTTTATTTCAAGGAATCTGACTCTTGTGCTAAAGAAGCTTTTATGAAGGCAGGTATTTGAACTTTATCAAACTAATTCCTGTCCTACCTCAAAATAGTGGTTTTTTGCCATAGGTAAAGAACAGTTTTTGTTTTGTGATTTGGTTTTCTTTTTTCTCTTTAAACCTCCACAATACTTAGAAAAGGTCTGACATTGTCAAGTATGTTGTTATCTGTCAGAGTGTAATTGTTAGTTTTCTCAGTAAATCATACATATGGGCAGTTCATCTACCACTGCAGTTGATCTGCCTGCAGGAATATCCTCTTCCCTCAAAGGAAAATGTAAGAAAAGAAAGGTAAATCCATGGGATATTTTTTTAAGCTTGTATAATAGCAAGCACATTCTTGTAAATACTAAAAGCTGACCATGTTACTTCATTCATATTGTCTCAGCAAGTATAAAAACCATTTAAATTATTGCTAAGATTACTTCAAAATTGTCAGATTTACTAGGTAGCTTTCCCTAAGTGCTAAACTGCCAAGTATGTGCAATATATTATTCAGAGTAAAAATGGTTTTGAAGTTAAAATGAAGGAAGGCTCGTTTAAAAGGGGTATCTAATGTGCAGAATTACATCCTGTTGTAATGATTCACATGAGAATCAGCCTTTTTAGTGCTGTCATTTGGTTATAAACCATATTGTGAGCACATTGGTTAAGATTTATCTGACGTAACTTCAGGTGTGCCTGTCTGAACTAGTTGTCCTTTTATAATCAGGAAAAAGTACTACGTTCCCTGAAAAATATTTATTTCATTCTGATGTTGCATCTAAACCACTGAGATAATCACTTCCCTGAAGCATCTTTTACTTTCCAATGATGGTAAAGGGAATTGTGAAAATTAGCCCAGATACACATAGCTGTAACTCAAATATCTAAGGACTACCAGTCACCAATATAAATTTACCATTTAAAAATAAATGAAGAATGTGTACCAGTTATGAAACATACCTTCTCAAGATTTTTTTAGCTGTGATTTTCTCTGTAGTTATATTGGTATATTTAGGTTAACAAGTGCATGTGATCAGCACACATTTCTGTCACTGAACAATCTAATTTATTCCGTTTAGCATTCTAAATGCCTGAAGAAATCTTTGTTCATGCAGTTAAAGAAGAATCTTCCTAAAAATCTGAATTAATTATTTAGAAATTTAATGTTTTAGTTAATGACCACAAAATAGTAACCTATTTTTTTTCTTGCCCAGATCCCCTACTGCTTGTCTCAGGCCACTGTGTTTTAATGTTTATACTGTTGCCTGTCTTTATAGAAGAAACAGTAGCATTCTGATTCTACATATTTTGAATTCTCAGTAGTGATTATGAAATTAGTTCAGTGTTGCTTTGTAGAAAAGATGTTCCAGTTTTGACAAAAAATATTCTTCAATGTTATATGATGGCTTTAGTTATCAAGAGTTAAGTGTTTATTAATTTTATCCTCCAACAACTAATTGATTTGGTATTTTAAGAGGTTTTCAATCTCACTTGAGTAGGTTATTCTCAGCTCATTTCCTGTGGAAATTTGTGCCATATGCCAAGTCAGCTATTTTTTTAATGTCTAAAGTGAGAGATGAGCATCAGGAGAGGAAGAGGATTAATAATTTTGTTTCCAAACTGTTTACCTCCTATATAGCTAGAAGGAAAGATATTTTTATTCTAGTTGTATATGTATATGCTTGAACCTAAAATGCTTCAGCTCAAAGCAGATGAGGATTTTCATGTTGACTGTGTTATGCCTGCCTTTATTTTTGCCTTTAGAAAACACAGAGAAAATGTGATAGTAGTTAAGTAGGAGAGAGAATGTAGGAGTGACTTGGTGCAGATTAGGCCTAGATGTGGTTAGGGCTTTAGTAATTATGCTGTTGCGATACTTGAATTTTTCAGTGGCACTGTCTTTCTAGTATTGGAATTCGTATTCTTGATTTTTGTTTAAATAAATGTGGACAGTACTCCAACTTGAAGGAAACTAGAAAATGCTTCTTTGACAGCAATGAACTGCAAACTTAGAGATTTAAATGCTTGAAGACTTTGATTTATATAGTTCTTATATGCAGTCTTTTATCATTGATGTCTACAGTTTTCTGAGGAAAGGAAGTGGAGAGGGATGTTTTGAGCCCTTTTCTGAGGTATCCAGTGCCAGGATGCGTGGGAATGGTTAAAAGCTGCATCAGGGGAGATTTAAATTGAATGTTAGGAAGTATGTCTGTGAAGAAGGTGGTCAAACACTCTAACAGGCTTTCTGAAAATATGTTTGATTCCCCAAGCCTGTCAGTGTTTAGGAGTCATTATCCAAACATGCTTGGACTTTGAGACAGCCTTTGAGTGGTCAGACACTTGGACCAGGTGATTCTTCTTGGTCGCTTCCGACTGAAATATTCTATCCACTTTTAATTTCAATCCGTTCTTCCAAACTTGATTTGAAGAATCTGATACTAAAAATCTTAATTTTCAAAAGTCAGCAATTTAGTTCCAAATGTTCAGCAGCACGTATTTCATTGCATTTCAAGAACTGGTATAAATATGCTATCTGAGATATGTAGACAGCTTCTTGTTTTTGGGGGAGTTTTTTTCCTCTGTTCTAGATCCAAAGGTTGTAAAAGACCAGCCTAAGTTCTGCAGAGATGTGACAATTTAGAAAGAAACCTTTTTATTGTATCCCATGATGAATGGTAGAAACTTACTGAGGAATGGCCACAATACTCAGAAAAATGGAGATTGAGTAAAGCAGCTGCATTTGAGAATGGTAGTTTAGTTTAAGGTGAGTTATTGGAGCAAGGAGTGTCAACCTGTTGTTATAAGCAATCTCAGCATGGGTAATACAGTCTAACTTGCCCATTGCTGGCAGTTCAGTGCCACTTTGGGAGGAGTTGTTTGTCAACCACAGTCAATAGACCTGTAATGATCATCTGAGCATTAGTTTGGTACTTCATTTCTTACAGCTGTGCTGTGAAAGATGCAGAATATGACAAAGTACAAGCAATACTTCAGGATACTTAATCACAGTGAAAGCATGGTCTTTACTGAATATTAAATATTCCCTTGAAGAATGCGAAGACTTAGTGTTTGACATAAAAAGAGATTGTATTTGAGATGTATGATATGGAAAGAACGCTGATTTATGGTATGGTATACTGGCTTCTGTAAGGACTTCTATTGAAGTGTTCATGTTGTACTCCAGCTGAAATTTCTTATTACAAAAACCTATTACAGGAGCTTTATTAAAAATAAGTTACTTTTTGGAAGTATGATTTAACTTTTTGGTATATGGTGTTGCATCCACAATTTTACCCAATTTAAAAAGCTGCAAATTCATTATGAATATTTAGTTGTTTATTGACAGTTTTTAATGTGGCATAGTTTTTAGCACAGCACCCTTAGGGACTCCAAGACCTCTTTTCTGGATGATAATATCAGACTTTGGAGCCTAATGTCTTGTACACATGAGGAAAACTATAATAATGTTGAATTACTTTGCATTTACTAGTTTTGAGTTTTTAAGCATTGTTTCCTGGACAGTTGGTATCAGAGGAATCTTTGCCGCTCGCAGCAGTTGATGGTTTTTAACTGCATTTAATGATTTCTGGCTCCTCAGCAAAGTTTGTCCTTTCGTTAATGGTGGCACGGAACCAGCTCATTGTCTCTGTGCTTCTCTGCTGGGTACCTCCCCCTCTTGTGGAGACTGGTTATTCCTCTTTATCTACTGTCTTCCTTGGGAAATCCAGGTGCAGAAATGTTGTTAGAGGATCCTTTTTTGTAGTGAGTGTTCTACTTCCTTTATTGGCTGAATTCCATTGGATTCTGAACCTTTTAAAGCAGAGATGCCTGCTTTGTTTCTTGAACACAAATTAACCATGTGCACTTATTTCTGCATACTTGCTTCACTTTTGTTTAGCTTTTCCTTGTCATCTTAGGTTTCATCAAGACTATTAATATTTTTAATTAATGATGAATTTAGGATGACTAATTTAAAGAAGTCACCTCCTCCTGCCTTCCTAAATTTTTGCTATCCTTGTCAATCAGTTTGTTAATTTGTTTCCTTTACTAAGGAAGTTGATTTAAATGATAATTATGATAATTTTTACTGTCTGAAATATGCTTAAACTGAAGTTAAGGGCAAATACGAATATTTTAATGCTTTCTTTGGTGAAATAAGCAGTCACATTGATAGGCTATACATTTCTTGTTGCCAATTGTACAAGTGAAATAATTGTAGCACCTGCTGGATAGTCTGTAGCCCAGGAGTAGATTCTTCATAAAACAAATTTTGTTAGCATTCTTTGTATTTTCTTATACAGGTTTTCTGAGATGTTTTATAGAATGAGACATCTTGGTTTTAAAAGAATTGAAATGTCCTGTCACTTCGGACTGATACTGGAGCTTCATTTCAATCTTAATTGTTACATATTAGTATATTGATTATATTGGAAAGCAAATACAGTTTGAATTATTTTAGTCTGTAGTGAATTATTTCCATTTATTTTAGTGATTAATTTATTAATTTAAATTAACTAGAATTTTACAACAAATAGTGTTTGAGGAAAGGGTATCAGTCTGTATTGCACCTCCTCATTCCAACTGAGGCATTGCTGGATTTTTTTCCTCGTTTTTAAGTCCAATTTATCAAAACCAAATGGTAGGTAATATATCTAGTCTGAAGGAAGCCTAACTAAAGATTATCACGGAATTTTTGATGTTGAAACAGAAGTCTGGAGGTTCTCTGATCCAGCCCTCTTGCAAAAGCCAGGCTGACTAAGGCCGGTTGTCCACATCTGTGACCACATGGCTTTTGAACGTATCCAGTGATGAAGACTCAGCAGATACAATTTTCATCCTAGATTTCCTCCATGGAAAGAAATGGAGGAAAGTAGGTGTTTAATTTCATCTTGGGACAGTCACCTAAAGATGTTCAATTGAATGTCTTTTATGAGTGACTGTTTTACTTCTGTGTGTTTTTAACATAATCTCAAAGAGGCTCATCCTGGTGAAGAGAGATCTGAAAACACAACAACCCAGGTTGCTGGTGAAGTATGCACAAGTTGCTGCTCTTTTCAGAAGTAAAAACTCTGCCTGGGTTTCTAGAAAAGAGAGTAAGAACTCTCTGAAACCATTTCATGATTCAAAAGAATGACTACAGAAATAGTGTGCTTCTAATCTTGAAATTTTTTTGCCTTTCTTTGGTGCACATTGTGTTTACCAAATATGCAAATGTATGATATGCAGTCACAAGTTTTAAATTGAAGTACTAATTATAATTAGGATAATAGTTTTTATTTGAATGTAATTAAATGTCTCAGGAGAACTAAGGAGGTAGTCAGTTTATATATTTAGCATATTAGAAGCTTTTATGTTACAAAATTATAAATTGATTATTAGCAATTAATTGATAGAGGAAAAAGTAATTTGAAAGTGAATGAAAAGTATGAATTAGGGTGGAAGCCAAAGCTAGTCCTTGCTTACTTGTATTAATTGTCTGAAAATGGGGTATGAAAGAAGTCTTTGAATATTTGGATAGGTTTAGCCACCAAAAAAAGTTTGCATAGTATTTCAACTTGCCTATGTTTTAGAGTTTAATTTGAAGTCAATAGCAATGCTTTTAAATAGGCCATAGAATTGCCTTCTGTTAAAATTGAGTGTTGAAATTATGCACTTATAAGAGATAATTCTTTGAATATCTTTAATTTAAAACATGTTATTCAAATTTTTAATTATATAAATCCATTAAACAAATAGAACCAAAATTCTTAGAATTATTTTGATATTAATTTATACTGTTATTTTGAGTAATATATTAACAGTTACTGAAATTAGTGTTACTGACTGGCCGAGAGAGTTGAGTTTACTCACCCTGAAGAGGAGAAGGCTCCAGGGAGACCTTATAGCACTTAAAGAGAGCCTAAAAGAACTGGACAGAATTTTTACAAGGGTGTGTACTGATAGGTTGGGATAGGGAAAGCCTTAAAGTGTAGGAGGGAAGGTCTAGATTAGATATTGGGAAGAAATTCTTTAGTGTGAGAGTGGTGAAGCACTGGAACAGGTTGCCCAGAGAGACTGACCAAGGCTGGGTAGGACTCTGAGTAGTCTGGTCGAGTGTAAGGTTCCTGCCCATGGCAGTGGGGTTGGAATGAGATAATCGTTAAGGTCCCTTCCAGCCCCAGCCATTCTGTGATTCCATGATTCTATAAAATTTCACACTGATACTTTCAAAATTCTTCAGAGTTACTAGGATCAAGTAGGATGCATGAGAGTCAGGCTATCTTTCCTTCAATTGAAAGATTTTTATGCCATTAAAAGGGTACTTTTTTTTTTAAAAATAAATGTCATACTTTGTTTAGTAGATTGTCCCAAGTTCAGCTTTTTAAGTTACACAAATGACTGATCAAAATTGTTGAATTCCATTCTTGAAGATACATTTGGTCCTGACTGTATCTTCTTTTACTGGTTTGTTTTTCCCTCCCTCCTAATCCATGCCTGGTAGTTCTGCTGTTTAATTGGCGCTTAGGACTTTGGCTAGTGTTTTTCCAGTACCTGGATGGATAGGAGTCAGACTGTAATTTCATCAGCACTGCTGTTAAGTCACTTCTTATCTGAGTGCCTGCTCCTTTCTTGGTGCAGTCTCTCCCTTGCACCAGCCAGTCGGTCTCCTTGACCACATTATGAGCTGATGTGTGGTATAATAATATATTTTCTGTATCTGTGTTACTCCAGAGCAGATGAGGTTCTTTTTCTGGTCATAACTGCATGGGTGGGACAATGGAAAAGGCAGTAAGGTCCTCCAAACACAAAACTAAGGGCAAATGTTGGCTTATATGAGGAAAAAAAGCTTAGTGTCTTTTTATTTTTGAGTAGGCAAATTTCAGAGAATGGTGGAAAAGCCTCAATTGCTTCTTGAGCTTTTTGGGTTCTGCACTACATCTATCTGGGCCAAGCTACCGTTTCAGTTACTTCATATGAAGGAATACTTCAAATATATTTGATTTTGATTTTATTTTATTGAGATGCTGTATTCAGCACAGTGACAAAATTAAAGGTACTGTTTTATGATATTAGTGTATATATTTTTACAAGCTTTGTTTTGCATAGCATGATTGTTAATTTGCTCTTGCAAAGCATAGCTGTGGGTTTCTCCCATCAAAATTACTTCTCTAACCATATAAAGTATATTCTGTATTGATTACAATGAAGATATGAGAGACACTAAACTATGTATTTCACATTCTAATGTTGTTCTTGTTTTCTTTTTTAGCTCGTTGGTGGCGAATTTGATCTGGAGATGAACTTTATAATCCAGGATGCAGAGAGCATTACATGCATGTCAGAGCTTTTGGAGCACTGTGATGTAACGTGCCAAGCAGAAATCTGGAGTATGTTCACTGCAATTCTACGTAAAAGCGTCCGTAATTTACAGACTAGCACGGAAGTTGGCTTAATTGAACAGGTACTGCAGAAGATGAGTACTGTGGACGACATGATTGCAGGTATAAATTGCCAGCTGATAAAATAATTATTGCATTCTTGATCTACCAATGTTTTGTGATGAGAACAAAAATTTCTATCCTAAAATTTTTCAGAGTTTTACTCATGGAAATAGTGTCCTTACATGAGTAATCACACCAACAAAATTTGTTCCATTTAAGCTCCTGTAAGTGGTACTACTTGTATATGTGGCATACAAGACTGTAATGGTGCCTCCGTTTGAGAGGCACCATTTTTTTTAAACTGCCTGGCTAATTATAGAAGTCAGAAATCAAGAGCATATGATCTGGCTTTTTAGGAGCATTTGGCAATTCAAAAATCACTCTGAATTGGCAGATATTCATATAAGCCAGGGATAGTAAATTTTAAAAAACAACCTAATGGATATTCTACCTCTTTGATTTTTTTCTGAGGAGGTCACACAACGCTTCAGAAAGAGACCTTCTGCAGAAAAAACTTCAGTAAGCTTGTTGCTTGGTATGCTTACATGGGTGAAGGGAGTACATATTTAATTTAAAATCAAAACTGAAAATTGGATTCTGATAACATTTTAGCATTGCAGTGTTTCTACTTACCCGAGTATGCACGTATGTATCATGAGCAGGGATTGAACAGAATCACACTTCCTAGGGGTTTTGTCTGGTAACTGTAAATGATTTTTTGGAGAGTTTTTTGTTTTTTGTTTTTTTTTTTTTCTTTTTTTCTTGAACAAGACATGGAAGCAACCAATTTGATGATTTTGCTTTTATCTCTTGATTTCTGTAAGCACCTTAGTCTCCTTTTATAAGTGGTAATAACAGAGGTAATAAGTCAGAAGTAACAGAAAAGGTAATGTAATAACTATTTCAATATTAGCAGAATCAGTGACAACTAATGCAGTGTCTGTGTTCCCTAAGATTCTATGCAGATGTTGAGGTCATAATTATAGAATTGTTTTGCCTCAAATATTTCTATGAACTTCCCCAAATCAGGGAATAAAAGAAATTGTGTTAAAATGATTTTTAACATTAAAGGGAGAATGTTTTGAACAAAAGCTCTGTTAATTTTTACTTCTAGGAAGTTAGTACCACATTTTTTCCCAAAACAGTTGCTAATACTCTGTCAGCCCAATGTTTTGAAATTGGCTTTTATCATCTGTAAAGGGTGCAAGTTTTCTGGTTTTTTTTTTTTTTTGGTAATTTGCTTCTCTGGGAGTTACTTGCTTGTTTTTAGGTCATCTCACTTGTTCCTTTGTCAAACGCTTTGATTAGACCCAGATAAGGTTTAAATAGACAAGATAGGCAGTAATATCTGTTTTGTGTTCTGACAGCACATTTTCAGGACCAGTCTAAGTCTGAGTCCTCTCTTTTCTGATCTTATGATAGTAAGACAGCAACAAATAAACGTTTTGCCAAACTTTTGCAATGAGAAGAACTTTTCTGTTGATTTAGATGAAGACTCAGATTCATGAGGTTTTAAGTACTTCAAATATCTAACTTCATGTGATTTTAAATCTTCTGTGGTGAAGAATAAAAGCTTGATCACTTTGAAAATCTCAATGGCAAGCCAAATGGGCTCAGTTTGCTTTTCAGAAGCATCACCTTTCAAGAAAAAAAATTCTGTACTGTGACAGTCTGTTATACTAATATAGGGAATGGTCAGCCATTTTATCAATAGTTGAGGAGAAAATATTTTCATAGATGATTGGTGCTTTTTAATTTTTTTTTTTAACAGCTGCACAGGATCTTCCTTGAGGGACTCACTTTTTACAGGTCTGTTTCCAGGTGATGAGTAGTGAAGCAGATCATCTCCTCTGAGGGTCTCTTTGGGATAGTGTGTCTGTAGTCCCATCTGAGAAGTCTGAACGATGGATAAGAAAGTACCCTGAACTCATAGAGTAGATATGTCTCACCTAAGTCACATTTTTTTCCCCACATTTCTGTTGTGTTGATGTAGGTAATTGTTCTAAAAATGCTGGGACTGAATTCTTAAGCACTGAAACAAGTTCCTAGTTTTCAAGCAACAGTGTTGGGTTTTGACTGAGCAGTCATTATTCGGCTGTTAACAAGCTTTTCTCTTTCAACTCATTCCCCAAGAAAAATGACAAAATTATCACATTCTCTATTTACAACCTGAAGAAATTAATTTATATCACCAACAAGTGTTAAAATTAACAATTTAATGGCCATTTAATATTAAGAGCTTAAGGATGTATGAGGGTAGTTTCCTGAAGTTTTCTTTTGAATGCTATTTAATGTATCTTCCAGAATTGATGGCAGATATATGTGCATTGTTACTTGAAAGACAGGCAGGCATTTTTCTATTGTATTTTCATATTAAATGACTGAATTAGGCATTCCTTCAAGGTTGCTGGTTAATTTATAGATCATATGAAAACTGCTTAGTATGAAAGTATTCAGAAGGTGCTATTAATAGAAATTAGAAATGCATTAAAAATAAGAAACTGCCTGTTTTCTCCTTCTGGATTTAGTATTATTATATACAATCTTTTTTTCTGAAATGAGATCATGGATTCCAGTTATATATGTAATCTTATTTAATATAAAAAAAGTACAAATTTAAAAAATCCAGTTGTCGTATGCTTTGTCACTTTTGTCCATTTATAGATGAGTGGATTATTAGGATTTATAAAACAGATGGGATTTACTATTTTATGAGATTTCTAATAAGTATAAATAAAGTTATGTAATAATTATATTTAAGTCTTTATATTGAAACAAGAAACGAACGTTCTTTAGAGGAGCTTACAGAAATATCTTTAAATAGCCTTAAGTGCTTCTACTTCCACAGATGTTAGCTTTATCTTTGCAGGTACTTACTGGGCTTCAATCTTCCAGGTCATTATTTCACCCAGAGTTACATAATTAGGGAGCTTATGTTTGTTTCGCTTCATCAATGTTTAATTCATTGCTTATAAATATGTATTTCTAATGCCTGTAGGTTATCCACATCTTCAGGAGAAATAAGAATTTTTTTTGTGCCATAAGGTAGTACAGGGCTATAGCAATGAAATAAAGCAGCACATGTTCAGTGATTTTTAAAGTTTACTAATAATTTCTGTGTTTGTATCAATTTGCAGTTTTTTCCTCTATGTTACAAGACCTTTTTTTAAAGGTGTTCTGATTTTCACCAGACAACTTTGCTTCTAACATTTTTTCTCTGTAAAGGAAGCAAAATTTGCAGTCCCTCGATCCAAAAGGGAAGCTGAAACTATGAAATAGGAATTGTGACATTTTCAGCCAAAGATTAGTATTCATTTGTGCTTATTTACTCTTCTTGAGTGTTCAGTGTGACTGTTCCCAGTTTCTGATCATGTACAAGATGTGCCAGCTTCACATTGCAGGCTGGAGACTACAGTGAAGGGGGCAGGTACTAGGGGAGCTGAGTCGTAGAATTCAGCACCAAGAGAGACAAGGCATTTAGTTTTCTTAGGTGTATTTTGTTTTCCCTAATACTCTCACAAATATACATGGCTCTCTTTTTAAAGGGGGAAATGAAAGGAGGGGGAAAATCTGTGCTTGGAGATTAGGACTATATTCAGAATTTATGGTGAAAATGTCTACTAAGTTCCAATGCTTTGCTTTTGCCCTTCCTGATATATGTTTTCACTCACCAAACAGTTTACTATGTCTTCTGTAAATTAAATGATATTTAATTCTTTACACATGCCTTTTGCTTGCTAAGGATCAGAGGCTAGTTTCATCGAGTTTCATTGCTCAAAACCACATATATATGGATTTGCAAAGAGAAAATTTGTTTTAAAACAAAATATGAATGTAAAATGTCTTTGGAAAGAATTGTTTCTCCTGAAAACTACTCTTTGTCAGCACCTGTAAGAATCATCCTTTCACTAATGGACAAGGATAACATGCAGTCCTACAGATGAAATGTAAACTTATATGCAGAAAGTTATCTTCTACAAGTTTTAGCAGGGAGGCAGGAGGGGGGATGGGGAAATCCTGTGGTTGTTGAACAGATTGGGGAAGTATGTTAATGCTGATTCTGTTGTGTCATAGCTCTTTTGTTTTGAAAACTCTGGACTTCACTGTTTGATCTTTGAATTAAATTCTTATGCCTCGTCCATGAATATGAGCAAATTGGTTTACCTCCTGCTAGAGGAAATTGTAGTTCTTATTAGTCCATTTTATTCCAGAGAAAAGTGTGGAGTATAAGGAAAGGGTCAACACCCAATAAGCTAACAAATTGTTTAAATGAAATTCTGGGGTTTTAAATAAAAATTCAAGCACTGTCAGTGATTTTAAACCTGATAGTCTCTGAAAGGAAGACTGTTTCATGTTCTTACTGTAAGAGTTTATGGGTTTTGAGACATTGTAATGAGAGCTGTATTCCATATAACTGTTAGCAGTTTTGATCTCTTCTTTTTATTGTGCTCTTTAATTATTTTTGTGCTATGATTTTATTTGTTTTCCTTATGGTTTTTTTGTTGTTTTGGTATTGTTTGGTTTGATTGCTGGGTTTTCATTTGATTGGTTTCGTGAGGTTTTTGTTGGTTTGAACTTTTTTTGCAGGGGCCAGAGGGAGGTATTTTTCTTTTATTTTCCCCTGGCCTTTCATTACAGTAAAGATCAGAAGCATTATCACTGTAGCAAAAATGAAAAAATGATACAAATTATAGTATAAAATGCTGGGTTTAGGTCAACATAAAGCATCTTTTAGATCAAAATTATTTGAAAAATGCTTACTTCAGAGGAAAGAAGGAACTCTTATCCCAAAAATATAAGCAGGAAGGACAAGTTTATAATGTGTGATGCATGTTGTGAAATGGGAAGAATTAATGTTCCATAAATGTAATACCTTTTTCAAAGTCTGATGCAAAACTTAACATGAAATCCTTTGTAAATTATTCAATACAAGTAAGTTGGATTTTTAGAATATGTGAATGCACTTACTTTTAAAGATATTAATTTTTTCGGCTTCTTTTTGTGTGTGTATGAAAGCAATGAAATTCAGAGTTCAGAATAACTTTATTTTCCTTTGAAGATCTCCTAGTTGATATGTTGGGGGTTCTTGCCAGCTACAGCATCACTGTCAAGGAGTTGAAGCTTTTGTTCAGCATGCTTCGAGGCGAAAATGGAATCTGGGTAAGCTGAGATCAGACAAAGCATTAAGTGTCATTCTGTTAGAGCCTGAAGTTAACATAAACTGTCTCCTGGGACATATTAAACTTGAATTTATTTTCTCACGTTGAATGAACATATGTTCAAGAAGTGTTTTTGCTAACTATTTTAGAGTTAATTTGCTCTGTTGTTTGAAAACTGTCCACTTTCCATTGTAGCCTAGAGAGTATAAAAATGGTTGTATTGACTTTTGTGCAATTTTCTTTTTTTCACAGCCAAGACATGCAGTTAAATTATTATCAGTCCTTAATCAGATGCCACAGAGACATGGGCCTGATACCTTTTTCAACTTCCCAGGCTGTAGTGCTGCAGTAAGTTTTCAACTGAAATACTACAATTTCAGGAGCAAATAAATACCTCGTTTGATTTCAGAAGTTCTTGAAAAGAAAATGAGAGGGGAAATATGTGTTTGAGTAGTGTAGACATTGCCTTCCACAGACTTACAAGGTACCTGTGTTGTTGAGAAGTTGCATTTGTGAGGATGGAATATCAAGCAGCAGATTTTGGTGTGGGGAAGTTACTGTGAAAGGGAAACCTGAAAATTCCAAAGAACAGCATTATTTTATTAGAATAATGTAATATTATATAAAGGATAAAGTTGAGGAAAAACAAACAATGAACTTGTCAATATCATCACATGTTTACTCATAAATTTTATTTTAAAGTTGTCATTTTGTCTGATTTCCGTCAGCTGTTTCCTGTCCATCAAGGCAGTGGAGATAACTTACAATGGTGAAATTGTGTTCCTTTCCAAACCTTCCCAAGCAGATATTCTCTCTTCCATTCACTGCACATACTTTCAAAAAAAACCCAAAAACACAACAAAACCCTACAAGTAAATCAAAGTATTGTATACAGATTTATAGATTAGTGAGAGTGTAAATACAAATGGTTAATACTGGGAAATAGAAATCTGAGGTGCAGTTCCATTCTGATATGGAATGGTATATGCTCAAGTAAAACGTAGAATCTTCTAACAGAAAATAATCCTGAGATTCCTGTTTTCTCATGCCAGTGCATGAAGGCTGCTCTACCTGCATTTCATCCATCAATGGCACTGATATTTTCTTGAAGCCCAAACCACTATGTCCATTTCTTGTGAACAGACTTGTCAGAGTGGCAGATTGCACATGGGAAGTAAAGTGGCTGATAATCACTGTTTCACACCTGGGTTATTTTTTGCTAGATTACTTCTTTGATCTTGTTTGAAATCCAGCCTTATAAACACATATGTCAGCAAAATGCATAGGGCTGATTGTGTAAAGAATTAATTACTAAGTTTTGAAAGGGAAAGTTTCATTATCTCCTGATAAATTAAAACCACAGTTAACCTCTCTTACAAGTACCTGCCTCAGCAAGACAGCTGTTGCAGAATATGAATTTCTACAGTGACACATACGGCTTTGAAATTTCTAGGCTTCAGAGGCAAGCCCTGATGAAATTTCTCTCTTAAATTTAATTTTTTATCAGAGGTTTGAAAACGGTTTTGCAGGAGAAGAATTTCGAATATTCCTTCCTGTCCAAAGATGTGCAGCAATAACATCCTCTGAAGTGGACCATGGGCAGAAATTTACAAAATGACCCAGAAACCAAAACACTTCATTAAAAGAGAGATATCAGACAGGACCTAGCTCACTAGCACTGAGTTTGTTTTCAGGTGTGGTGCACAATGTTGACATCAGACAGAGAAACACCATAACTTTTAATCAGCATGATAAATACCAGGTTGGCCCTCTTTAAAGTTAAGTGTGTGCTTGTGCATCCAGGACTTCAGTGGCAGTATGGAGGAGCCAAGAGTCTACTGAAACAGTTTATGGGTATGCTCCTGAGAGCTGCTTCATTTTCCCAGCTGCAGGGCTCTCCCAGTACTGTATTACATCTCTACCAGTCTGTGCAGGTGGCATGTTAGTCACTCTAATTGGAGGACATCTTGTGCTGGTTGTAGTACTACTCCCAGGTGTTGTTCCCATTTGTCATCAAGCAGCTCTTCTGCTTCAGGCAGGAAACTGCCTCTCAGGAGGCAGGAGCCATATCCCAAAGGTGTTCCTTGAAATGTTTAGTTTTAATTTTAACAACGAATCTCTATTTTATGATCTGTTGATTAATTTGATTTTATATTTAAGTTTATTTATGAGATTAATAACTGTTAAAAGCTGAATTTATAGTTTAATTTAAGCAGAAGTAATTTTTCTATTTTTGTTCTCTTAATATTGCCCATTCACAAATTTAATTTTTTGTCCTCTATTGATAGAATTTATGTAGTTAAAAGTTAATGTATTTTAAAATAGACAGAAAAGTAGTGCATTATTTCAGAAGCACTATTTAAAGGATTTTTTTCTATATTTCATATTTGAAAGTTAAAGCAGATGTACAGATCTAGAATGACACAGGATTTTTGAAAGGCATTACTTTAAGCAGTATTTCTCAAAAAACTAATTATTTCTTTCTTTTTTCTTCCCTCCTTCCAGGCAATTGCATTGCCTCCTATTGCTAAGTGGCCTTATCAAAATGGGTTTACTCTTAACACCTGGTTTCGTATGGATCCACTAAACAATATCAATGTAGATAAGGATAAACCCTATCTCTATTGGTAAGTAGCTTATAATGCTGCAGTTATGGTTTGTTCTGGCTTCCTAACCATAGTTAACTTTTCTCATTTTTTAAGTCCCTGACATGCTTTCCCCCCCACCTCTGCCAAATATCTGCAGATTTTAATGGCTTCTCACTGCATACAAACTCTTAGAAAATCATCTGTCCTTTTTGCTTTGCAGTTCATAAATCTATAGATTCAAGACATGTGCCTTGTAGATAAAACATAAAATCTAGTGTTGTAATTTCCTTAGGAATTCTAAAATATATTATTTCTTATAGCTTTAGATGGAGAAGGTTGTATTTTCTGTTTGGTAGTAAAGATTCTCAGCTAATGTCAGTACTACAAAATCTGTTAAACTCAGAGTGCACAGTTTGCACGTTAGCTAAAGGTAATAGAAAGTAGATCTGTGAGTATAAATGTGGCTTACTGATCACCAGTTCCCCAAAAATGTGAAAATTTAATGTGAATGTAATGCACTTAAAAGAAAACGAATATACCAGTCTCAGAAGGAAATCACAGGCTCACAGAGTATTTTGAGTTGGAAGGGACCCATCAGGATCACTGAGTCCAGCTTAGCCCTGCACAGGACTGTCCCCATCCCCATCAAACCATGTGCCTGAGAGCATTGTCCAGACAATTTCTGAACTCTGTTGGGCTGGTGCTGTAACTACTGCCCTGGGGAGCTGTTCCAGTGCCCAACCACCCTCTGGGTGTAGAAACTTCCTAATATCCAATGTAAACCTTCCCCAACACAACTCCAGTCCATTCCCTCAGGTCCTGTCACTGTCACCAGGGAGAAAAGATCAGTGCCTGCCCTTCCTCTTCCCCTCACAAGGAAGCTGTGACTGCAGTGAGGTCTCCCCTCAGTCTCCTCTTCTCCAAACTGAACACACCAAGTGACTTCATAGCATATTGCTTCCCCTTTAGACCCTTCACCATTCTCATGGCCCTCCTTCAGGCACTCTCTAATGTTTATATTGTGTCACCCAAAACTGCCCCCAGCACTCGAGGTGAGGCTGCCCCAGAGCAGAGCAGGACAATCCCCTCCCTTGCCTGTCTGGTAATGCTGTACCTGATGTCCCTTAGGGCAGAGTTGGCCCTCCTGGCTGCCAGGGCACTGCTGACTCATATTTGACTTGCCACCAACCAGAATTCCCAGGTTCCTTTCCATGGCACTGCTTTCCAGCCTCTTATTCCCCAGTTTGAGCATTCAGGGTTTCCCCATCCCAGAATTCTGGTGCAGAATCCAGTGTTGAGATTGTCATGGGTTTAGGCCTTCAAAAAGGGCAAGAGCAGTTGTTGGTTGTTGTGAAGTTGTTTATTGTAAAACAGAATCTCAAGTGTTGAAGTCTGTGCTAGAATCTGTCAGCATAAAGTCCAGATTAGAAGTAGCAGCAGCTTTCTGGTGCAAGGCTCGAGAAGGGCTGAAGTTGCAGCTGCAGCTCCTGTCTTCTTCTGGATGATGATGGTGGTTGTGAGGAGAGAGGGAGAGGGAGGGTCTCTTCCCAGTGCACAGATTCTTATTTACAAATTACCCAATGAGCCAAAAACATGAATCTGAAGCGTTTCTTCTAAACCTATTAGAATTCTAGTTCTACAATACAAAAGTTTGTGCATAACTTGCACATATAACCTATCTGTTCTATCTGAAGAATGTGAGAAATATTCTTACTATATTTTTGTTATGTCTAGGTCTATGTTTTTGAGCTCTCACTGAAGCTTGTTTTTTACACTAGATTCTAAGGCTTTTGCTCTTTAAGGCACTTGAAACATTCTTACTTAAAACTTAAGCTTACACTTCTATTTCATGTATGAGTGACTTAATATACTTTATCTAAAGGTTTTAACTCAGTTCCTGCACTCTGATCTCTCTCTGAGGAATTTAGGGAGAGACCCCTCTTTTATATGCTCCAGCAATCCAGCATGTGCCCTTCTTGGGCTTCATACACTTGATGATTGCCCAGCCCTCTTGCTTTTCAGTCTCTCAACAGGTTCCCCCCAGTTTTCTCTATCTGCAGACTTGCTTTTATCCCTTCCAGTCTGGCACCCAAGGCATTTATGAAAATGTTGTAAAACACAGGGCCTAAGATGTAGCCCTGCAGATTTTGCCATGACAAGAGCAATACAAATTATTATTATTTTTATATAGAAGATTAAACCAAATTCTAATTAGTAATTCAAAATAGGAAAAATATCCATCTAAACTTTACACAGGTTTCAGACATGAGGGTCTGTGTCACCACCAAGAGGAAGATACCAAAGCAAACGTTATTTCTTCCATGTGCTTTTTGCTCATGTAATATCTTTTTTAGTTTAACTAGGTGAAAAATGTGTCATATAAATAACTCAAAGCTTTAAGTGAGAGCAGTGCCTTTGTGGTGTGAGACAGCAGTTACATCAGCTCAACCATGATGTGAAAACTAATTCTTAAAACTGGAGAAGGGAAGCAAAGAAATGTTTTCACATTTGCCAGATATGAGGAAAATTTTCTGCTGTTCTGTTATTAGGGGCATGCTAAACCCTCCTTCAAGAGCTGTAAGCCAGTTTGTTTTTTTCCTAAAAAAAATAATTTTAATTGTCTCTGAGGATGATGTTTGGCAGCTGCTGACAGTCTATAAACACTTGTGTATTGGAACAGTATTGTAGCTATCTTACCAATTATAAACTGAGTGTGACAATCCTGAAAGAAAATTAGAAGTCTGACATTTGCATGAACAATAAATAACAACAAGGCAGAGCAGTCAAAATCAAAGGGTAAGATTCAGATTTCTTTAGCAGAAATTTTAGTGTGAGCCAACCGACGTCATATACCTAGCAGTGCATAATGGATGCAATGCTTACAGAATGAGTAGTTGTATGTTAGAAATCAGGAATTACAGTAGGATTTTAAGGATTGTTGTAGGTATCAACTAACCATAAAATCCATTTTCATTGCTCTAGCTGAAAGAGCTAATGTGATCTTTTTAAAGATAGTCTGAACAAACAGAGACAATAATAAATGTGATGTAATCCCTTGCTGAAATCTTGGCAAAAGCATTACTGGAATGTTATTTGCAGTTAAGAATTGCTATTTCTTTTAAGAAACCATGGGAAAAACTGGTTCTATTTGGAAATAGTACCAGTTCACTACTAGGTGTGAACTGTCCCTTGGAAAACACATTTTATAGTGAATGAATGTGGGAGAATAGATTGTGGAAGATTAGGAATGGGGCTGTGGCCAAGTCTGATCCCTAATAGGGTGCAGCTGTATAAGACAAGTGACCAGTATTGAAGCATGGGATCCTGATGTGTATTGACCAATCACAAAAGAGTAAAAGGGCACACAGGTGTTATGCATGTGGGAAAAAAAAGCTATAAAGGGTTAGGATAGAAAAAAAGAGAAAAGAATTTGCTGGCCATCCTGTGAGGAAGAAGGGTTAGGTGTAAGGGGCAGGAAGGAGTTAGCCAGTCATGCAGAAGGAGGAAGAATGAGGTAGAAGGAAGCGGGAAGGAGAAGAGTCTATGTTGCATGGAGCTGCCTGGGAAGTTTACAGAGAAAAGGTATCTGGGATTTTACTATAGGATAATAAACTGACCGTGTCAGTCAGTTTGAGACCACCATACAGAGGTGCCAAGCACTGATGCTAACAAATGAATTTTTTTAATCTGAGATCCAGTGGGTAGACTGCAAAATAGGAAAATTCAAACTTTGAGACACAGTACTATGGCCACTATCGCAATTATAAGACATAGTAAAATGATAATAATAGTAATCCTAATCATACTTTAACAGATTGTTGGAAAATAAAAATAAGGTGTAGATTCTTTGTCGTAAAGACCCTAGAAATTTAGACATTTAGGGCTCACCTTAAGCATGCTCAACTGGGAAGTCTCTGTTCCCTAAATCACTTTGCTTGTTTCTGCTAAAAAAAAAAATGGATGAGTGACATAGTTATTAAGTAAGGCCTGGAATTACATATGATCAATCCAGATGCTAAGATTGATTTCTCCAGGGTGTTTTTTTTATTGTTGTTCTTTTATTTTTTATTTTTAAAGAGGTGCTTTCTTTCAGATTATGTGTCAGGTTCTGTGAAAGAATTAGAAAATGAACTGAGACTGATATGTCATAATTGTTTTTTGTCCGTAAAAAGTCAAAGTGCTTCCACGAGCATTAAATGGAAGAATGGCTAAAAATATTGAAAGTGCATTCTGCATTTTAGTTTTACAGATACAGAGACAGGGAGGAAAGGAAAAAACCAAAACCATCCAAAAATCAAGCTGTCTAGGATTTTCAGACCTTCTCTAGGGCTAATGATAACAGAGATAATGCAGAACAGTTGCAAAATCTATAGTGGAATTCCAAAGTTAGTAGAATGCTAATTTCACCCACACCTTTCAGGCAAGAATGAATTAATGTCTTCTCGGTATCTGTATTATGATCATACATTAAATTGCCCGTAAAATCCTAATCTGAAGAGACCAGAATCCCTGAACAGTTCCACTGGTGGATGGAAGAACCCTCTCTTGCTATGGAAGTGCAGTAGCATTCAGTAGCTGCTTTGAGAAACTGGCTGAAATGAAACATAATTGTAAAGATTATATGAACAAACTGTAGTAAAATTGTGTTCCAGCTGCTATGGGAAGTAATTTAAGTCTCATAAAACCATATGGCTGTTGATGGTACTGCTCTTGTTTTCTCCATGCATTTTATCTTTGGATATGGCAAGTTATGCGCATACAGGTAATTGGTAAGAGAATTTCTTTGCAATAACCTGGAGACCAATCCTAGCCTACGTTACTTTTGGCAAGAAAGAAAATGTTAAGATTTATACTATGTAGTATTACGTTGAGGTAAAGAGAATATGTTTGAGTACTCAGTTTCTTAACTACTGTTGTATTAGAATTCTAATTAATTTGGAGGGGAAAAAAAGAGTAAAATCTTGGCTAAAACACATTTATAAAATCATTCATTCTATTCCAAGGCAAAGAGCCCTGCTAAGAAATGAGTGGTTTTTTTCGTTATTTCATTGCCTTCTCATGTTTTTTGTGCTGAAGTCCAGGAAATTCAGCACACAAACATGAGGACAACTCAGTGTTTAAAATTTCAGGAACAGTCTGATTTGACCATAATGGATTTTAAATCAACCCAGTAACCAGGAAGGATAGAAAAGGGGGAAAAAATTTAATGATGTAGATATTTCTTCAAGAGAGATTCTTAATTTCAAAATGTTTTCTAGCTCCTGCAAAAGTAGTAGGATGCATTTTACACATTAGTAATAGTGTTTTATCAGGTAAAAACATGTTGATATTTATAATGGTTGGCTATTGGTAATTTAAAAGAAATTATTACATTTGACATCTCTAATCAAATAATGCAGCATCATATGTCAAAACAGTGAATCTCTGTATTATTTTAATATCCTTCAGAATGGGATTCTGTTAAATGAAACCATTTTGGATTGTAAAGATGACTTACATTGCTGAGAAACAGATTTGGCATTGTGAGAGTTGCACTTACCTTCTGAAAAGTTCCTTGAATGGCATAAGGCCCTAAGGAGATAAATCCAAGTTTCACAGCACATTCAGTTGCTCTTATTGTAAGGGCTGTATTTTAAGTTTTTTAACGTTCATTTTATTGCACAAAATTCAACACTGTGGTCATGCAGGTTGTGTATATGGGTAACGTGTATATAAGTGATTTTCTTCCATGAGGCTGTTCACTGCTCTTTTCATTGGGGGGTTTAGCTGCCTATGGGGCCATTGTGGAAGCCAGATCATTTGGCATGATCCAAGTTAAAAATAGTCTTCAAAAGGTGCAAGGGAATGGCAGTGTTATAAAGTATTTTCACAGTTGAGGTCAGTGGTAATGGGCAGCATGTAATATCTCTCTTCATTCTTAGGTTATATCTTAGGTTTATTTAGAGAGGACATTTTATGTTTATTAAAGAAGTGCTTTTTTTTTTTTTTCATTTTTTGCAAAGAGAGTTCTATGGAAGTCCCTGTTAAAGGCGGTGGCAGGGAATAATGCTCCTTTTCAGCATAGCAGCTTGGCAGAGAGAAAACTGTGTACAATGTAAAGAAGCACATGAATGAATGAGGAAGACATAGTCTGAATGTGGGGAAAAAAGATATATATACTTCAAGACTTGAAGTAGGAACTTTTGTGCAAGGATTCATTAGGGTGCAGAAAAATCATCTATGGGTGTTATTACATCAGTTCAGTTTTTAAAATTAAAGTATTCTGATGTATTGCAACAAAAATGGCTTTCTAGAACTTGAATGTCTTTTTACCTCCCTTACAAATGCCCTCATAGGAGATTAGTGTCTAAGCCCTGATCACCTCAGGGTATAATCACAACACCTATCTTGTAAGGAGTTAATTTTTTCCATAAGGTCGTGGTTTGTCAACTATTTTTTGACAGTGAGCAAAGAGGAAAATTTGATTCTCTCCATTAATAATGCACACATATTGATTTAACTGAAAGTTTCTGAAGATGGAATAAGTTCCACAAATGCGCAGATTTTTCCATATCAAAATCAAGGTTGTGTTTTGTAGGGTAGACTAAAAAGATATTATTTCAGCACTATTAAGGAAGATGGAATTTGGACATAGTGTTTGCATCACCCTTTCATTTCTTAATATATTCCTAGAAAAAAAAAATAGTAAAAGTGTTTGAAGACAATGTTGCAACAAAGAAACCATTTAAAGCATTATTATTGCAATAACATAAAATTATTTTATAAGTTATCTGCATTAAGAGAATGAGAAAGTATTAATTAGTGAGTGATGGGACTTCGTACAAATGCTCAAAATTAGTAGGTTTTATTTCTTACATT
Organism: Cichladusa arquata; assembly: GCA_026413545.1. Classification (NCBI taxonomy): domain Eukaryota; kingdom Metazoa; phylum Chordata; class Aves; order Passeriformes; family Muscicapidae; genus Cichladusa; species Cichladusa arquata. Next base: position 66,578,553 of record JAOTQP010000001.1, on the reverse strand, counting down.
TGAAAAGCTTCATTTCCGAATTCATAGATGAAATTTACCATCTACACCTTGTATTTCATTGATTGGCTATTTATTTAAAAAAAATCCAGAATACAGTGTGCTCCATGTTATTGATAGCAAACTGTTCTTCATTGTACTTAGCTTTTCAGAAGTGATTAAGCAGCATAGCTGTAGATATGGACTTGCCTTTTTTAAATTGTTCAGTGAATATCATTCATGAACTTTTACCAGTTATTTTTGCAAAATGTTGAAGAAGTCCAGAATTGCTCTTTAAAATGCTTTTGATTTCAAATTTAAGTGGAGAAATGTATGGGCTTTCTGCATTACCTATCTTTATGATATTAGTCACAAGAGACAGCTTGGAAATCCTTTTTGAACTTACTTTCTTAAAATTGCAGTCCTTTATCCATTTGACAAATGAAAATAAATCCACAACTCAGACAATTAAAACTTCATATATCATTAGCATAATTTTTTCTTGTCTTGAAAAATAATTATTTTGCGTGGTAATTATTTTGAATCAAATTTGTCTGCATTGTGCTCTGAACCCCCCAAAATTGCAAGGCATCTCACAATTGTTCTGTAATTGCTATTTCTTCACAACTTTAATCAGATATGTTATTTTAAATGATGATTAATTAAGAAACTGAGGATGAAACATGACAGATATAGTATTTGCTATCTTGGATTTTAGGAAAAAATGAAGTACTAATTTTTAAAATGTAGCCTGGAATCAATTAAGTGTGGAAGGTGAGTAGCTCTTCAAAAAGACTGGTGGAAGAAAATTAGATTCACCATCTGGCTACAAATTTATTTTCTTTTTCATGGCAGTTTAAAGCAGTATTTGGACCTTTTTATCATAAAATAATTCTCCTTTTCCCTATCTCATTATACTAATTTTTTCTTTTCAGTTTCCGCACTAGCAAAGGTGTTGGGTATTCTGCTCATTTTGTTGGCAACTGCTTAATAGTGACATCGTTGAAGTCAAAAGGCAAAGGTTTCCAGCACTGTGTGAAGTATGACTTCCAGCCACGCAAGGTAAGCCAGGAGCTGTTTACAGTAAGGAACAACACTGAAGGTGTGACAGTGTGCTTCTGGGAGGAGGGCTAAAATCCCTTTAGTGCTATAGTGTTAATCATAATTCCTTGATTATAATAACTGCTGTTTATGCAAAGTTACAATTCAGAATCAATTCAAGAAAAATGTAATCATTTATAGTGTAGCACTTCTATAAAGTCAGCTTGTTTTTCAAAACTACTGCCTAATTGGCTTCAGATAGAGAAGAATTTAGAGTATTTGTAAAATAACTACATTTAATTACTTAAATAGCATAATTCTGCTTCTGAAAATTCTGTACTTGGTAACTTTGTTGCCAAGGCCTTAAATTTTGCTGGCAATGCTAGGGTTTCATTATCTGATGCTTTATGATATAAGGCTCTGAACTTTCTTCCATTTCAGTGCTGTTTTAGGTTTTCTCATTTTTCATAGTAAATCTTGATTACATCTCTAGATCGCTTTAGTGTTTATTTCTACTTTATGCCTAGTAGTCCTAGGGGAACGATGATTTTGTGGCCTTTAGTGTTGCAGTTAGTTGACTGAAGCATTGACTTTTCTGTCCAGCAAGCATTATGTGTTTGTCACTCGTATCAGTCTTGTGTATATTTTGCTATGAAACCCATTTCTTTTTTTTATGGGCTTAGAATTTGTATATTGAATTTCGGTGCTTGATTTTTATTTTTTTTTTTGAGAAACCAATCTCTTAGGGAGGGAATGCTATTGTTCACACATCAGCTTAATGTTCCACTATTTCTCTTGGTATGTATTTGTGATTCAAAATCACTAATTCTAATTTTGTCATGTAGCTTTGTGGTCACTAGTGGTTTTCTTAAAAAAAGTAATGTATTTCTCTAGCATATCACTCTGGGTTGTGTAAAGCCTTGTAAACACATATCTGCTGAGTCTACTGGAGTGAATCAATTCTGTTTTTCCAATTTATAGCCAGAAAAGTATTTTGATGACAGTTCAATTTTCATTTAAAGTAGCACATCTGAATCTAGGAACAAATATAATTTTTAACTTTTGTATTATTCTGCTGTTAATCAGCTTTTGGGATCTAGCTGATCTTTACTTGTTGATGAGAAAGTAGTCTTTCATATATTAGCAAGATATGCTTTTGTTAATTTTTAATACAAATGACTGGTTTTCTTCATGCCAACTCTGGAAAATTTTAGCTTTTGCTGTTGCTACTCAAAATAACTAATTCTGAAATAGTAGTACCTGTGTATCTCATTATATGAATGCCAGTTTCAAATCAAAATCAGCTGATCTGCTGAAGTACATACTGTGTTAGTTTTACATATCCCAGAGTTCATGCTTCATACACTTTGGATCATACGTCAGATTTAGAAAGTATTTTAAAGAAATATTCTAGAATATATTTTCAAGTTGATGAATGTATATTTTTTTATCATTAAGTTGTGTTCATGTGCATGTGTTAAAGTACATAATACGTAGTGGAGAAAATAAAACCTGTCAAATATAATTCCTGGCCCTAACAGGTCAAAATTTATCCTGTTTAACATGCAAATTGAATTTCTTCATGTTGTTTAGATATGAAATTGGTTTCACTGTAAAAGATTTGAATGTGTGGATATATATTCAAAAATGCGGACTCATTTATAAAGCAGCTAACTGTTCTAATGCTAATTTAAGATGTGCGAGTTTTGCCAGAAATGTACCATTCCCTGGACATTTACTTACAGACACAGGCATTTCAGCACTAGATTTTGTCAGAATCATTATCCTCAATAAACTTATGAATAATGTGGTTTGAGAATTTTGAGAATTTTTTGGTGAATCACAGTAAAGTGATAAATTTAAGTCATCTGGTCAAAAGCTTTATGTGCAGATCAGAGTTGCTCTGTTGAAGTGAAGATCTTGCTCTGTCATATGACACCATTCACAGTATAATATGTAATCTTAATTTATAACTTCAGGATATACTGAGTGGTTACTTTAGGTCTCAATTGGTGCATTTTATGACATTGTAAAAGCAAGCATTTATAAAAATATATGAAGAAATTTTGTTACCATATCCCCAAGCAGAAAATGTGGGTGTAGTATAATAGCCTGACATATCAACAGAGCTAAGCCAGCTTTGGCAGAATAATGTTTAATTGGTCTATACTGCTTTTTTGGGACTCCAAATTGATATTTTTGTGTAAGTAACCCCCAGTGGTTTTGCTCCCTTGAGTTTCAGCCTTGGCATCAGTTCTTGTAAAACGAACATGAAAGCGGTATAGTCAAGAGCAAACAGTTTTTTTTTTTTACTGTGGCAGAGACAGAAATAAGTTCTACATCCTGGAAATATTTAGTGTGTGATGCCTCATCTCTCTGATTGTACTGTCCTATGGAGTAGGAATGTGACTCAATGACTTAGCAATTGGTGACTAGCTTGACAGGTTTCAGTAATAAACAAAAAAGGCATAGTTAAAGGTCTTCAAGTACTACTTAAAGAAGGTCTTGTTACAGCATGGCCTTTGTGCATTTTTGAGAAAATAATATGGGGATGGAAACTGCAGGATGAATGTCTAAGAAAATTGTATTGCTGACTTTGAATATTAGCAAAAAAAGGATTATTTCAACTAAAAGCTGAAGAAAAATTCTGTGTGAGATCATGCAATTTGCTTTGTTTCATTGTGTAGTAGTAAAGTGCTGCCTTTCCTTAAAAAAAATGTTTGCTAGTGCTAGAGAAATTACCTAAATGCAGAAACACAAAAGACTATGAGCAAATACACCATTAATCACAAAATCCAGTAGACTGTTAAAAAGCTCCTTGCAATATACCTGAGTATAGATAAATAGCAATGTACAAACCACTGCAAATAAAATAAAGGTCTTTTCGAAGTTGAGGTTGAATCGAAATTGGTATGTTTTCAGAAATGGTTTTAAAACCTTTTGAAAGAAAAATCAGACAAAAGAGTTAAGTTTTTTGGGTAGGGTTGTGGTTGAGTTTTTTGGTTTGTTTTTTTGGTTTTTTGGGTTTTTTTTTTTTTTTTTTTTTGTTTTTTTTTTTTTTTTTGTTTTTTTTTTTTTTTGAGGTTGACAGTGACTCACAAAAATTACTTTGTTCATGGTTCCTTGAAAAAAAGTTTCTGTACATGACTTCAGAAGCCAAAGCTGGAGCAGTAGTACTTTATTCCAGCATTGCCCAATAAATCTGCTTGCTTGGAAACACAAGAAATGGGATACTCTGAAGTATTGTTGTATGATCAGCAGCATTCTCCTACCTTCTGTTAGTTGCATGTTTAAATGAGGGAAAAAATGAACAAAATTTTTTTTTTTTAAACTTGGAAAAAGATGTGTAAAAATGTGTTCTCATATCTACAGCTATTATAGACTTGTAAAAGAATACAGCTCAATTTGATGACTACTGTAATGCTATTGTCAAAATGTATTTTGCTGCATGCTGTTTTGTTCGTAATTCTGAGCTTTTTCTAGTTTCAAAATCAACATGAGAAAACATCTACGTTTATTTTCTCTAACAGAGAGACAGAATTTTATATTAGTAGGCTCTGAATTTATCCCAGCTCAGGAAGAGAGTCAACAAGCCTCAAGGGTTGCAGAAGTTCTCTACTTTGGAAAAAAGGGACTTCTCCGAACATGGAAATCAAAATACAATAATTAAAAAAGATACCAAGAAAAGGATGATGATGATGATGAAAGCGTCAATTATTATTTCAAATTATTAGAATACAAAATACTATTTTTAAGACAAACGGACATTTTCAGAGTCAATTAGATTGGAAAGGGATGTGTCAAGACTGTCTGGTCTTTCCCCTTGTTTGAAAAAGGGACACCTAGATCAAGTTGCTCTGGATTTTGTCAAGTTGTATTTTTAATGTCTCCAAGCAAAAAGACTCCAGAGTTCTTGAATTTGTCATGGACATAATGATTTCTGTTAAACAAATTATGGGAAAGATTGCCATAGTAGTATGTGGAAGCCCTAAATTGTGGTGCCTTCTCTGATTATTTAGTGCATTTTTTTTTTTAATGATATGGCAGTTGTTCAAAAATTGGTGGAATGGTAAAGAACAGAGGAAAAATATCTAAGAAAGCAATCAGGATGAATCTTAATCTGGGCTGTAAAATCTGGTATTTTTTTCTATTTATTTAATAATTTCTGATAGCTGTGATGCAAAGACATAGGTTGTGTGATATGAATTTGTTAAGGTAAGAGCACATGGCTCTGGATTTCCTGTATTTTTTTTACAGAATAGTGTTGAAATTAAATTGCACTGTTGAAATTAAATTTTATGTGTGCATTTTTGCCTCTAATCCCATAAAGGAATGCAGGTAGGTACATAATTACATTTAGGCACAGTTCTATTGACTGGATTTGAAGTCCCACTGACTTGAATTTTAATGTTGTGCATTTGCAAGGATTCTTCTTTTTGTGTAAGTTTGAGATTGGTCACTCATTTTTTATGCCATTCATTAACTTTGTTTTATAACACAAACTCTGCTCCTGTTTCTTTGTGTCTTTCCAGTGGTACATGATAAGCATTGTACACATCTACAACCGGTGGAGAAACAGTGAAATACGCTGTTACGTGAATGGCCAGCTGGTATCCTATGGTGACATGGCCTGGCACGTTAACACGAATGATGTAAGATTTTATTGGTTTTCCTTCCTCATCACTTTGCATTTTAAAGTTAATTGAGGAAGAAAAAATGTGTCACTTTTTTTTTCCCCTCAAGCTTCTTGCAAATTTTCTTTTTAAAATGTCTCTTTTATTCTTACTTATTCATCTACTTAATAAAATGTAATGACATTGACTTTTTGGATTTTTGTATACATATGCTCTCTTTCTGTACCCTTGACTTTAGAAAGTTTGAGAGACTATATCTAATGAAGCAGCAAATATTGCTCTTTCTGGCTGTGGGAGGCAGACAAAATTATTTTCTTGTGCTTTGCCTTCAGCTAAATCTGTGATAGAATTTCAGAGGTTCTTGATTCATCAACTTGCTGTGCTTTTGTTATTTTTTATTTATAATATGGTTCTCCTGTTTTTCTGACTGCTATAATGGATAAAGGAGCCTTAGGGAAATGAACTATCTTTTGCTAAATTCTAGAGGCAAAAAAGGATTTGAAAGGGATAGTTTTATTACATGTTAATTAAAGTAGGTGAGCTCTGCCTTCCAAAGGTTCTGATTTTCATTCTTTGGGTTTTCTGGTAGCATTTCTACTTACAAGAAGAGGTGGGGTTAGCCTTTCAGTTTTCGCAGACCATGGTTTCTCCTTGGTAATATAAATATTTTTGTGATTGGTGAAATGCGAAGACTGAAAAGTCAGATGAGATCTCAGAGGATGTGGTCTGAATTATTGGTTATGTGGTGTGGGGATATGTATTCCTTAAATGACAAATGCTTAGCAGAAGGAGCTGTTCCTATAGAAGCTGTAGAAGGACCTAGAAACTTTACTTGAGTGATGAAAAGCCAACACACTGACAAAATCAGTAGCACTTTTACTGCATTTGAACAAAAGGCCTATAATTATCAAGATTATTAAGGATAAAGTTTAGTTCTTAAATAACAAGGTCCGTAAGTCCCAAGAGCTTAATTTTTTAAATTTAAGAAAAATAGGAGATTTTGGGCCAAGGAACTGAGTGAAATATATCTGTCAATCACTTCGTCTTGAAGGCATTAATGACATAGTACCAGAGATGTACAAAAATAGGCAAACTTGGTGTCTATCAGGTTTAAAACTGTGGAAATGTGAAATAGTTGGAGGAAGACCAAATGAGCTATGAGTTCTGGGTGCTGATTTCTAAATAAATTAATTAATTAATAATCAGGTTTACAGACTGCTTGGCATCTGGAACAGAAGTGGATAAAACTACCAGGAAATCAGGAGTTAGCCCTCCCCTCCAATTAAAAATAATGGAAACACCTAATCAAGAATGAAGTGCCAGAAGCAAGAAAGTGTAAACCGGGAAGAATGAAAAAAGACAGAAAAGGAAATTACTAGAGGCTAACAAACCTAGAACTTAACTATAATTAGAACTCAGAGTCTGTTGAGAGCTACAATAGCAGCTGTACAATTAATGCTTACTAGAGGAATCCAGGAAAATACCCGTATAATAGGCAGGAAGGTAGTCTTGGATTATTTATGTATCAGCTAGGAAAAAAGTGGCATCAGTTGCTCAGACAAGTTCCTCAACCATTGAAAATGGCAATTGCTCAACATTAGTTGATGTAACACATTCTGACAGTAATGGCACACTGTCAGGAAAGCCTTCAAGGCTAAGCAGGACTTGAATAAAGTAACTGAAAATTTTTATAATATTTTGCTATTAGGTTTACCAGGAGTCAAAGAGGTCTGATTTACTCGACTTTTGCCCTGTATCCATATCTTGGATATGACTTTATGAATCAATTTTAGTGTAAGGTTTTTGCCAGAAGTTTTAAAATTTTGTCAAAGTTGCTTAAAACAATAGAAATTCCAAGGGGGAAAAAAAAAAAAAAAAAAAGAAGTAAATCAAAGGAGGATTAATGAAAGAAAAAATCCTGGATACTTCTTCCCTCAGCTGTTCTTAAAGCTGAGCTCCAGATCTTTGTCCTTACACCTGAGTCCCCTTTTCCTTGTTAATAGCATATCCATCTAGACCACTTGCTGTAACAGTTCACTGTACTTGATTTAATTCTCTAGACTGACAAAAGTTTTCCTTAAGGTAAAACTCAGCAGTTAGCCCAGATGAGAATGCAGGTTGTATTGGTTCAGCTCAAAAAGTGATGTCAGATCCTTGTTTCCGTTCAATAAAGTACCTATGACTCAGGGAGACTGAGAATAACCTTCAAAGATCCTTGAACTTCTTCCTATTGTCCTTCTGTGCTGCATCATGTTTTCAGGTTTCTCAGCTCTTCGTTCTAGACAGTTTTTTGGAAGCACCTGAGAAACTTAAGAAGTCTTTGCCAAATAGCCACAAAAAAAAAATACTTCTAATCTGAAATAATATGGCTTGGACAGATGTAGAACAAGAAAATGGAGGGATAGTTTTTGCAAGAATGGAAAATAACTCCTGTGAGTATAGAATAAGGCAGAAGAGGGTTTAAGGTCAAATCAAATCATTATAGCCTGTGGTCAGAGAGGGAAACTATGCAACACCTGGAAATTAGAAAAATTTATATTTGTTTCTTTTCCTTTTTTTCTTCTAGAGGTGTTTAGCTCTAGTGGCACAGCCCTGAAAGAAGGCAGCATTTCAGCATGTGTTCTCATGTATTAGCAGTAGGAGTTCTGAGTACTGTTACAAGGAAGTTCAAGTGTGTCATATTCCTAGAAGGCCATAGGGGGGTTTATTTTGTACTTGAATGTACTATTATAATTTTCTCTGTATGTTGATCAATTATTAGAAAACAAATCCTAGCAGCCTGTCCTATGGACTTCTAAAACAATTAATGCTACAGTATTTGAAATTAGGTTGTTTGCCATAGGGAACAACCCTTAGTAATAAAAGATTGATAATAGTTGGTTTATCTTTTTAATTCCAGCCTCTCTTTATTTGTGGCTTTAGTAGCTGTGCATTAGTGTTATTTCATTATTAACTGCCTCTTTCTGATACAGAGCTATGATAAATGTTTTCTTGGATCTTCGGAGACTGCTGATGCAAATAGAGTGTTCTGTGGCCAGCTTGGAGCAGTATATGTATTCACTGAAGCACTCAACCCAGCACAGATTTTTGCAATACATCAGTTAGGACCTGGATATAAGGTAATACTGGATCTTAAGAAGCATAAAACTGGAAAAAGAAAATGGTTGAGAAGATATAGTTGAGAGATACGTGAAGCATGTGAATATTCCTCCTAGAATCCCATAGATTTTTTCATGTGATTTGTTTTCAGCAACATAAGACTATTTTGTCAAGTATCTTAACTAACCCTAATTTTCTACCATCTTTTTGAAAGATGAAAGTTTTGTTTAAAGTATAGCTGAAATATGTTTGTATGCAAAATTAATTACTTTGGGTCATAATCAGATTAGAGAAATTTTGTATTTGGTGCACTGAATACCAGAGAAATAACTTTCTTCACTACTGTTTTGTTTAAAAACCAGAGTTAAGACAGATTAACATTCAACAAGGCATAATAAACCAATTCTGTTCAAATATATGGTTTCAGACACTCCTGTTAAAGTAAAAGTTGATCATTTTGCTCATGCTTTGTCACTGACATTGAGGGGGCAGATTGAACAAATTAATGGTGCATGCATAAACTTGGATCTCTAGTCAGACACATGTCTTGGAATGGCTGTGTATTGTATTATTTCATCATGAAAAACAACACAGATGCTTCACAGAAATCTGCAGAGACTCCTTAGTGGATAATACTTGAAAATTAATCCAACCCTAGGTAAACAATAATGAATTTCACTTTATACTATCAATTATTCCCAAGTTTTCTTTTTTCTAATTTTTGGAATTTGTGGTTTCGTCCAAAGTAGACTTTGCATTTTTCAATATATATCATACACTCTGAAAATAAAAACTTTTAAAAGCCGTAAGTAAAAATCAATATTTAGATTCTAATAGCATTAATTTTGTGTGTTGAAAATACATACTTTTAATCATTTAATTATAGCTAGCATTTGAATGACAGAAGCAGTTGGAAATATCTTTTATGGTACTCATATATATAGTGTAAATAACCATGTATATATCAAGATTACATGGAGAAGAAGAAGCCTATAGCATGCAGTTGGTGGTTAAAATCTGCCTTGAAACTAAAAATATTTAGTCAATTAAGGAAAGTCCATCACCTGTGCAAACAATATTGGAATATTTTATTCCAATTATCTAATTTTATTATTTATACAGGATTTTGTTTGGCCAAATGTTTCTGCAAATATTTTGGTCATAAAAAAGAAATGAATGTAGCCTTATATTTCTTAGTAATAAATGTAGTAAACCTTTATGAATTTATTAAGTTACTGGATTCCAGCATGCAGAAGCATACTGAAGTGATATCAAACAGGAATAAAGCTTTCATGTGTTTCAAGAAGTGCAAATCATTATGTAATATTTTTGAGTATTGAAGGGGTTGATAAGGTTATGAGCTTTCAAGCTAAATGACATTTCCAATAGTTACTGCACTAACCTGATTACAGTTGTCAAATTGCCCTGCTTGATTCACAGACTTCCCTTAAACTACAGTTCTGCACACCTGCAGCTTCTTAGTGATTTTTTTAAATGTCAGCTATATTTAATATTTTGGGGAAATTCTTCTTTCATGTGTCATGGTTTTAGATTTGGGTTATGTACACGGAACAGTTAATGCTCCCTTGCTCTCTGAAGGAGTTTTCTTCCTTGTCTAAAAATCTGGAAGTATGTTTTACTATTTAATATCAGTTTAAAAAGAACAGGCAGGTTCCCTAAGCAGTAGCCTAGAAATAACATTTATTTCTTTGACTTTTATTCCCCCCAAAAATAAGACAAAAAAGAAGACTTTTTTTGACCTTTTTCCAACACAAGATCTACTCACAACCAAAAAAGGAACCATGTCTTGTAGTTTAGAGATTTCAGGGCACCAACTATAGCTTTCACTCAAAGCCTTCCTGTTTCATATCTCATTTAAGGTTATTTCTGTAAATCCTTTCAGATTCTGTGCTGGTGCAAAAGTCCACCAGTTCAGAATACATCAGTATGGGATTTAATAGTCTAAGGGAGCCTCAATTGACATATAGCTTGTATTCCTGAGCATTAGAGATCATGTTCTTGCTCTTACCCAACTTGCTGAAGCAAACTTGCCTTTCAGAAACTTTTCTTAAATACTTTGCTACATTTCCTACTCATTCTAATTTTTAGTAGTGTTAGCCAACCGGGAAAATCAACAGTTCAACTTTTCCTATAAAGACCCTAGATGAATTGTGGACTCCCAGTTGTGCCAAACTTTTTCTGCCAAAGGATTATTCAAAATAGTTCGGATTTTTTTGAAAATGTCTTTTTTCCTTTCTATGAAAGTATATGATGGTTTCTTTGATTTAAAATTCATACTTTGTCCATTATATCTCAGAATCTGGTTCTTTAGGGGAAGCAACCATTCCTCTGCCTACTTTGCCCATGAGAAGAGACTATGATTTTGCCTCTCATTCAGCTGCTCTTACGATCACTCATAATGCCCCTAGTCTACCATGATTGCCACTAAAACTCTGGAAAACAAGAGAAATCTGGATAATCTACCAGCATGCAGGACAGTTTGCACATATCTGTTAAATATGCATAGTAAATAATGTTGCATATGACACCAAAGCCACAATGTTCAGGCAAAGTGAGAGCTTGATCTGCAAATGAAAATGAATCTGTTACACCATGTTCCACTCCTGTGGTGCAGGTAGAAGCAACAGGTTTTAGGATTGACTAGAGAAGTCATTAAAATAAGTCTTACTTATTATGTATATCAAATAATTATACATTTATGTGTAATGTTTATATTATTTCACATGACATGCTTCTACAGTGTAGTAACATAGGAACAGTTCACAGTCCTTCCATGCTGATCTTGCTCAGCACGTTTGTATGAGTGTATTTGGTTATAAACAGCATGCCCTAATATAAAAATTTATTTTTAAGCAAATAGATGTTTCAGTTTGAAATACTACATTTTAATTTGTAGCAAAAGGCTTTAAAAAAAAGTTACACTGTGTGAGTAACAGTATCGAGGAAGTGACACTCTTTGTAGCTTAGCTACTCTAAGTAAGTGTTGTGAAGAAATTACTGCTAATCAAATTTTTAAGGGGAAGGGAGAGAAATATACTGGCCATAGAGCCATGTGATGTCTCTTCCCCATTAAGTCTTCTCAAATTAATCCATAATGTATCTTGAAATCTAAAAATACATTTAGTAGAAACCTATTATGATTTAATATTTGCATTCCCAGGTTTTATCTGTAATAAAGCATACTCATTTTTAGCCTTGCCATTGCTGAACAGGACTTTTACTACTCTGTGGACTCTTTCAGTTGTTGGAGGTTGAAGAAAGAAAAAGGAAATGAGAGCAGCATCCTTGTTTTACTTTCCCTGCTGCGCATCCTTGTTCCTAGGCAGCAAAGAGAGGAAAGCCTGTCTGTGCTGGGATCCCGAGGGGCTGATAAACAGAATGGAGGGACAGGGGAGATAATGGGAGGGGAAGGGATGCATCTGATACCAGTGTTTGGTGCTGTTTATAAAAGGATGTTTCTCAAAGCCCTGCTCTAATAGCCCTGCCAAATCTGTGCCACTCCTCCTACCCCTCCCCGAGGCATTTCAAAGCAAGTTATCAGGTTATTCCATATGTTGCTTCTGAGTTTGTTTTTGATCAGTGCTGCAATACTGATCTTTTTGTCACATAAGGTTGGAGTAAGAATACACTCATTCATGCACACACACAGGCACAAAATAGCACAAAAGTTCCAAATTTGCTTAAACCAATGATGGAGTACAAGAAAATATTTGATGTACGATTGCTGAGCCTATGGGGACAAAGTGTAGTGAACAGTAAAGCAAAAAGCTGCAGACCTGCCACTAAATGAAGGGGGAGAGCTGCTGGTCTTCAAGTAGTGTTCCTGATCAAGCACAGATTCTTTTATGGGAGAATACAGTACTGGAGTAATTCTCATCTTTCTCTGTTACTTCCTATTCCAGTAGGAGCAACAAACATACTTTATATAGATCCTGTATATGTATTTTCGTCTTATATAGAATATGTTAAATCTAAGACACTGTCTTGATGCTCTCGCACTGCTTGTGCCAGACGTCAGAGTTGGATGTCCACAAAAGCATTTAATACCCTCCTGTGGATGTATTTTCCCAAGTTCCCAGTACAGTATACATATACTGAATTTCTTTTCTCTTTCTGTGAATCAATGCTAGTAATAAAGGAGTATCATATATCAGAATTTTAGCTTCTCTTTACATTTTGCTATAATAATTTACCTTAGGAGACCAGAATATCCAATTTATGATCACTTTTGTTTGGCTTTAATGGCAGAATATTCCTTTAATTCTTGTTTTTTCTTCAGAAAGTGAGGAGTTATTATGTTGATTCATAGCTTATTTGTGTCTGACTTTCAAATAGTAATCTTTAATAAATTCTTCTGGTGTATTAAACACTGACAGCAAGGAGGTAGAATAATGTTAAAATTTGTGTATAAAATTGATTTAACTTCAGCAGTTTAGAACATTGCAAAATTTCATGGTAATGAAATAAGATTTTGTGTTGAAACAGTTTGACTTATTTAAACAGCCAAGTTATGAAAAACTGTAGAGTGGAAAAACCTTATGAGTTTTTTAATCTGAAAAAGCTGAGAGGCATGAAAGATTTTCAGAGTAATAAGTATTTTCATGTGGTAGAACATTAAAATACAATACAAACATCATATAGATATCTTTGGAAATCAGTGAAGTCACTAAATTACTTTTCCTCTGCAGAAAGTGCACAGAGATTTCTATGTATAGTTAAAATGCTCTCTGGGGTGAAATACATGTCACCTTCCTCAGGACAAATTTGTGATCTGTAGCAGTCATTTCCTTATAAGTGAGATATAGGCAGCCCGATCAACAGCGAGCCAGCTCTCAAGTTCTAAGCAGAGTATTCCTTCTTTGGGAATTTCTACTTCAGGAAGTAGTGTAGCAGAATAGGAACACATTTCTAGATTAAAACATTTAGTGCTGAGGAGTGAGTACTCAGTGTGTTATATTGGTGTTTTTGTTTTGGATTGGTTGTAGTCTGATCCTTTGGGCTGAGTGAATATCACCTATTGCAGAATATTTGAGTTTCAGCCTGAAAGAAGTCTCTTTGGTTCTGAGTAGCTTTGCAGTATGAACAGAGTAATAAGTGGGGACCACTGAGAGTTTCCCTACAAAACACTCCTAACCCAAATGCAAATCATAGAACCACAGAGTGGTTGAAGATGTAGGAAGCAACTGGAAGTGGAGGTCCTCTGGTCCAACCTCCCTGCTCAAAAAGGGTCACCTATATCCAATTGCTCAGAGCAAATCCCAAGATAGGGACTCTATCACTTTGCTGCAGCTTCACAATGAAAAAGTATTTTCTGATGTTCAGAGGAAGCTTTCTTTGTTTCAGTTTTGCCCATTGAGTTGTGTCCTGCCACTGGGCACCACTGAGAAGAGTCTATCTTCTTTCTAACCTGTTATTTATATATGAGATCCACTCTGCCACTTCTTTTCTGCGTGTTGAAGAGTCCTAACTCTCAGCCTTTCCTCATATGAGAGATGCTTTGATTCCTTCATGTTTAGTGGCCATTCATTGCACTCTCTCCAGTCAGTCCATGGCTCCCAATGGGAGCCCAGAACTCCAGGTGTGGCCTCACCAGTGCTCAGTAGAAGGAAAAAAACATCTTCCTCCACCTACTGGCAGCACCTCTCCTTGTGCAGATGAAAAGATTATCCTTCATTGTCAAATGCAGATGGAACCAGACTTGCCATTTACATGCATTTGCCCTTCCTGCTTGTGTTTTCTGTTATGGTACCTTTTCAGCATTGCAGCCTCCCTTCTGCTGGATGTCCCCAAGGCTGGGACAGTGCTGACCAACAGATGTGCTCCAAGAGTTCTCCAGCAGCTCCAATCAGGTGGCCAGTCTGTTCAACTTATGGCCCACATGCGAAGGGGCCATAACAGACCTTATATTGCTATGTGTCAGTCACTTGAGCAGATGTGCTTTCTCACTGTTTGGCTGTAATCAAAAGAATTTTTTCAGGTTTTCCAGCAGCCCTGAGAAGTCTGAAAAGGCTGCATGGGGTTTGTGGGCTTGCATATGTGGTAAGAACCTCTAATTTGTTTGGAAAGAACATATAGCTGATAGCCTGTAATTTGCCTGTTTTAATTCTAACATGGTTAACAAAAACCCCAGTGCTGGTATACTTTCAATAATTGAGTGATATAGTGATAGACAATTTCATACTGGGGGGAAAAGGGGGGGATTTGGTAGGACCAAATGGATAAAGAGAATTGTGATCACTATATGCAGTGAAAGCAAGGGAAATGATTCGTATATAATCTCAGAAATAAATTATTTTCAACTCAGTAAATATTTTGTGAATAACATCATATATATACACACATATATATATATAAAAATATTTATATCTTCATTTATAATGAAATGGTGGTAATTTCTATCAAATTTGTTTTCCTTGTATCAGTACAGGACTGTACTTTGTTACTGTTTTACTACTGGTTGTCTTTTTGCAACCATTAAATGATTGTTATATGCAATTGTTATATGCCAAGTAAATCTGACAATGCTTTGCAGAAGGACAGAAATCTATCTTCTTGTGCTTTATTGATTTGTTAGTGCTGCCAAAAAACTTAATTTTAGATATGATATGAATCAAAATTCCTCAATCTTCCTTGGAAAAGCTCTGAATTTGAGAATAATTAATGTGAAATGTGGCATTTATGATTTATTTTGGATTTTAAGTGACTTCTTTATATATATTCCTGACTGCTAACAAAGCATGGTTTTTAATGTTGTTCAAAAATAACTATTCCTTTAATCAACATGGTATAGCATTTTATATTCTAATTTGAGTGAGTTCACATAAACTAACATGTAGCATATTTAATTTGTTCTTTATTTTTGATGCATTTTATGCTTTAATTTTATTTTAACATATTTATGGCTGGTTAATGTGACTTTTTTTAAGATAGTTACTTCTGAAACTTGTAAACACTGATGCTGAAAGGAGTGATAATACATCAAATACCAAATAATGTGTTGACACGTTGATGTGATGTAGATTAAATTAAAAAATCTATTGCAGTGTTTAGCAGCATTAGGCTACTGGTAAATACAAGCAAAGTTTGAGTTTATTTATTCTCTCTCAAGTCCAGTGTAGTTTTTTGCACATTTTGTGGCAAGGAGTTTGTCAAAATTAATTACTGTGTAAAACTTCTGTTTTTTTTCAGAGCACATTCAAATTTAAATCTGAGAGTGACATTCATCTGGCTGAGCACCATAAACAAGTGCTGTATGATGGGAAACTCGCAAGTAGCATCGCTTTTACCTATAATGCAAAGGCCACTGATGCTCAGCTATGCCTTGAATCCTCACCAAAGGAGAATCCTTCAATTTTTGTACACTCCCCCCATGCTCTCATGCTTCAGGTTGGTGCTGCTGAGTTGATGTTTTGTGATTACTATTGACTGACAACTCCACAGAGGACTTGTCTGCTAGTGTAGAGATTATTCTTTTGTGCTCTGTCAGCTGTTAATATAACTTTCACTTCAACTGTTCTTTCTTTGCTCCCTTTCTAAAGCAAGGAAAAGAATGTTCCATAGGAAATAGAGACTTCACACTATAAGGCACAGTTTGACATGATACTGTACATTTTCTGTTTAATGCTTGCCTTTAAATATAGTGATTATAATTCAAGTATATGTATTGAAACAAAATTTTAGAACATCTGCACTCAATATGGTGTTAAAGTTCTCCAAAATTATATTTTAACTGTCCTTTAAAGTTGAGATTAATTGTGGTTTTTCCTTTATTTTATGCATTTAGGATGTGAAAGCTATTGTTACCCACTCCATTCATAGCGCCATTCACTCCATCGGAGGGATCCAGGTTCTTTTTCCTCTCTTTGCCCAGTTAGACAATCGACAGCTGCATGACAGTCAGGTGGAAACAACAGTTTGGTAAGCCTCTTTTAACCAAGATAGAAACGAAATTAAGCTTACAATTTTTTTCCTCTCTTTCTGTGGGAATGTTCTCTGACTTTTTTTCTACATTTTGCCCTTGTTTCTTTTAAAGAATTATTATTTTTTTAAATAGTAGTTTACTGTACAAAACTGATATGATTAAATAAGGAATTCAAATCATTCTGGAGTCTTCAAGAGTAGTTTTATGACAGTCCAAGTTCTGAAAGAAATCAATATACTTTTACTTGAGAGCGCAGTGTTGTTTACCTTCTCAAAATCTCTGTCATTTGAATTCATATTTCATAACATTTAAAAATTAATTAATACGTGGTTAGAAAACTATAGAGCTATGATCAGGCATTTTATAACCATATTACAACTGCAATAGTGACTGGAGGCATGCCAAGAGAATTTTAACCTGGGACCCATGCAGTTTCTCCTTTGATACTGTGGAAGACATCTCTAAGTTGAAAAGCCTTCACAGATGTTAACGCTTCCACTGGAAACCTGAAAAGGACAACCTAGGAGTCTGTTAACACACATGCCGACTTAGAATCATAGAATCCTTTAGGAAAAGATTTCTAAGGTCGTGAAGTCCAACCATTAACCTAGGGCTGCAAAGTCCACCACTAAACCATGTCCCAAAATGCCACATCTGCATGTCTTTTAAATATCTCCAGGCATGGTGCCTCCTTTCTCAAAACTAGCTCAGCTGTGGTTATTTTTGAAAAGATCTCTTGCCATGTGCTTGTCACAGCAGGCTCCTGTCCTGGAGGCAACACAGGATAGCTAAACTTCTCCAGAAAAATATGTGGCCTAAATCTTTGGGGGTAACAAATCTGAAAAGGTAATGCTGAATGACTGGTATTGTGTTTCCATGGGGGATTATTTCTAAGCAAAGCCTACTAGCAAGCAGTGTTTAGGGGCAAGATAAGGTGGCTTTTCTATTTGAATTAGGTGACAAAATAGGTGCAGACATGCAGAGCAGAGCATGTGGATTATTTTCCTGCCTATAATATTCTTCTATTAATTATTCTAGATATTTCTTATTGCATTAGATAGTTCAGTTAAAAAATAGTTAACTGAAAAAGCAATTAACTAATATTAAAAGTGCCAACAAATTTGGAAGACATAAAAGCTGGTTGTGTATTGGTTAATGTGAAACATTTATTTTTTTAAATCTCTTTTGCAGGATGTACTTTGCAATGAAGCATTGTAAAGTAAGGGAAATAGAAAAATAAATGCTTGATTATAAATAAGCTTGAGGAAAAAAATCCCTGTATGTTTTTATTTACTGGCAAAGCTGAAGACAAAAATGTTTTATTCTAGCTTAAGGAAGGTTATGTGTGTATATAGCTCCACATAGGAATAAAATGTATGTGTGTAATAAAATTAAATTAATGAATGAGCTGAATCTGTTACATATGACAAAGCAATGACTAGATCTGTTTAAAAATGAAGAGCTAATGTAATATAAGTTTTAGAAGTTGAGATAAAGACTAATTCTTCCCAAGTGTGAGGTCTACCCAGCGAGTGAGAACATTCATAATGGTTAATTGAAAATAAACACAACATTTCTGGAGTTAGTTGAACTGTAAGTAGAAAAAAAAATGTTCTTGAATAAGTCAATACATTTCTTCTATAATTAGATTATGTTCTAAAAAGAGATCTGAAATTCATTGTGCTATATGATTGTACAAATGCCTAATACAAGAGGATGTGATCCT
Source organism: Cichladusa arquata (assembly GCA_026413545.1). Taxonomy (NCBI): domain Eukaryota; kingdom Metazoa; phylum Chordata; class Aves; order Passeriformes; family Muscicapidae; genus Cichladusa; species Cichladusa arquata. The sequence goes on along the minus strand of JAOTQP010000001.1, from coordinate 66,560,135 downwards.
AACTCAAGAACACACTGAAAAAAAAATTTAAGCAAATGGCTGCTTGATGACATGTAATTTATATGTTGAATTAATATGGGTTTTGTGTATGTGCATTGTTTTCTCATATTTTATTTAATGGGATAGAGATATCAAGAAAAATAATGCTGGAAGTGGACAAGGAAAAATAGACAGAAGAATAAAATGTTTTTGGGCTCAAAGAAAGAAGGTAATGGGGAAAGAGTGCTAAACATGAAAAGGTTCATTTGAGGAGTGGAATAAGGGAAGTGGTGCACTTAATGAGTCCTTTCCTTGTTCCCCCTTGTTTATTAGATTGTCTCTAGGTATCTGATGCTCTGTTATACCTGTCTTACCTATAAAAGTATATCTACAACTGCAAAAGAGGGCTGTCCCAGTTCTACTGCTTTTCTGAATCCTTTTCACCTCTTTCTCTCCTACATATGTGAAAATCTGTTGAATAAGCTCAGGGTTCTCAATTATTTGATTTTTTATTTGGATGTTTTTAATATTAGAAGGGCTTTATTAACAGAACCCTAAACCTCATCATCTGAACATCAGAAAAAGAATTACTAAAATTATCAACATTTTGTAAGTAAGACAGGTATAACTGAGCGTCTACTTTTTAAGATGTGTAGTTTGATAAGAAGTAGGCAGGTTTCCTATAATTGTCTACAGATATGAAGCCATCCAGCTTGATAGAAATTAGTTTGTGGTATTGATTTTATTTATTTGCCTAATATGAAAAAATCTGTGAGTTTCAAATAATTTTTATTAGTATCTTCAGTTTAATTGAATTTATCTTAAAGATCATAGCAGCAAATAACATGAATGCCATGTAGTATCCTGCCTTCCTAACCTGTCCTCTCATCCTATCTTTCAAACATTTTCTGGTCATAGCTGACACAGGTATTTAAATTGAGAGTAGGTCTGGAAGTAATCCTTCCTGAGGTTGTTGCATTTGCCTTTGTGCCTGTCATGGAGAGCCGAGGTCCCAGTCCATTGCTGCCTCCAGCTTAAAATTCAGAATTTACATTGTTGAGTGCTGGTAAGCCTCCCCTCCCTGTTTTGAAGGGAAGAATGCTGGATATTGCTCCTAAAATTTCACATCAGTAGTGTGACCTAGCCGTGCTCAGATAAAATCAGTTATACTTGAGTTTTCCCGAACTGTGACAGCCAGAATGTGACTTGCCAAATCGGTCTGCCTGGACAAGAGTTTGTCATGAAAATACAGACACTGCATCATGTAGTAGAAATCCATTGTAAATTCCTCAACTGTTGTACTTCTGCATACTCCAGGAGGTCAGGGACTCGTAATGGTGGCTAACTTATTACTGGAGTCTGTGTCCCAAAATGTTTTGCCTGTAAACAGAGGTACTTGCCTCTATAGTTCTCTCACACTATACCTGTTCAGCTGACTCATGTTTTTGAATGCAACCTGATTAGTAGCCTTATTAGCTTCATCACATGTTATGAGAAAAGAATTGAAAAGGCATGAGAAATCACTTCCCCTTTCTCTTGAACAAGCTTACAGAAAGAAAAAACCATATTTGAACTGGAAGCTAAGGAAGCACTTTAGAGAGCTGCCATAACTGTAGCTCATGGAAGCATTAATTATTGGTGTATGATTTTCCTTAATACCACTTTATCTGTTTATGCTAAGATTAATTTTCAGTAGTTACCATAGCCTGTAATGGAGTTATTCATACAATCTTTTTGTATTACTTTGGAGAAGCTGAAAATACAAATAAAGGATTTTTATCTTCATAAAGGATTATTTCCCAAAGAGAATCAGACAAAACAAATATTTGCATCATTCTCTTTTATATAGACTTTTCAAGTTAAATGGTGTGTAATTAATAATCATACTTAGATCTCCAAAGCAACATGCCTACCTTAGCTAAAGGTGCCTGTCATAAAACCCAATCCAGATAATTTTGCAATACATCATCCAAGATGAAATTTATATTAAGGCAAATCTGACAGTGCAAATTATCATGGGAATGAGGAGTCTAGGGAAACTGATCTGTGTAGTGGTTTAAAAAGAAAATAGAAGAAAAGACCTGCAACAACAAAATGAAACAAACAAAAAGCCAAGGCAAATTTCACTTTTATCCTAAGGGTGCAAATTCCTGACTTCTAAGATACTTCTAAACAGTATCATAACCATTAGAGGTACTGCATCATCATGCTTTGGTCTATCATCTTTTTTTTTTCTCTTGCTTTTAAATAATGGAAAACTACTGGATTTT
>JAOTQP010000001.1:66464941-66557786 GCA_026413545.1 Cichladusa arquata | reverse complement strand
AAGGTACTTCTAAACAGTATCATAACCATTGGAGGTACTGCCTCATCATGCTTTGGTCTATCAACTTTTTTTTTTTTTTTCCTCCTGCTTTTAAATAATGGAAAACTACTGGATTTTTATTTTTTTTCCCAGAAATTAGTTATATTTTCAGTAAATATAATAATTTATATGATATTTTAATAATATAATTATCAATTATAATTATATAATTTTCAGTAATGATCATACATGATCATTATCATTATCTCTGATTTAGTGTTGGTTGCCATATGTCATTCCATCTTGTATCTGTATCTTGGCTCCACTGCAGACAAATTGACATATTCTAGGAAGGGTGTGATAGAGAAGATGTATAGGAATGGGCTGAAGTATCCTTTATATCCAGGGGTGTTGAAAGTAGAAAAGAATGGAGAGAAGTTTTGTGCAGCAGTGCACAGAATTTTGCAAGTTTAATATGTAATGTCAATTACTGTGTAGCAGCCTGATTCATGTTAGTTGCTGGTAAGTTTGTTAAATTCTGTTTGAAAAATTGTTCAACTTAGATGACAGTCTTCTCATCGATACTATTTTCGCTCTATCAACAACAACCTTTTTAAAAGAATGATTTTGGCAACCTGTTTCTGCTGATAAATATTTTCATATTTCAAATCTTCAGTTTTAATTTGTGTTCAGCTGCCAAGGTGAATAAATAGAGTATCTCTAGAAATTGTTAAAAGTTCTGGATACAGTCCTCCAAATTAGAGAGATTAAATTCTTAGAATACAATATTGAGGGGGAAAAAACATTACATCAGTATAGATTTTTATGTCTAGATACACATTTCCTTGAGATCAGTCTGACAATGTGGGGAAAGAGAACTTTTGAAAAGGCTGTGAAAGTTTATCTGAGAATTCAAGCAGATCAGGTGCTCATTGATATAAAGTATGTAAGGTGAAGAACATTACATGTGAAACCAGTGTTGTGTGCAACAGCTGTTACTTAATGCAGTTTCATTCCTCCCTCCTCCTCCAAAACAGAAGTTTCACCTAAAAGTCCACAAAACAAAACCCAAGCCATAAATTCCATACAATTCCTCCCCTCACCCCTTCCAAAAAAATGCAAAAAACCCTCAACCCCACAGCCAGCATGTAGTCTATTTTCTGCCTGCCTCTGATCATTGTCAGGTAGTAATACCTTCAGTTCTGTACATGCAGTGAGAATTTTAAAAACTTCCATTTTGATTTTATAGTTCTTCTATGAGTTAAAATATTACAGATCTTTTACTTACTTAATTTCCTGCATAATAATGTGAGCAAACTGCTACTTAAATTCAATTATTATGTTAATTTTTATGAATACTGTGGTCTTATACAGTATTCATCTCAAACTTCATTGTGCCTCTATGTGCCTGCCAGATGGTTCTCTTTAACTGCTGCATTTTCTAGTACTTGGATTTTTTTTAATGTGCTTGAAGGTGTAATGGTGCATTCATGTGTGCTATCCCAAGATTTGAATTACTATATACTGCAGTCAACTCTATTATTTATGGTGGCAATCTTGGATAATGCAGAAGGATTAGAAGTTAGAGTTACTGCCTGCAGACCTGAGCTGACTCTGCAGAGCTGGATTGAGGTATCTTTATGTGTCTGGATCAATAGATGTTAAAAGCCCTTTTGGAATTAAGTAGAAGCATAGCTCATTCACAAAGGCATTGACTAAATTAATAAATTTTCCTGAAGCTAGAAACACTGGCATCATTCTGCAGTAGCAGCTAAGGTAGCTCTGTGCAGAGGTAATGTGGGCAGGTAGCATTAATTAGTTCAGCCACAGCCCACATAAAGATGGTCAATATCTAAAAAGTGATATTTGGGCACTGGCTGCATCTATATTACTACACTTTTTTTTTGAGTCAGTATTTCTTACATAGAACCAGCTTGTCTGTTTCTGTGTCTGTGGCATGGTTAGGTATAAACTGGTCAGTTATGATTTCTGAGTTGACTTGTGGTTTATGTGTGCTTAAATAGAGGGAAAGAGGGAAAAATCTTTATTGTTATGGTGTCAGTGTGTCTTACAACTTGCAGTCAGAGTATAGCAGAATTTCTAACAGTTGTATAGAGATTATATTGAGATAAGAATAACTCTAGCCCAAGAGCTTACATTTAAATTTATAGAATGAGCAAGTAAACTGTGATACAAATTTAAAGGCTTTTGACAAAGTACTGAGAATAGAAAATGAACTTAAGTCTTTTAATGGTACCAAAATCTTTACAATCCATTTTAAGATTTTTTTTTCTTTCCGTTAAAATATAATATTAATAGTATTAGCTATTATAATTTAAATTCCAATTCTGTGAGGAGCTGTTTCTTGACTTTATGCATAATGGCTTGTTGTCCCAAGTTATAAGGTTACTCATAGCAAATGGTGGAAAGATGGAAAGAAAATGCAGTTTTCTTTCACCTATTAAATTAAAAAAAAAAAAAAAATCTAAGTTTAAATCTTCAGCACTGTATGTGAGCTGCTTATGGATTTTCATGTAGTAAAAATGACTTATTTTAGATGACAAATACAGTAGAAACTTTTGGTTGGGGTAAGAAAAAATTGATGCATATAAGCTGGTTTGAAGTTGATGTGACAGCTTGACAGGCTGTTTTGATAAAAGCTTTGGAGTACTGTAAATGGATATTATCTGTGTTCTTTTCTTGCTGACACTTTGTGAAGCATTCTGTATGTGATTTTAGATGGATTATTATGACCATTCAACAATGCAGAAAGACAAGGCACTATTTCATGTTCCCAGCATGTACTTTGGCTACTCTCTGCACTTTTGCATGGCAGACTTACTCAACAAATAGAATAAATCTTGTTTTCCTTAGCACTTTCATTATTTTTTGGTGCTAGGGTGGATTAACCAATCTCAACATTAATTTCAAAGTAAGAGATTCTATTTAAAGAGCAAGTGAACCTTTAGATGACTAGATACTCTAAGTAAAGTTGAAATGTATCAAATGCAGGTTGGACATTTTCTTTAAGTCCCATTTTCATACCTGCAATACCCACAGTTTTCACTCTTTCCTATGCCTAAAACATATGTGAGAACTTCCGTGGTTGCAGACACTTGTCTGTACAGCTAGGAACTGTTACATCTTTTTAATTTTTTAGAAAAGGAATTATGATTCTATATATGCATTGTATATGCACTACAATACATTTTGTCATCTACCTTTTTGAATATTTGAAAAGTAATTTTAAGTACTTCCTTTCTGTCACATTTTTTTTTTCTTTCTCCATTTCCTCTGGGTTTTTCAGCAACAGATGAGTGTATTTTTGTTTTACTCTCATCACCCAAGAGTCAATTATGATTTATTTTGCCTGTGGTGGATTGATCTGTCATATGTTTCCAATGCTGGCTTTCATAACATAGTTTCACTTTCTTACCAATTCCATCCCCTGAAGTCTTTCATATCTCTTATGTTACTGTACTGTAACCTTTTCTGAACACTTTCCTTCCCTGTACTTTCTGAACACTTCACTTAAAGATACTGCTGGGATGGGCTGTTGGGTGATTTTCTCCTAGGCTCTGGAGTCTCCCTGTGCTATTTTAACGGGATGAAAAGTAATCCTTAACCTTTATTTAGTCAGGCAGATATTATTCTCATGTTTGGTCTCTAGAAAGTTTGAAGGAAGCTCTCCATCCTGCTGTTGTTCCACTGTGGTTTGTGGTGGGCACCACTGCCTGTGTTTATGTTCAAAAATTTTATGCCTCATTTTTGTGTAATAATGTAGAGACTGTAAGTGTGGAATGAGGACATACCTAGTGGCTGCAAATTTTGCTGTTTAGCATAGTTAGTCTGGCTGGTGAAATATTTGACACAGCCCCTGCCTGCATCATTCTAGCACTGTCAACAGGATTTCACCCAGCATCTTCTGCCTCTTTCAGCTGCCAAAGATTTGGCTAGAACTGCAAGTTCCAGGACTGGATATTTAAAACATGGGATGGTCATGGTCAAACCGGGAGAACTGACAGTGCTTGTTTGAATATGAGTTCCCACTCCTATCATTGTAATATGTGAAAAATCACTAGAGAAATTTCTCAACAGGAAAAATAAGATTTGCTTTCTTCTAAGGAATTGTTCACCACCTTAAGCCTATTTCTATTTACTTAATAGCTGGTGATTATTCAGAAAGCAACATTTTTAATCTGAAAAAAATCTTGTTCTTTACATGCAGTGCTACCCTGTTAGCTTTCTTGGTTGAGCTTCTTAAGAGTTCAGTAGCCATGCAAGAACAAATGCTTGGTGGAAAAGGCTTTCTAGTCATTGGCTATCTCCTTGAAAAGGTACGTTTGGAGGATTTTTATCTTTGTTCTTAATATTTCTGCTGTCACTGGGATACTTTCAATCACTTGGCTCTGGTGGAATAAAATATATTTGTAATATATGTACTACAAATTAAAAATATTTTGTAAATTGTCTACAGAAATCTTTTAATCTTTCTCATCCTCTTATATACCAGTATTCAAAGAATAAGTTTTCTCAGGGTGGTTCTGTTCTCTTATTTATGTTCTTACTTTAGATCTGTTTGTGAATCACTTTAAAGTATTTTCATTTCTGTTCTTTCCATCCCTCCAAACTTGCTTAAGAGAGTTCTCTTGCTTCTAGTTTGTACCTACATAGCAGAGATGTCATAACTGAGATTTGGGGTTTTTTTGTGCGTGTGGGTTAATCAAAGTTAAATTAATCTTCTGACTCAATTCTAAAATTTTTGAAATAATTGTCCTGTGTTTTGAAGATGAAAAATTGTAACCAAATTTAATTTCTGAAAGAAAGGGCATTCCTTGTACTTAATCATTTTTCAGACATAATGAGCAGTTATCACAAAACTGAGGTTCAGTTCAGTTGCCTGAGGAACATCAGACAAGCCTGTTTCCCTGCCTCATGACACCCTGTTACTGGGGTTTAATAATCTAAATAATCTAAATAGTTTTAGCTATACTGAGGTAATGATGGTCCTACGATTGAAGCTCATGTTTCTGACATTCTTGAATGTCTACTACTGGGCTTTTATTACCATGAGGTCAGCATAACAATCTTTTAAGCACAAGATAAAAATCCTAGTACCAGCTTTCAAAAATGTTCAGAAATTTGAAGAAGAATGATAAGTAGTTTCTCTCATTCTGTTCCCTTTGTTCTTTGCACTAGGGAAATACCTTCACTCAATACCTAAAAGCAGATTTTCTATGCTTCTGTTTTCACTACTAAGCAAGTGTGATTTAGAATTTCAAAGAACTAGCCTAAGGTGGTATTTTTTTCCAAGGGTAGGTTTTCTTGTGCCATAACCAGAATGAATTTACAAAGCTGTTAGCTTTGGTTTGTTAAGTTACACACAGGCAGACTGGTGAGCCCTCATAGAGGGCTTTCTCCTGAGTGGAGCACTCTTGTTTATACACATGGAATATATCAATTCAAAATGTTGTGCACAATTTTTTTTAAAAAAAGTTTGCATGCTCTTCTAATTAACACCTGCTATGTTCATTAGACTTAGGCATGTGAATATTTAAAGAATTTTTATTGATCACAGCATAATTCTTAAAACGTGTTGTTTTCTGGGTGTTTTTTACATTAGATTCACTTAGCTGCAGTTTTTTGAAAGGATGTATTTTAATTTTTTCAATCTATGCTTGTATTCAGTTGGCACACATGGTGGGGAAAAAATCTTTTTGTTTCCTAGTCTCAGTTTTATTATTTGTAAATAATCTGCTGTATCTGTTGTTCATTTGCATGTAATCAAATACTTCAGAGAACACAGAGAGTTCTTTTCTGTTTTGATTGAACTTCCAAACAGCTTTTTTTTTCTTATTAGTTGCAGATTATTTATTGTGAATTTGGATGTAAAAGACAAAAGAAATTCAGCATCCAGGCTGAACTTGTATTACTGACAAGTAGACTTCAATTCTAAAAATAATAAAGCTCCATATTCCCAGACTGTACTTACAGCATCAAAAATAATTCAGAAATTAAATCACAGAATCATTTAGGTTAGAGAGGACCTTTAAGATCGAGTCCAGCTGTTAACCCAGCACTGCTAAGTCCACCACTAAACCATGTCACTCTGTGCCAGATCTACACATCTTGTAATACCTCAGGGATAGTGACTCCACCACTTCCCTGTACAGCCTATTCTAGTGCTTGACATTTTGTGGAGAAGGCAAGGAGAAGGATCTTTAGAGTTTTTTACTATTTATTTGTCTGTTAATTTAGTATACAAAGAAGTTTGCCAAAGTCCTCATGCCATGTTACTACACAGGAGCAGGTCTCAACAGTGATTTTATGGCATATGCTATGAAACTGAAAGAGTCCTGAAGTTTGAGGAAACCATGAATTCTGCTCCTTCAAATACCTACTTAAATTTAAGAAACAAAAGCAAGTCTCCCAATAATATATGTTCACACAGTGATACCCCCAATTTCAGGAAGGCACTCGTTTAATTTAAGAAGAGATAAGGACTTCAGATGAAATTCTCAAGAATCATGCTGTAAAATGTAGAATCCTGATTGGGTTCTAATAAAATGAAAACAAACCCAGCAAAGCAAAATGCCACGTAGCTATTAGAAGGATCACTAATATTGTTAGAAAATATAAACTGCATTCATATTCAGTGACATCAAAACATGCAAGGCTGCACATATTTAGTAATGATGAGCCAGGTGAAAGTACTGCTTCATAGTTCTGCTCTAATTATATTAAAGTAGAAGATTTTTTCTTTATCTTTTTTCTTTCTGATTATTTTTCCCCAGTCATCTAGAGTTCATATAACCAGAGCTGTTCTGGAACAATTTTTGTCATTTGCAAAATATTTGGATGGATTATCTCATGGAGCACCTCTACTGAAGCAATTATGTGATCACATCCTTTTTAATCCTGCTATCTGGATACATACCCCTGCAAAGGTAAGGATACACTTGAATAATGCTATGACTCTGCCACAACAAAATTAAATACTGTTTATCTTTTATAACATTCTGCTTAGGTTTTTGGTTTTCCTTTTTTTTTTTTTTAATTGGTAATAGCAATGATTTTTAGATCATGAAGTCTGTACACTGCTTAACTATATATTTCAATATCTTTTATAATTTCCTAAAAGCAGTTAAATTATTGCCCAAGATTCTCTCTGATTACATGAAAAGATTGTTTCAAGAAACCCAATCCCTTTTTCAGTGATTGCATTACATTGTTTTCCTACAGATTAAGCATAAAATTTTGTATTTTTAATTGCAGGAAAAATGTGTTTTGTTACATAATAATGTAAGCTCTCATTTTAATTCAAACTGTATGTTTCAGTTTGATAAAATATTATCATTCATCTCTGGTAATAATGAATTACTTGTTTTCCTAAGTAATCATGATTTGAGATATATGAACCCAAGTGAAAAGTAGCATTGTCTTAAAAACAGAAAATATGTACTTCTGGTACAAAAAGTCAGAATAGAAAACAAGCCAATATGTTTATCATTACTTAAATCATTCCTAGGTACAAGCACAGCCCCTGCCCTAACCAGAGTTGTAATTAGTTTTTCAGGTTTTTTATGTCATATCCAAAGTCTATTCTAAAGAGAACCCTACAATTTAAGGCTACTAATTCAGAGCTTCCATTTATGTGGATAACTGTTTCATTCCTCAGGTGCAGCTATCTTTGTACACCTACCTGTCAGCTGAATTCATTGGGACTGCTACAATCTACAACACCATACGCAGAGTGGGCACGGTGCTGCAGTTAATGCACACACTGAAATACTACTACTGGGTGGTCAATCCTGCTGATAGCAGTGGCATTACTCCTAAAGGATTGGGTGAGTGCAGCCACTAAGCATTTCTCCTGTAGGAGGTTTGTGATGTACATGTCAGAAAGCTCCTTGGATCTGTAGACAAGGAGGTAAATAAATGGCAGTAGTTCATACTGGTCATCAGCAGAAAGACTGTGGAAGTACTTTTTGGTGTATCATAAACCCGTGATGATAATTTATGTTTATATGTATTCCCAGAAGATTCCAATTCTGGTCTCCAATCATGTAGCATATACTTATGAGAGCATACTGTAGGAAACATATTAAAAAGATTGATTTTTCTTCCTCTGTAATAAAGAGGAAATAGTACATTTATTTCATATGCCAAAGAAAGCTTTGTGTGGTTTGAGTGATTAGTTGCATTAAGTGACCTTGAAAACAGAGTGGAAACTTCTAGTTCTCCCTGCAGAGGTCTCTGAAACTGCATTTCCTGTTCAATAATACTTTTTCTCTGTCCTTATAAAATTGAGGTTTATTTAACTTCGCTTAAAGTGATGTGCTTAGCTTAGCACAGGAGGTACTGAATGACAGCACCAGCACAATGCAATAATGGATACTGGTTGAATGCTGAATGTTACAGATGTGTATTACCCAGAACAAATCATTCTAATCCTATACATTCTGGCTGTAATGCCATTACATTTAGCTATCTACTTCTGTAAAGCAGGAAGGATTTGGCTGACAGTCTCTTAAGGAAGTACCTGATAAAGGAGAATTTATTAATTATTTTTAGCATGTAACTATTAATGTCATGCTGAGAAATTGAATAATTGGGGGATGTTTTTAGTACTGTCACATACCCAAACATTCAAGAGTATTGCATGTCTAACATGTTAGTTATTGGGTAATTCTTATCTGTGAGCTGTATGCATAAGGGTTTCCCTCAATATTATTTTTTTAATAAATAAAACTGGAAGTGACAATTTTTTTCCTAGATTAGATGTCCTAATAGGCGGTGAAGGTGTTGAAAATCACAGAAAGATGAATCCTGCTCTAGGATCTTGGATGACATTTATAGTTCTCATATAGTATAATATTAGATGAAGAGCAGCCTTCAAAAATTATTAAAATTTATTTTCAAATACTTAACAAAAGCTCACTTTTCTCTGTTCATTTAAATGAAAGATTTGAAATCCTAGATAATGAAAATTACCTGTGGTGGTTATTTAATTAGCTTGAAATCTTTGTCAGTGATAAATTTTATTATCCACTTACGCTGATTCTGGATTCCTGCTGCCAAAATAGAATTAACTTCTTTTTTTGGTGCCTGCAGTGAAGATATCTCCTTCTGAGCTAGATGTCTGCTGATTATGCGCAGTGGAATGCAGGAGTCAGTTGCCTTAATACAGGTTTCTAGCATCATTGTAGTCTCAGTGGGGCATCCCACTTGCTTTTCAGAAGGATGCAGGTTTCCTGTGTATCCAACACCAAATCTGCTTGTTTTGGGTAGATATTTTGCAAACTTTATGGCATGACAACTTGCACTGGTAAGTATGTTTAGGAAGCTGTGTCTTGTCTCTAATAGACAGGCACTTGAGAAATGCTTTGTTTGAAATGTTGCTTCCTAGACTGTGCTGCCTCTATTGATTAGATCTCCACTAACCCCGGTGGGAGGTTAGAAGCTGGTCTTATGTGGGAACTACACTGTTGATGTCTGAATTGAGGGTGAGCTGAATCCTGCCCTGGGGGTGGCTTTATTCAGGTTCATACTTTCAGAGAGCTGCTCTGTTGAGGTTTACACTGTTACACTGCACAGGTACAGTTTTACCATCAGACAAGTTAACTGTATCTGAGATCAGTGAGGAATTGGGATGTTTAAAACTCAGATGATCATCTTATATACATTGAGTTTGTGACTGTTGAATACCCAGCTGTTGTGAGGTGAAGTTTTCAGGTGTCAACCATATTTACAGCTAGATAGACTTGGAAAATTCCTCAACTAACTTGAGAGTGGAAGTTTGATAATGCAGTCTACCTGTTATGTAGAACTCTCTACATAACTCTCTCTTTTTTCTAGTATATCCGATTAAATTAATAAAAAAAAACTTCCTGCGCTTCTGTGTCGTAATACTACTACCTAACGACACTTTGAAAATGTGTTTCATATTACAGACTGCTTCCCTCTGGCTAGATTTGCTCTTTTGTGGAGTCAGTGACATTTCTTTCTGTAGGAAGCATGGATTGTTTTATCTTGACCATATCTGCCTCTTTGCAGTCAACTGTATTTTTTGAGTATTTGTATGTGTGATTCCAGTTGCATAGCTTCAAAAAATATATAATCATCAAAATCTGAACAGAAGGCATGAGGTGCACAAGGATACAAAATTAGGGATGAGAAATGAAGCAGTTAACTCTAAATTAAGCATAGATATGGCTGGTTTACATCCCTATCTTTTCTTTTATTCAGAGTATAGTACATTCTCCTAGCATTTGTGTCAGTTGCAGACAGGATTCTTTTTTTTATCTGAAACCAGGTCAGTCTCTGGAAGGTAATCAGGCAGTGTAAATTAGTGGGTGCTTGGTGCAGCAGTTTGACAACAAAAAATGAAAATTTCTAAGGCCTTCATAGAGTAGTTGGGAAGGTGATTTATAAACTGAGGCCATGCATGTTTTCAAAAAACATTTTACGATTGGCTATATCTGAATTTTCTCATTTTGTCTTTAGTTACATTTACAAATAAACCTGACTTTTTGAAAGTTGAATATCTTCTTTCTTTCTTATTCCTTATCCTCTTCCTCCTTCCCTGCAGAAAGCCCTGTGTAATTGATAGAACTACAAAGAAGTAGTAGTTTCTTTTCTATCTGTAAGAGTGACTTGTGTTGCGTTGAAGAATGTCAGCCTATCAGAGAGGAGGACCAGTGACTTAGCAACACATGTGCAACCCAGCATAGTTATGGAGTTTTCTCTGTGCAAATCAGCACTGGTTCTTTTTTTGCTATTATTTCACAGACAACTTCTGCCTCTGACTAATAGAGCTGTAATAACTGTGGTGATTTGCAAGCAAATGACTGTGAAAATATAATAATTGCTGAGGTGATATGCTGCTAAATTTAATTTCATATTACCTTCATTTCATAAAAGATTTTTTATGAAATCAACATTAATTGCTAGCAATTGATAAAATTCCTGAAAATATTAAAAAATGTTTAATCAGTTGGATGTTGCATCACTTTTCTTTACCAGATATTTTTTTAACATTAAGTGCAGGTCTGGCTGATTCAGACAGCTTACAGTCATTGAATACAGTCCTAGGAGTAGCTGTAGTTATTACATTTAAGGCTTTTTTATTTTCACCTCTGTTTTCAGCATCCCATAACTTCACCAATCCAAAGCTCAAAAAGGGTAACTCTTCCAGTATTTTGTCTTTGTGTTAATTTTTATTAGCCTGCCTGCTGCCACTATTGCCAGGAAGTTTATAATTTCTTGAAATGGAGAATAATATATGAAAAACTTTGCTAAAGAAAGAAAGTTGCAATGTAAAAATACAGTTATGTGAAATTTAAAGTTGCTGTGTTTTAAGTTGCATTTGATATCTCAAAATGGAAGAATAGGACTCATTTTCTATAAACATTAATTTTAATGTATGAAACAGAAAAATGTCATCATGTGAGCAAATTGCAGCTGAAATTCTAGGTGGACTTGACATGAGACTTTTCAAATTTGGAGAAGATTTTACTGGAAATCATGCCAATATCTAAAATTTGACTGAATGTGCTAAAGTGCCTTTAAATAATTTGCTGTCATATTAGGAAGTAAGCTTATTCATGCAGACATTTCAGTACTGTGATGTTTTCTTGTCTTCTAGGCATGTCATCTTTTATGTGGAGATACTGAAACACTTTTTAATATTAGTAGTTTGATTTACTATTACTTGCACATAGTTACTCTGCTTCAGGGTTTTATTGCCTTCCCCTGTGGAGGTATAAATGATTTTTTTAAAAATGAATTTTAATAAAATTTTTAAAAGGCTCAGGTTCTTATTTTAAATTTTGTTTTGTATCTCCTCTTTCATTATTGGTTTCCTGTTTCACACTGGTATTTCTTCTTAGAATCAGAGTACTGAATTCATATTTGTATTTCCATTTCCTTCTGAGCTACTGGAAACACTGTTTCAGAGTGTAAAAGTATCAACTTGGTCCATAATTATTCATAGTTGGTTTTACATTTTAGATGTAGATTCACATAGTGGACACAAGTTGTCTGTTTAAAATTGAGTTACGCTTTTCTTCTGGCATTGTTTGTTTCAACGTTTTTTACAAAAAGCCTAAAAAGTCAGACTAATCTCCAAAGAAAAGAATCTAAATGTTATTATTTGTTTTTTAACCTTAGACTGTGATTATAGCTGTTATCTTGATTTGCCACATGCACACCTTTAATAGTTTGTTAAATCATACAGAATAAGGATAATAGGATCATCCAGCCATCGCAGTATCTAAACACAGAACAAAGCAGACAGTGGAATGAAAATGATTTAAAATATATAGCTTCTTTCTGTGTTTATTTAATTTTGTGATGAATTGGAAGGGACCCATCAGGATCATCAAGTCCATTGCTGGCCCTGTGCAGGACACCCCAAGAGTCACACCTTGTGCCTGACAATATTGTCCCAGCTCTTGAAGTCAGGCAGGCTTGGTGCTGTGACCACTCCCCTGGAGAGCCTGTGTTGGATAAGAGAAATGTGAATTTAAGTTCCCAACTACTGTGTAGTTTAGTTCATTCCTGAACTGAATGGACAAGCATTTCTCTCTCTACTGGTGTTTCCTGTTTTCTTCACACTCCAGCTGTCAATGAGTTCTACCTTTATGAGTAGTATCATGTATCCTTATTGAGAATGCAGGGTGGCTAAAGTACAAGTTATATAATGCTAAAGAGCTTTCAAGTGTGTTTTTCATGTCCAGTATTTTTGAACATGAGCTGTGAAAGTGGGAATTACAGATATTACTATGAGGAGAAAGTAACTATAGTTTTTCATTTTGTGGATAGAAAAAGTTCCACAGAGTTATTTCAAGAGCTGGATTCGAGAGGAACTCAGTTCATGTTAGATTTACAGCAGGGAGAAAATCAGGTCCTCTGTGATCCACATATCATGTGATGTTATTTATGTGTGCATGAAGATCAGATTCTGCTATCTGTATCATGTTTTATTAATTTAAGGAGTAGAAAAATCATATTTTTTACATACTAAAAAATCAGAACAGATGGAAGAATGTTACATTTGGTTGGTGGTAGAACTGATAACACAATTTTATTTCCAAAGACAGAATTAGAAATCAATTTTTTTTTGTTATTCAAAGCTCCTAATCAGCTTTTTTTGGGGGGAGGTTGTTTGTTTGTTTGTTGCTTTTTCCCACAGCAGTACTGATTGTACTTAACTTTGTGAATGTGTTTACTTATTTCCTCTTATTTACTTCTGGTTTATGCCCCTATAATTCTCTCTACTGCAGGGATGAATTGGATCAAATGATAATTTTTTTTCATTTATTTTTGTCTGGGTAAAGCTGGCTGTTATTATGTGTGTATATTTTAAAAAATCTGACGCAAATGATGGGCTCTGTGAATAATACATACATAAAGAAATCTAAAAGCAGGAAATGCTTTAATGACTCATCCTTGTGTGGGATAAGGGAAGCATCCTTTCTCTTTGCCCATTAAAAAGAATGTTACTATTTTGTATTAGGGATTTATGGTTGTTGTACCAGATCTTGAAAGGATTATCTTCATAGCTGATCTAATTTGAGATTGGTTTTAGTCTTTAGCAGTGCTGACTATCAGTGTCTGAGTGATGGTGACACTGAATTGTCTATATGCAGTGATAGGCACGAAGATTAAAAGATAGTTAAAACTTCTTTGCAATGTCTGAGTTGAAAAACAAGAAGTACTTGTCTTTCTTTGCCTCAGTATGTGTGGCTAATGAATGCTTTTTTATTATAGGATAAATTACATCATTGTTTGGTCAATAATACATTTTTTAAAATAAATCTTCAACTGGGAATGAAGCAATTTAATTAGTAATGAAGTAAAAAACTGATGATATAAGAATTATAGTGAAAAATCTGGTTTAGGTAGTTTTAGAACTTCCTAGTTAATTAATTCTACTCAGCCTCTGTCAGATGATCATTACATCATACTGCTGCAGTCCTTTCTTCCATTCTTTGTAGCTGTCTGGTGGTTACATAGCCTCCGGTTTCTCCAGCCTGTCTTATTTTTCCTTGCCAGTTTTTGAAACTAATTTTTGAAACTAATGAAGTCTTTTGGGTAGCAGCTGTCCCCTTTTTCTGATTCTAGAGCAGTGAAGCTTCCTGACCCAACTAAAATGCAAGGAATAAATAGTACTAGAGGACTGAAGGGAAAATTGCACTTTACCTGCTTGGCACATAGCCTGCAAGCAACAACTCCTTTGGTATCCTTTGCATGTTGAAGAATCCTTTTCAAGGTTTTCACACTCATTCCAGGGAAATGAGTGGGTACATGAAGAAGTAGATAAAACTCATATGTCTTTGAAGAGGTTTGCAGTTAAATTGGGATATCTTTTTGACATGTCCTTACAATTTCTGTTACAGAAATGTTTTGCAGCATCTCCCTTGTCTGTATTCTGTTTCCATAATTGCAGTCTTTCAGGAAAAAACAAAATGTCCTTTTTATTTTCTTTAATCCTGGTTTTCAGATATTGAATCCCAATAAGGTGTAGGAGGGAAGAGGGTGTACAAAGAAGGAGAAACTTCTGAGATGCAGTTAGGGAAATTGAATCCACATTTAAATTAGGGGAAAAAATAGCTAAATTATATAAAAATATGTATATATTTGTTAGATAAAAATAGCTTGTTGATAACTACCACACGATATTTAAAAATTCATGTAATATTTAATATAATTGCACCTAGTTAAAAAAAAAGCAACAAAAATCCAACTGACTTCTCTTTTTACGGTGGAAAACAGATATTTCATGGTGCCACTAAAACTAACATAGGCTAGTCTTATATCTTTAGAGCCTGATAGACTTTTTTACTACAGTACCCTTAGTGTTCTTACAAATAGTGAGTGAAGAGCTTGAGATTTATTTGCTTATTTCTGAAGAGTACACAATTCACCTCTTTCCACTCCTAAACAGGAAGAAATCTTGAGTGTATTAGACATTATTTTTGTTCCTCCTAGTGAAACAAACATACCTTCCCTTAAGGTTTTCTGTTTTACAAACTTGAATTACTGTGTGTAAAGCAGCGACTTCACTTCAAAAAGCATCACCAAAGACAATTAGAAAATCTTCATTAAAAAGTTGTGTTTATCTAGATTGGAAATAATAATGAGAAATAGACTGCTTTTAAACTTTGATCTATGTTTATCAGTGTAAGATGAAATGGCTGATGGAAAAATAATTTAAGTTGCATTTATTTTTACTGTACAAAATTTAAGACTGTCTATGCCATGCATTGTCTGGAAAGCAGGAACTTAACGAATCTCCACTTCAACTTCAATATTTATGAAAAAGGAGAATGGAAGATGCAATAGAAATAGTTTCAAATTACTATTATTGTTCAAGCGCTGGCTTTTTTAGATATTTCTGTTTTGATAATATACTTCATCAAGCACAGTTGTTTAAAGTATTATGGATTACAATTTTTCCTGGTTTAAATTGAATATTTTCTTTATAGTAGTTTCTCTTTAGTTAAATGTCTTTTCTTTTTGCTGCAGGTAATGGCTACCACTAGTATTTCATAAATCCTTTCTCTGTTGGTTTTCATTCAGATGGTATTTAACATAATAGTTTAGTCATTCCAAGTTGTTTATCACATATTGCTGTCTATCTATTACTATCAGCTTATTACTGTCTTTCATCTTCCTGTTTCTTTTTAAAAACTAAGTAAAATATAATATGGATTTCTTTTTTTCCAAATGTAACATCACTTATACTTAAATGTGTTGTGTTGAAAAATGTGATTCTGAAAGGTTATAAATTATATCATTTGGAAATATGAACCTTTATATATAAGTATTGTACTAAATCTGTTGTAGGAGCTGTGATTTCCTTAGGAAGCTGCAGTGATTAAAGGAATTAGTTTATATTTAAAAGTGCTGTATTTTGTTTCTTCCAGATGGTCCTCGGCCCTCTCAGAAAGAAATCATATCATTAAGGGCATTTATGCTTCTGTTCTTGAAACAACTTATATTGAAGGTAAAATGGTCTATTCTAGAGTGAAAACGCTGACATTTGTTATGTACTCCTAATAGTATCTTTCATAGTAAAAAATCGGTAATACCCTGTCCAGTATTGAGTCTTTTCCTGGTTAATTTAATGTTTATGCACATCCTTCTAATTAAATCCATACAAAGTTTCTTAATAACCTCACCAAACTATGCCATGTATATTTTATCAGATGTCTAATATATTTATATTAAATATATAAACTACATTTTAATTAAATTAATTGTCATATTTGAGAAAAATTTAATAAAATGGTCAAATGAAAAAGATAATTGCAGTTGGCAAGCTAATTATTGTTTTATCCTTCTCTTGGTTCTACTGCTGGTAGAAATGGTGTAGGACTCTTTCTGTTACAGCTGAATGCTACTCTTTCAGGAATAATCTGCCATTTGAGATTAGACTGAAAACCAGTATCTTCTGTTCTCTCTCACAAACTGGAGGAGTAACAGTAATAGTTTGTCGTATCTGAGGGCCCACACTAGAAGAATCTGACCACATACTGATTTGAACTGTCAATATGATAAAGAAAAGCAGTAGAATGATAGAGAGGATTTAGTCTCTTAGGTTCAAATAAAAAAGCTGTAAGATTATTTGACTAGGTCCAAGGTTTGCTTATCCAAACCTGAGGAATGCGTTTTCTCTGAATAATGGCCCCCTTTATTTTTTTTCTTAGGATCGGGGAGTGAAAGAAGATGAGCTGCAGAGCATATTAAATTACTTACTAACAATGCACGAGGTACATTTCTGTAATTACCCACCTTTTATTGTAACTAATTGTACCAACTCTGTGGGAAGCTTGTTGTTGAAGTTAGTTTGTAGAATAACATTGATGCTTGTCATACAGGACGAAAATATTCATGATGTGCTGCAGCTGCTAGTGGCACTAATGTCCGAACATCCAGCATCCATGATTCCTGCCTTTGATCAGAGAAATGGGATACGGTAAGACAGTGAAGTGAGAAAATACCTTAAAAGTAGTTCCAGTATCATCACTCTCCAGTTTACTTCTTTTTCACATAAATATCACACTTGCTGATCTTTTAAACTTCAATTTCATTAATTTAGGATTTATTTTTTGACAAAATGAGTGATTTCAACATGTTGGAGGAAAAAAAGTGTTTCCATTTAAGATTATCATTATGATATTTCAAAGTAACTGCACTGTTTTACTTGCTTCTCCATCTCAAATAGAATGTGTAATTAACAAGATGCATCAAATAGCCGTGTATCTATCTCAGAATAATTGAAAATATTATTTCTTTGTATGTTTAACATTCTCTGGGGAGAAGAGGAAAACAAGAAATTGTGCCCTAGCCTCTCAAATTCTGTCTGGAAAGAATTGAATTAATGTGTTTATCTGTTTGGCTATAGAATTAATAACTGATAATTCCCAAAGAAGTGGTGGGGGTTTTTTGGGGGATGGGGGGTTATGCCTAATTTGGTAATATATTTTTTTTCAAGGACTAATAATTTAATATTTACTATGAGATTTTTTTTGTGCTATTCTGAAAATACTTTTGAAAATGGAAGGGGCTTGTAAAAGGAATAAAACCCCACGTCTACTACTTGATAGATTCAAGCTCCATTTTGCCTAAGTGCTAAGATCTTTGTACAAAGCTATGAACTAAAAACTGTTTGAATGACAATGCTTGTTGAAGGGAGAACTCATAGTTAGGACTTTGCTATAGGGCTGCCTATAGTTTGTATTCAAACAGAATTCTATCCCTATCATTTTTTGAAGAGGGACAAGTCTGATCTGGAAGACTGGAGACATCTTTATGTAACATTTGTGGTACTGATATTAAAAGTGTTTGATGGTGCAGTATTTATGTTTGAAAGTCTGTGTTGTAGGAGCAGGGAGAATGTGCGGAATTACAGCTTCTAAGTGTTTAAAAAGCAAAACACCCCCCAAGCTTTACATAAAATAAGAGGTTCATTTGCCTAAGATGTCAGATGACAAAAGCTCCAGAGGTCATTTGTTAATAGCAGAAGTCATTTCAGAAGAGGAAGATGCTGTCTTAAAAAGTACTCTTTAGTGGAGAGAAAGAATGGCTAAAAGCTGAAGCCAAGCTAATTCTAATGGGAAAATAAATATAAATTCAAAAATTTATTGCAGAACAGTGCAGGGCAAGAGTGATGTTTTCTGTCTCTTGGTGACTTCAGATCAAGGCTGATTTCCTTTCTGAAAGACTGCATAATTTGTGCTTAAACCTATCATATTAATTAAATATTTAATAATTAGATTAGTTAATATTTCAAGAACTTTTTTTTTATCCAGGATTTTAAAACAGAGGGTGTAATGAAAGGAGATTTGCATTAGCATCCAGGTGCTCCAGAATATGACCCTGTGTGTTCCAGTCTTCTTCTCTTGTCCTAAGCTACAACATCTGACTGTCTTTTATTTGGTTGTTCCAAGAGAGAAGTATAGGATGAGATGTTACTTTTTGTTATAAAACATTGAACTGAACCAAACTACGCCATGTCTCCAGCCTCAAGACTTCATAATTGACTTCTTACTCTGCACTTGATTCTTTCAGTATATTCTATTTTCTGTGAATTGTTATTTATATTTGTTTATTTCTTAATAACTATCCTTGCTCAGTGAAATACAAGCTATGTATGTGATGTTTAGTAATGCAATCTGTATATGTGATGTTTGAGCTTGAATTTGTTTTTCTGTTTTAGAGTAATTTATAAGTTACTGGCTTCCAAAAGTGAAAGTATATGGGTGCAAGCTTTGAAGGTCCTTGGATATTTTCTTAAACATTTGGGTCATAAGTAAGTGTTGTTTTAAAATTTTTGGAGTGGTATATTTAAGTTCACAATGCTTCTTATCTTTTTGTCATGATTACTGTATATTCTTTCTAGTATTTAGAAATTACTTCAAATTATTAGGTTTTCTGATTCATAATTTGAACACTGTTAGCTTTATAAATCAGATAATTTTTTTTTCCAGTTAGCTTGCTATTACTGTGATGCTTGAAACAATACATTGGTTGTCTTTGAGATATGTGATATACTGAAACTCGGGTCTTAAAAGAAGGGAAAAACATTTTCCAGAAATGCATCTTATAACTACATCTTGCATGTTCAGCTGAAGTTAACAGGAAACATATGAGTGTGATCTAAAATTTGCTTCTGGAATTATCAGTGTCATTGCAATAAAATTTCCAGGGCAGCACTTCTAAAAATAGTTTTAGAAGGATGGGAAAAATGAAATAGAATATTTTATTGACATGGGAATTTCTCAGAAGGAAAAGCAGATACATCAAGCAAGTTGTGTTTAAAAAAACAAAGGTGGTAAGGACATATCTCTGTGCAAGCAATACCACATAGAAAATGTGCTAGCAAGAAATATTCCTATTTAAAAAGACCTGATGTCATGAAATGGGTTTACTTAGTCTGATCTTCCATATTATAGTGTCAAGAAAGCACTAACAATCATGCAGTGCTGCATAGCCTGCTGTTGCTCATTTTTCCACTTCTACATGTGGTGTTAAGATCCCTGCTGGGATTAGCCCAAAATGGCATTTTAGTGGGAGGCTGTGTATTATAAAAATTACCCACATGCTTCACAAGAGACTTCATCATGTAAGCCTCATTTGAAAGGGAAGGAAGTAGGAGTCCAGCCAGAATGTGGTATTGCTAGAAATGCTTTTCTCAGTAAGATCAATAAAGCATGACTGTATAATTGAGAGACAGTTAGCTGAGAATATGCTTCTAAATGGGATTTTTCCTTTGGGATCCAGCAAGTCGAATACTGTTCTGGGAATTAATAAAGCAAATTGATAGTCCACTCAAGAATCTCCAAGGACTTTTCAAACATTACTTAGTAAAAGTCATTCACATTGATATGAGTTGGATTAAGTATGATACAACAGATGATGGTTTGACTTGTCAGAAGCCTGGTTGTATCCAGATAAGTGCATTTGTTTAAAATATTTATCACTTATCCAGAAAATCAAGTAGCAACCTATGTCCTGGGGGCATCAGGCACAGCATCACCAGCCCGGTAAGGGGATTGTCCTGCTCTGCTCTGAGCTGGGGCAGCCTCACCTCCAGTGCTGGGGGCAGTTTTGGGTACCACAGTATAAGAAAGACATTAAACATTGGAGAGTGCTCAAAGGAGAGCCACAAGGGTGGTGAAAGGGCCTTGAGGGGAATCTCTGTGAGGAGCAGCTGAGGGCACTTGGTCTGCTCAGCCTGGAGGAGAGGAGACTGAGGGGAGACCTCCATTGCATTTACAACTTCCTCATGAGGGGAAGAGCAGGAGCAGGCACTGATCTCTTCTCTGTGGTGACATTGACAGGACCCAAGGAAACAGCAGGAAGCTGAATCAGAGGAGGTTTAAGTTGAATATCAGGAAAAAGTGTTTCAGCACCAGCCTGGCAGAGTTCAAGAAGTGTTTGGGCAATGCTCTTGGGCACATGGTGTGTGACTCTTGGGGATGGTGCTATGCAGGGCCAGGTGTTGGACTTGATGATCCTTGTGGGTCCCTCCTAACTCAGCATATTCTATGGTTCTATGGTTGCAAAAAAAGAAAGCAGAATTTTCAGAAGCTGAAATTTTAATTCAACATCTACTTGCAATTACGGCTATATTAGTGTAGTTTCCATTGTTGAGTGAACATATGTACTTAGCAAAAATTAACTTTATTTTTCATGTAATTGGAGTGATTGAAATCCCCTTGAATATTCTGTGTAACTTTTGAAGTTCTTTTTAAATTTTTAGACCTCTGAACATCTGCAAATGTGCATATTTTATGTAGATTTAGCAAGTAAAAACACCCTTCAATTTCATGTTTTACAGCTAGTGCTTGTGCCTTTTTGTTCACATACATATATGTGCATACACATAACTTTATAAAATGGGAGTCAACCACAAAAATTATAAAGTACTTATATTCCTGTTTCACAGTACAGGAAACAGGCATTGCACTGTAATACACTGAGGCAGAATCACATAAAGAGATTTATGATTTATGAAATCTAAACCAATATAATATTACTAATAAATGTGTAGGTACCAAACCAGTTACTGTTGCTAGAAATCATGTATACACACATCACTGATAAAATTATAAAGTGGAAGTAATTGATTCTCAGAAATGACCAGTAATGTGTTAGATGAGAGCCTGAATAACTTAATTGATTTTTCTTTGTAATCTGTGATGTTAGACTACTTTGTCTAACTTTAATGGCTGACAAAATCCTGATTTTTTCCTTCTCTGCCATATTTAGTTATTTCTATGCCACCACCTGAAATAATAGTTGTTTACCTTTGGGTTTTACCCATACATATAAATCTCCTAATGGATTTCTACTTTTGTCTGTTAGATCATACCTTAAAAGAATAAATACCTGTAGGTTTTCTCATAAGTAACTTATGAACTCCCTTCTGTGCATAGAAGAGTACACAATGTTGTAAGTTGTTGCCTTCCTCTTTTGTGGTACTTACTTTGAAAATTATAAAATAATAATAATAAAATAATTAATTTCAAAAGTTCTAGAATCAACCTATATAATTTATGTGTTATTTTCACTGGTAATCATGAAAATGCAGTTTCTTAGCTTTTGAACACATAAATTTTTTATAAATGTTACTGTATCCTATTTAATTTTTTCTGCTGCTTTAATATACATTATTATTTATTTTGAAAAATCATTTTTATTTCATATCCATTATGGTGGTAGGTAAATTTAATGGTGTGAAGTATGAGAAGTACTCTATTTATGATGTTAAATTCCATTTTAAAAGGGTGGGGTTTAAGGAGAAGGGGAATTCATTGATGTGAGCTGCTTCCCTCTCCAATTTTTAAAGATTTGAGTAGTTTTGGATACCAGATGTGAAATACACGTCAATCATATAGAATTTCATAACTTTTCAGGAATTTATTTCTTTTTTGTTACAACATATGTTATTCCAGGATTAAATTATTTTGGCTTCATGAGAGAATGATATGTAAAGAAGAAAGGTGGTACTGAAAAATTCATGTATATATATAAGTATTAACACATACAGATTGCTTGGGCAGTCTGAGGGAGGCCAGCCCAGATCACCCACTGTGATTGCTTCCAACCTAAACAATTCTGTGATTCTGTGGTAAATGTTGGAAAATATGAAGGTGCATTGTCCGAGTTTTGTGATGTGACAAAAGGTGTGTTCTTCAGTGATAACATTTTAACCAGCCTGTGCACATTTTGAACTTTCTAACCCTGAGTAAGATAGAAGGAGTTGACTTTGAGAAAGGTGTGTGATTTATTTTGTACAAAAGCCCATCTTAAATACGACATTGTTTTCCGAGAACCTTTGTATATTTGTACAGTTGCATTCATTGTGGGAAATATCTTAAATAGATATAAAATAACAAGCTTGGGAGCTTTTTAGTACAGAATCAACATATTTGGCTTTTGGGCTTTATCTTGCATTTACTTAAAATCCTCATCATGCCTGGCATGTGCCTAATGTTTTTGTTTTCTCTTACAGGAGAAAGGTTGAAATCATGCATACTCACAGTCTTTTCACACTTCTTGGAGAAAGGTTGATGCTGCACACAAATACAGTGACCGTTACAACATATAACACGCTTTATGAGGTACAAATTATTAAATGTGAAGATTGTAGTTTCTGCTGTAAGAAGTACGTCTGTGCTTTATAATCCTGATTTTCAAGACTTTTGAGAAAAATTTCAGAAATGTTGAGAAAGTATTTATTGGTCCACAATGTATTTTGCCATGCTTTAGATATTTTTATTAACAATGTCATAATATTTACAAAGGCTCTATGAAGCTTCCCACTTCTGATGGAAGAGATCCTGTTACTTAAGGTGTTCATTGCTTTTCACAAAAAAAAACCAAAACAAGCAAAACCACAACAGATACTGCAGACCTCCAGTTGCTCATACTTCTCCACTGTTTGGAGAGTTGGTTTCCATTGAAATGGAAAGTGCTGAAGTCAGAGATGCTTCTTTTTTCTTTTCCATGTCACTCATTTTAAGTTTACAAAATTTTGAAGAGTGGTATTTTTTCTTTTTTAACCATGCCAAATGATAACTAACAGCCACTTTTATATAGCAGATACTGCTTGAGGCAAAGAAGTATGACCCACAAAGCATTCAGCTGTTCTACCAGGTTCTTGTAGAAGCTTCAGTTTCAATGATGAGCAACTTTGTAAAAGCAAAATATTGAGAACATTAAGTTGGTTGAAACCCTTGTCTTCATGCCTGCATACATAAAGCTCATGTCCATTCTTCAGTTATTATTGAAATGGTGACTTAGAATAGAATCTCTTGCAATTTATGAAAATCTTATGCACTAAAAAGATTTTTAGGATTTTCTTTAGTCACAAATAGATTTAATGACTAGATGCTCCGGGTAGGTTCCAGAAAATAAAAAAGAGACTTGAAGAGTGCTTGGTTTACATGGTTCTAAGTTTGAATAATGTAGAAAATGATTCTCCTATGATTGTAAAAACCCAAATGTCATCTATTTGCCAGTGACTTAGATCCAAGTTCTTTTTTACTGAACATTGCCTTTTATGGTTTGGCCACTTGAGCCCTCAGAGTCTAGTTCCTCCATTCAGTTTTCTTAAAGCTTCTGTGATTGGTATTCTCAGAAAATACATAACTCATTGACAAAATCAAAGTCCTCATGGAGTTCAACATCCACAGACATTTACATTTGAAAAAATAGCAAGAGGAAAGGAGAGAAAAAAAGGGTTAAGTGCTGTAAGTACGGAAGATTTGCTAAGAAACTGATGCTAAGGAACAGATATTTTCCATATGCTCTCATATACAGCAAGGCCATATTTTCATTCTATTTTAAATATCAAAATGCAAAGACCTATTCTAAGACACTGTGTTTAAAAAATAATCAAACTAATGTCAGTCATAATGAGAGAGATAAAGTTCTTTAAAATAAATATTAGTTACTTGAGTGTATTTACTGAGAATTCTGTGTTAATGTAATTGAATTTTTAGCTTGTTCTTAAAAATAAAGTTGCATACACACATCCAGTGACAGGTATCCCAGAGTGAAAGGTTTGCAGTGTTGCCTCAATGCAGATTAATTAGGTTGTCAGGTACAATTCAAGTGACAGAAGAATGCTCTGTCCTCCTCATTACGTGAAGCCCCAGGATTATTCCTATGGAATGCTGTCTCTGATGCTTACTCTTACTAGCTGGAGGAAACCAAACCCAGTTTTAAGAATTATTCAGTTTGGTTTTGATGAAATGTATGAGAATAATTGTTGATATATGTAGCTTGTGAAAGATATTTTGATCTGTGAATGTATAACAAATATGAGAAATATGAATGGAATATCTTTAAAATACTGTTATTGCATATTTAGGCAATGAACTCAAAGTTTAGCTAATCAGCTACAGTACCACCATGAAAATCTTTATCCTTACATAGAGGAATCACTTTATTCCATTCTCCAAGATTTAAAATATTTCACCTAATTTTTTTATATGATGTTGCATGTGGCCACAGTAAATGTTCTTAACGAATTTTAAAATGAACAAAGAAATACTGTAGTGTTTCATTAAAAATGGTAAAAGGAAGTTAATATTCTGTTTTAGATTTTGACAGAACAAGTATGCACCCAGGTTGTACATAAACCGCACCCAGAGCCAGATTCGACAGTGAAAATTCAGAATCCAAGTAAGGACAATATATTGTGCTTGTTTGATAAATGTGTCACCTGGAGGTTGTGGGGTTTTTTGAAAGGATGGTTCAGAAAGTGAGAACAATTCATTCATGTATCTTAGACACACATGGGTTTGAGTTACCTCTTACATTAATAGCTGTCAGCAACTATTTCTTTTTTTAAACATTGGTAAAGTGCTTTACATAACTAATTTATTCTTTCAAAGTGATTCTTAAGGTGGTGGCAACGCTGTTAAAAAACTCCACGCCGAGTGCAGAGCTGATGGAAGTTCGACGTTTGTTCTTATCTGATATGATAAAACTCTTTAGTAATAGCCGTGAGAACAGAAGGTATGTCAATGCAAATAGTATTTTCTCATCATTGATTTCTGGGTAATAGCAATTTGTAATACTCTGTGTAGAGTTTTATAGTCTGCAATAAATTAAATATATTCAAATGAAATTTAATACATTTGTGGTAACATTTCTTAGTTCAGTAACTAATATTGGATTTTTCTCTATAGTATACTTTAATTTTTTTTCATTCTGAAGCATTTTTGAGTTTGTTCCTAACATTGGATTGATGTTAAGAGATGATGTTCCTCCCATCCCTACCACCATAATGTTAAAATAATGCTTCGTTTGGATATATTTTGAACTAATTATTTCACTTTAGATGTTTACTTCAGTGTTCAGTGTGGCAGGACTGGATGTTTTCTCTGGGATACATAAATCCTAAGAACTCTGAAGAGCAGAAGATCACAGAGATGGTTTACAACATTTTCCGTATTCTCTTGTACCATGCAATAAAATATGAATGGGGAGGCTGGAGAGTATGGGTGGATACTCTTTCTATAGCCCATTCCAAGGTAAGAAACTGCCTGTAGATGTTTTTGGTTTTTTTAAACACTGGTAACACCCAAAGGCAGTAGTAACATTGTGTTATAAGATGTAAGGTGATTTAGTGCCATCTGGTGGCACTTGCTATTCATGTCAAGGTGGCTTTTTTTCCTTGTCAAACACTTTGTAAGTTGTACTTAATATGTTCCTAGAAATCTTGCTAGATTTTACCCAGTTCATCTAGCGTGTATTCATCCATGTAATCTGTTCTTTTCTTTCTAAGGTCACATATGAAGCTCACAAGGAATACCTAGCAAAAATGTATGAAGAGTATCAAAGGCAAGAGGAAGAAAACATAAAGAAGGGGAAGAAGGGGAATGTGAGCACCATCTCAGGTCTTTCCTCTCAGACAACAGGAGCAAAAGGTGGAATGGAAATTCGAGAGATAGAAGATCTTTCACAAAGTCAAAGCCCAGAAAGTGAAACAGATTACCCCGTCAATACAGATACGAGGGACTTGCTCATGGCTACAAAGGTGTCAGATGATGTGCTTGGAACTGCTGAGAGACCTGGAGGAGGAGGAGTGCATGTGGAAGTTCATGACCTTTTAGTTGATATAAAAGCTGAAAAAGTAGAAGCTACTGAAGTAAAACTTGATGATATGGATTTGTCACCAGAGACACTGGGAACTGGAGAAAATGGTGCACTGGTAGAAGTGGAATCTCTTCTGGATAATGTATACAGTGCAGCTGTTGAGAAGCTCCAAAACAATGTTCATGGAAGTGTGGGTATTATTAAGAAGAATGAGGAAAAAGATAATGGTCCATTAATAACTCTGGCTGATGAGAAAGATGAACCTTCTACTAACAATACCTCATTTCTCTTTGATAAAATACCTAGTCAGGAGGAAAAACTCCTTCCTGAACTTTCAAGTAATCACATTGCCATTCCAAATGTGCAAGAGACACAGATGCATCTTGGTGTAAATGATGATTTGGGATTGCTTGCACATATGACAAGTAGTGTAGATATAACTTGTGCTTCAAGTATAATAGAGGACAAAGAGTTCAAGATTCACACCACTTCAGATGGAATGAATAGCATCTCTGAGAGGGAATTGTCTTCATCATCTAAAGGATTAGAATATGCTGAAATGACTGCCACAACTCTTGAGACAGAGTCTTCTGGTAGCAAAACTGTACCTAATGTTGATGCAGGAAGTATAATATCAGATACAGAAAGATCTGATGATGGTAAAGAGGCAGGGAAGGAGATACGGAAGATCCAGACAACTACCACAACCCAGGTAAATTTCAAGTAGCCATGTATGTGTCTGATGTAATCACTGCTCATTGCTGAGGGGGAGATTAATAGTGTGAGATCTGAGAGATTTTTGAATATTTCTATATTTGATATATTTTGTAATTTATATGAAAAATATACGTCTTCCAGGCCCATTTTCTTTGAAAATGCCATAAAATGAAATATTTCATGACTGTATAAAATATATATATATTGCATCTACTACTTAAATAAGTTATTTCACACTAAAATCAACAATAAACTATGATGAATTGGTTTAAATCTGGGCATTGATCTCTGTTTTAAATAAAGTTCTTAAAAAGAATTATCAACTGAGCAACCAGCAGAAATTTATCTTTTAATCTCTTTTTTTTGAGTGCTATGAACTCTAAGCTGTCCATGGGTAAATATTTTTTCTTAAAATTAACTGTAATAAAAAAATTGAGGTAATTATTAAATAAAATATAAATGTAGAATTATTGTTTTCTTGAATAATGCAAAATTTTATTTTAGCATGTTTACAGTGAAGCTGGCAGTTGAAGTTTTGATTTCTGTAGATGTGGTAACTGCCTTATTAGATTTGGCTTCCTTGAGACCACTGAAAACACTGAAAATTACTTAAAGACCAGCCACCTAAGGGGAGATACTTACATGTTTCATGCTTTTTTATGCAGTAGCAATGCACATGAAAACTCATTCTTGCAGATACAGTATTATTGGTATAGAGACACAAGCTCCTCTGTTATGTCGCTGTTATGATACCACTGTTTCTGCAAGCTTGAGGGTTATCTGCAGTTGTACCTTAAAGAGAATGTATTTGACTGGAGTTGCTAACCTCAAATTCTCTAAAAACAGGTCTACAATCATCTGCCTGCTTTATCAGTAATAAGTAACTATCTTTTATTCAAATGGATTGAAAGAAAGCAAGCAAACTGTGTGAAAGAGAGAGGAACTACTGCTTACTTCTAAGAATAGTTAATGCCTTTATTAATAATAGATCAAATATTGAAGAATATCAAATTCACTCTTTCCTATATTTCTAACTAGAAAAAAATGGAAAATACAATTGAAAGCACTATGCAGAAGATTCATGTGAAAAATTAAAATCTTAGATACATCTAAGAAAAAAATAAACTAGTTATTTCAAGGTAACTCTAAGACAAACATAGGAAATGCAAGCAACTGTAATAATTTTAGTTCCAAGAGGTCAAATTATATAAAGAAAATCTTTTATGTTCTCATAATACTAGCTACAGGAGATCAAGATGAGACTAAATAAACAAGGAGCTTTTCAGCTCAACTCCAGTGGTATGTCCATTTTTACATTGCTAACATAATTGTTTTGCAAAGTTCTCTTTTGTTTTTAAATTGACAAAATAGGATTTAGAAGACTAGATGTAATTCTCTAACGATCCTGCTAAAAAGACGGATAAACAAAATGGTTTTGAAAAATTAGGAACTGTCCAAAAATACACATTTCTTGAAGCCACCACTATGTAGTTTGTCCATATTTTCAGTCAAATCATCAAAGAAAATTGTGTTATTAGCCAAAATTATAATTGTTACATATAAACAAAGTCTTGTCACTGACTTTGAATGGACTACATTTGGCCTTTTCTGTAAGGCTTCAAATGAAGAGCCTGAGAGTAAAAGTGAGTAGCTGAAAAGGGGGCCAGCCACAGCCCCTCAACACCGATTGATTAGACTTGGAGCAGCTCATTTACGGAAGGATACTGCCTGCCTTGCAGCATCCATATCTCCTGTGATTTGTGGCCACGTTGTTTATCCTGTCCTTTCTCAGATTCTGCATTGCATTCAAAACCACACTGCATAAAGTTAACATCATTTTTGAACCTCGTGTTTATGTAGGCAATACAGGGTCGATCTGTCACTCAGCAAGATCGGGATTTACGTGTTGACTTGGGTTTTCGAGGAATGCCAATGACGGAAGAGCAGCGACGACAGTTTAGTCCAGGCCCACGCACAACTATGTTTCGGATTCCAGAGTTTAAATGGTCTCCCATGCACCAGCGGCTCCTGACAGACTTGCTTTTTGCACTAGAAACAGATGTACATGTTTGGAGAAGGTGGGTCATTTCTTCTTTAACTCCTGATTTGTGTTTCCATCAATAACGAAAAATTAGGCATGTTGGAGAGGGGATGTTACTGGGATGGACGGGGGGAAAAGACTTGGTATTAGCTACAGTGCCTCTCTGTATTTTTTACCTTGTCTTTTACCCCTTCCCAGCCTGGCACAGCTCTGTTTCACAGGTAGTTATTCCTGTTTTCTTGAGGAATTCTATAAATCCTGAATGCCTAAACAAACTGAGCTGCTCTTCCAGTTTATATTTAGCGTTAGAATCTACTACTCTTGTTCCAGACAGGATGACTTCTGCTAATGGCCATCTTCCTAACTGATCAATTAAAACAGCTTCTCTACCAGCAAGGTGTATAAATACCACCTCTTCCCTATAACATTTTCTAAGGAAAACTCTATTGACAAATTTTCTTTTTCATGCCAGCTCCTGGTTGGGTTTAGTTTTGGTCATCCTATAATGTTTTATGACAGCAATGTGATTTCCTAGTGTTTTTGTACATATTAATAGAGGTACTCTGTAACTATAATATAAGAGAGACAATTTACTCTAATTTCCACAACAGAATAATTCATTTTCACAAAACTTAAGCATAATTTTATCAAAGGAGCAATTTATATTATATTTAATTTCCAGTTTGGTGAACTGTTCTGTGATACTCACTTGGAAATAAATAATTTTGATGTTTTGCTTTCAACCAAGTATATGGGAGGGGGTTATATATTGTGTTTAGATAAAACTTGAAGGTTAAAGTTCAGATTGTATATTTTCAGTTGAAGCCTTTAATTTTTGCTGCTGGCTGACAGCAAATTTCTTTGGGGAAAGACCATACTTCTAGACAGAGTATTCCTCAATATTTTCACACAGGGGTCTTATATTTTTGAGGAGTGATTGTTTCATGGGACAGTTGCTCACCAATTAGGAGCTGCTGAGATTTCACCTAAACTTACAAGCATCTGTGGCTTGTGGAGCTATTATTAATGCTAGGTTTATTATCAGTTTACAAAGTTTATACTAAATCAAGTTATGGCCATGTTATCAAGTTTCTCCTTTAGAGCAGTAGCAGATGTCATTAGGTGTTGTCAAGGTTGCTTCAAATGGCACTGGTGCAGCATGGTGAACTCAATATTAAATAGTTGTTTTCATGCTGCAGAAAAAACTCCACTGCTTGCAGCAGAACTGCCAGTGAAGTGAAGTACTGGTTGATGGGAATAAAAGGTTAGAAGATGCTGTTCTCAGCTGAGTATTTGAATATAATTGTGTGCAAAAAGAGATAGCAATCAATTTGTTCATTAGACTAGCCTCGTTGATATTTTTAGACAATTTACATGCAAATTTTTGTAGACCAGATTTTTCCTTTTTATCAAAGAAACATTCACAGTATGGTTGCACAGAATGTATTTATCTAAAATTTATTTTAATTGTTTGTTTTTAATTCACCTTTTCTTCTGTCTTTGCAGTCACTCCACAAAGTCTGTGATGGACTTTGTCAATAGCAATGAAAATATTATTTTTGTACATAACACAATACACCTCATTTCCCAGATGGTAGACAATATTATTATTGCTTGTGGAGGAATCTTACCATTGCTGTCAGCAGCCACATCTCCAACTGTAAGTACAATATTTCCACCTAGTGGTCATATTAGAAATTGTTGTTAATAATGCAAACCATTATTTTCAGCTGACTCTTCTTTAGGGATTCCTGTCCCCTTTCTGCTAATTCCTTAAAACATTTAAATTTATAATCAAACTGTTACACTTTGATATACAGAGTGTTTATAACATTTTGCATTTGAAATGCTAATTTTATCAGACAAGTAGTACTTAGTAAGAATAATATTTCATAGTTATTTAATATTTCATTTAAAGGGATGACCATTAGGATAATGATTCCTGTAACAAAACAGCATGCTTTATGTTGTCTACTCATTGATATTCATAAACCTTTTTTGCATGGCCATTATTAGTTTACATGCCAAATGAGACCAGAAATCATTTCCTCTCTGCTCTGTTTGCTTACTCCTTCAGTAGGTCCTTTCTTCAATTTTTGGTTGTTTTTTTTTTGTTTTTGTTTTTGTTTTTGTTTTTTTTTTTGTCTGTTTGTTTTCAATTCTGTATTGAAAACAATAGATATTTTTGTCCCTTCAAAGTTGTAAGTTCTTAGCAGATTAAAGCTCTGACAGGCAGAATATCATCACTAGAAAGGGAGGAATATTTTATAAATATTGCATTATTGGCAAGAGTAATTTTGTTATTCATATGGGATGCCTTGTCTGTGCATTTAATATCTGTGACTATTTCTTTCATACTAAATGTCATCTTGAGCATCTTGTAAAAATTATCTGTAGTTAATATTGGTCTTTGAAAGGGGAGACAATGAGACCCAGAATGGACAAAGAGACTCCTCTGAAATAATGTACGGAATAGGCACTGGAGACTACAAATGGGGTTTGCAGTAAAAGCTCAATCTTTTTTCTAGCCATTCTGCAATTTAGATTACTTTACTTTTTCTTTACTCTTACTTGCAGCTAAAAAACCTTTTTATGCAGGTTTTATTTTAATAGTATGAATGTATAGGCTGGCAATTTGCTAAACATTAATGTGATTTTCAGGCAGGCAATTAATGATAAAATGCTGCCTTTTTACTATTTTCACTGTGTTAACTGGAAAAATATTTGCTATAAGCAAAAGCAAAGACTACAAGTATTGTCTCTAGTCACAAGAATACCGTTAAGGTGCTGATTTTACAAGTGCTTCATTGTAAATATTGACAAGTATGAGTGAGTACACACTGAGCCATCTTGAAACACAGGGTGCATTATCATTCTTTAGAGTAAAGGACATTGAGGGATATTGTTTTAAAGCAAATATTTTAGGCATCATTTGAAAATGATGGTATTTTGGCATCTCTTATATAAAAATATAAAACAGGCACAACATTAAATAGGTTGCAGTTCCATTGAATGTTCTTTGTGGGTTTTAACTCTTGTCCTGGTTTCTGATTCTGCAGAACCATACTTTGGAATAATAATTTTGAGGTTCATCATTTCCCTCTATTTATTTTGGATAATATATATGTGTGTGTGTCTGTATAGATAGTTACCTGACACAGCTTTAATAGCTACACATCCATTTCTTAAAATATTGTGTGTTAATACTGCCTTGCCCAGTAGCAGTGATTTTCATGCATTGATACGAAAGACCACATTTTCAAATTTGGGTACTATGCACACATTTCTCCACGATACGGGGACTCTGTATATTACTTGAATGCTTAATTTTACCATCTGTCTAGGTCATAAAAATTAATTGTGAAATAAATTAATTCAATTAAATTTTGGTTTCTGGCTTCAAATTGAATGAACCCTACTGTGTGGAATTTGGAAAAAAAAAAAAAAAGGGGAAGGGATTCTTCCTA
The DNA here is from genome assembly GCA_026413545.1 of Cichladusa arquata. Taxonomy (NCBI): domain Eukaryota; kingdom Metazoa; phylum Chordata; class Aves; order Passeriformes; family Muscicapidae; genus Cichladusa; species Cichladusa arquata. The sequence continues at coordinate 66,525,458 of JAOTQP010000001.1, read as the reverse complement.
CCCATTCTACTCCATTCCTGTTCCTCATTGCCATCCATAAAGATTAAAAGGCAGTGGATTTATTCATCACTGTGACAGATATGAAGAGTTCAGCCCATCCTCCCTCCTTAGAGCAGATGCCCTCCCTTCAGTCTTGTTCTGAATCACAGTTTCGAAGAGAGCAGATGCCCTGCTGGGCATCAGACCACTTGTGAATATCCATCATATGATGAATGAAAAGAAGTTTCATACTGATTCTCAGACTTCTAATGCTTGTGCATCCTTGAACTGCTGTGCGGAAGTGGATGGATTGCTGGTTCAGAATATATTTCTTCTCAATCTTGAAAGGGCAAAGTAGGCCACTGAAAGCAATCAGTTACAAAAGGCTGTCTCACCCTCCTCCTTCCAGAAGCTGCTAATGGGAAGAGAGAAGAGGTTTGAAACTGGAAGATAGATATGATATCTCCACTGCATAAAAACACTTACAGCAGGCCTGCTACTGGCTGCTTTCTGCCAGAGTAACCCTTACAGGGGGAAAGGACCTGTAAACTTTCTCCCTCGCTGATTCAAAGACTCACAGAATGGCTGAGGCTGAAAAGGGGATGGCAGGGAGCCACCTGGTCCAACACCCATACTCAAGCAGGGCCATCTACAGCCAGCTCTGCAGGACTGTTTTGAGACAGCTTTTCACTGTCTCTGAGGATGGATGCTCCATCACCTCGCTGAGTAATTTATATCAGTGCTCAGTCAGCCTCACCATGGAAAAGTGTTCCTTGATTTCAATGTGGAACCTACTGTGTTGTAATTAATTACATTAATGAATAACTTTCTATCCACAAGGTACAGAGTTGAAATTTTGTGTTGCACCTCCTGAATCCTTTCAACCCCAGCCATTCTGTTAGTCTGTATAGTTCTGTAGTTGAAACTGAGCATGGTATTAGAAGTCTGCTCAAGCCGTGTTGCACTACTTTTCCAAGAGGAGGCTGTTCACAGGCTGCATGAGCTGCCTCACTGGGTTAGCCCAAAGGTCTGTCTGCTTCAGCATTCTGCCACCAGCAGTGGCTGTTTGCAGCTTACATCAAAATGTAGAAGTCTGAGTGAGCATATTGATTGCTCTAAGAGCACTTCGTTTCAGCATTTAGGATTTTAACAACTAGAGAGGGTGTTTGGGCTGTCATATTTAATAACCACTGAGAAATTCATCCTTCTAGACTTTATCTAATCTTTTCTGAAGCCACTTACACTTTTAGCTTCCATAATATCCTATGGCATTGAGACTGACAAAGTAATTATATAACCTTTGAAGCACTTGTCTTTGTTTTTCTTAAGCCTGCTTAAATGCATAAAGTCACTATGTGCTTTACTGTTTATACTATGAAAAGAGTGGTTAATCTTGTCTTTATTCAGCTCCATATCCTTTACGACTTTGTAGGATTGAGTCACATCTCCTGGTGTGCCTGTTTGAATCCATACAATCTTCCCCTTGTTTAGTCTCTGATCCTCCATATCTCTGTTCTACAGAGCTTTTCTGGGGTGTCAAAACTCTCACATTTTGTAGATCCTGTAGAATACATATATTCAATTTATCAACAAGTATGAACTCATTTTTACTTAATTTCTTCCTCCTTCACTTTCATGATTGGTGAAACGCTTCGATATTCCCACTGAAGATCTTTTGGGGCCCATATTGAAATTTTAAAGTAGCAGTTCTTACTTATTTCCTCTTAGTGTGTTTTATTTGTGGCATGGGTCTTGTATTTACATCTGCTTATAAAAAATTACTTTAATTTTTGGTCTGGAATAACGAAACATGAAAACAGAAGGAGTATAAAACAGCCATTAAAAGTCATTCCACCCTCTAACTTCGGGATGATGAAACAGGGGTGGAATTCATGAAGAGATTAGGGTAAATCTCAGTATTCACTTGAAGTACTTAGATGTGGCCTAGATTTCTATCCAATGGAGATCTACTCAACAGAAGCAAATGATTCAGATATCTCTGATGTAGACATCTATCAGATCCCTGTAGGATCTGGCTGGAATGATTGTTAACCTGGAGCTCAATCCTGTCTCTTTTTATGAGAGAGCTTGTTTCCTAATGGAGAAAGACAGAAGCACACAGTTCCTTTTCCAACTGTTTAACAGTCCTGCCTATGCACAGGTCCTTGATTTCAGTTAGTCAGAGTTCAAGCAAATCTGAGCTCATTCCGGGCTACTCATTCTTAAGCAATCCTAAATTCTGCTGTAAAACTCTTCTCAACAATCTGCTATAGAGTTAGTTGCTCTTAAAGGTCTCCCATCACCTCTAATTTTTATAAAGCACTTCACCTATTTCTCATTAGTAGAACAGATGCTGAATATTAGATGCTTGAATTAATTAAGTCTATTTGAAGAAAAGAGCCAAAGATAAATTTAGCAAAATGACTTTCAGAATGCTGGAGCAATTGCAGTTTTGGTTTGGTATTTTTTTCTTTTGTGCAACAGATTCTGTATTGTGTTCTCTCTCTTGCTAAAAAAGAAAAAAAAAAAAAAAAGTATTACTGTCATAGTTTCCTTAAAAAGGTGAATGTTTGAAAAACTTGCCATTTCAAAAAGACTTTTTTTCCTTTGCATAGTTCAGATTTGGAGTGAAATGGCAATTCTTCTGGGCTGGGTGGAAATTACTGCATGATTCCTTGCCTGCTGTATAACAGGCACTCTTATCTATGGAATTCCCTCACTATGGACCTCTTGTAATAGAAATCTGCCTTTTATCTTGTGAGGTTTCTTTTTACTTTCTTTTTGGTCTGGTTTGGGGTTTTTATTTGTTTGATTGGTTTTTGTCGCTTTGTTGGTTTTTGTTTGGTTGGTTTTTAATCCAGACTAGGATGATCTGAATAGAAAAATTTAAATAAAAATTTAAAACAAAAAAAAATTTTAAAAATGCATTTTTGGTGTAAGCAAACCACTCAAATCTGTGGGTAACTCACGAGTGCAGAGAAGGTTGTATGTTTGTATGGCATACAGGGCAAAGTTTACTGTAGTTCTCAATAACCTATTCCCACAATTTTTAATATTTCACTCAATTTCACTTCTATACTACCTCTATCCCAGGATCAGTACATGGACTTGTTTCAAATGCTGGTGTTTTTAAAGTGTTGCCAATTGTATATATGAGACAATTTGAAATTGAAACAAATATTAACAAAAATATGAGCAGGTTTTTTTGGTATACAATATAATCTACGCTGTCTTCTACTTTTAATTCTGATATCTAGTATATTAAATTGGGAATATTAGATAACTCTGCTACAATTATGGGGAGGTCATAAAATACAAAATATCAATTTCCTTTTATTTTCTCCTTTATGTTGGAGATGTCTTTGAGGCTTTCTAAAAATAACTGCAACTATAAGGAAGACATTATTAAGATGTTGTGGAAGTGTGAAAAACAGGACCTGTAAGTGAAAAGGCTTGCAGAAGATGCTTTCTGTTAATAGAAGCAGCTTTACAGTTAAAACATTTTGTGTATAAGCTAGCAGTTGGAGGTAATCACTGCTTGCTATAAGGATAACAGCTGTGACAAGGACTTGAGGACAACTGAGCAAGGCAAAAGAAATTTGAGGAATTTAAATATAAGTGACAATTCAGAACAAATTTCCAGATCCCTTGCCATCAGTTTGTTTTTCCACTTATTCTAAGAAGTCTATAATTCAGCTTCTTAGGAATTTAATGTATCAGCTCTCAAATTATGATCTGAGGGCTGCTGGTGTTATATGAACTGTCCACAAAACTCCATTAAACATTTAATGATGGCCTCATCAGGTCTGTGGATTAAAAGCTGAGATGTGTGACCTGTGTATAGTGTTAGCATTATCATGTTCAGGATTTGTGTTGTTCCATGGGTGCTGTGTGATCTACAGCAATTCTGAGAATCAAAAGTGGTAAAACTGATATGAAAATTATCAGGTAGTAATTGAGATAATAGCCACAGGTTAATTCAACTGAATCCACCTACAAAAAGATGAAGACACATTTAAAAACTGGTTGAGTGTGGTATTTTCTGTCCCAAGAGGGAAGAAAACATTTCAGCTTTTCTTTTTGTTAGATTAGGTTTTTCCACTGTTTAAATTATAGCAATGACAACTGACTTACCCAAAGTTTCTTTCTATTTTTAAAACAGAACCAGTGAAAACTTAATAATTAGTTCCTAGCCCACTGTGATAAAGTGGTTCTACCTAAAACTAAGCCATAAAAATTTAACACACATATTAAATTGTGGTCAATGAAGTTTGAAGGCCAACTCAGTCTGTCTTAGTAAATCCTGATTTTTTTTTTTTTTCCCCATGGTTCAAAAGCAATGTCATATCTACTTTGATACTGGTTGAGGTTGAAGAAATCACACCCAAATGTAATATTATAATGTTCTTGTAATAACTATCTTGTAGTGTATCCAAGGGAAGAGCATTATGCAATGAAGAACCAGGTTGTTTGTTGCTATTCATATTTTTAAAGCATTTTAAACATACTTGCCTCCTCATTAAAGAATTAACTACTTTATTGCATTTCAGTTGAATGGCTTGTTGTAGAATGCTCATATCTGTATAATTAGTTAAAACATTTTGTTTTGTTTTGCATTGCTTCATTAAGTTCTTTTATGTACACTTTGTTATTTATGTACACTGCTTTGGAAGAATTAGTGTTTACATGAACTCTGTAATAATATAAATTTAAAGTTTTCCTTGTGCATAGCTATCTTTACAAGTCTTTATTTTCAAATATTCATGCTGAGGTTAAATGTTTTGCTGTTTTAAATATAAATTAAACAAATGTATAATTCCAAGATACTAATTTGTTTCAATTTACCTTGTATTTTTAGTTAACTTAAATAATTTTCTTTTTCTTTTATTGTTGTGATCTGTTGTCTGTTTTGTCTGTTGCATGTCCAGGGTTCTAAGGTTAGTATTGCTGCTGTAAGTTTCAGTTTTTTGCATTTTCAAAAATACCTTATTTTTGATATTTGATATTTTGACCTTTTTTTACTATTATTCTTACTATTATTTTTCTATATAATACAGTGGGTTGTGAATAGGAGTATATTAGATATAGTAATTAACTTTTCCTACCATATTTCCCGTAATAACCTAGTGCACTGTCACTTACGGTGCTTCCTGTTAGCTCCTGGACTGAATGTAGTCACGTCTGTGAGCTAATTTAAGTTATAAATGCAGCTGTCAGTAGAGAAACTCTTTATATCCTGAACATGATCATTGTATGGGAGACTTTGTACTGCTCTTAAATTATACTGGGTAGTTATGCAGTGGTGATGAGTGTACTTTTCAATGAGTTTGAGACACCACTATCTAAAATATTGGTGATGCTAGAAGGCCGCTTGATCAATAATGGAATATATTTTAGACACTATTACAATACTAATGTGCTGTATTTAACAGGTAGAAGTGATGGTAAGTGGTGTAAAAAAACTGTCAGCCTTTTTTTTTTTTCCTCCATGCAGCAGAATTTTAGGGAGATTTGTTAAAAAGTACAAAGGTTCTTTTTAATTCAAAGTTTCCTAAAATCTTGCTAAAATGCATTAGTGTCTTATATTAAGTGAATTTACTACATAACTTGTAAAAATAGAAAAAGCAATAGATATTCTGAGAGGTTTAAGACAATGACTGACACAATACAGTTGAAACATGATAAAAATCAGGCAGTCAACCATCTGCAAGGGAGCCTGATGTTATTTCAAGCATGAGTTCAAAGTTCAAGTTTCTGTAAGCACATATGAGTTTTTCTAGCAGACTTTTATGGCTATAGATTTTTTGCCAATGTATTTTCCTTGGATGAGTGCTTTCAAAAAATCTTCTTCCAGTCTGTTCTAAAAAATCCAGCAACCTATTTTTCCAAAATAGGAACACAGCACAAACTAAACAGAGGAGCCTGGCCAAGGAAAACAGGAGCTAGGCTGAAAATCTTTCTTCTGAGAGTTGTCATTTTACTCTTTTTCTAATATTGTTGGGCAGTTCAGACAGATGACAGCCCTCCCCAAATAACTCATGTGAACAACATGGTGCATCCTTAAGAGAAATTAAATGAAGGGCTATCTATCATTATGGTGACACATGCCACTTTATATCTGTCATCTTTCAAAACAATTGTTTCCTTAATACTGTTTGGCACCATTTGCACTTTTATAATATTCGATGTAAAAATAGTCTTAATAGTAAACCATAAGTGAGGCTAATAATATTTTAGGAGTATGGAAATAAATTATTTTTTTGTTTTCTGTATCTTTTATTTCCTTTGGAAGGAAATGACCTTAAGAACACAATATATATACTTTTTTAAATAAATACTTCTAAGCAAATTAATAAAAGTTGAGAAGCACAATGAAAGTACTTTTCAAAGGGACTAAGCTGTGTGCTCAGAAAGTCTTGCAACTGTAAAGCTTGTTGTCAATCAGTAAGAATCAGCCACCTTTAAATAAATTTTTAAATAGTATTTAAGCATGTAGTTCTGGATGCAGACCAATATCACACATTCCTGTTTTCAATTAGCCTAGCTCCAGAGATAAAAGTGTTTAACCAGGTATTTATTTTTTTGATTGAGCTGACTGTTTCCTCACTTATCTGCACTGTTAAATACCTGAATGCATTTGAAAACATGACTCTGGACATCCAAGTGTCTTTTTCAAGAAAAACATTTTAGATTTCAGAAATATTGAACTCATTCAGAAATTTTCTGCCACTTCCCAATAAGAAGAGTCCAACAATATGTTAGGAAAGAAACAGAAACTCTCTGGGCCATGTCACTTGCCCCTTTTTACTTTCCCTGTGTTGTTGTTGTTGTGAGGTAGCAAACATAATTGGAGAATTGGACTCTGTCAGGATTCTATATGCTGTAAACATTCCAGGGAAAATCAATTTATGGAGACAGTGCAAAACTATGTTTTTTCCACTCCACTCTTCACATTTGCTTATTTTTCTAAAGGAACATAAAAAAGTAAAAGCTATACACTGAGTAATTCCTTTAATCTGTTACCTGTTTGCATAGCCTATGGAAGAACGTAAGAATATGTTGCACCCTTTTGCACCATGCATTGTTTTATTATCTGCCCTTACTTTGTCTTTATGTAATTACTAATAACTTTCTCATTTATATTAGACTTTTTCTCATCTATTACAGCATGTAAATGTAAATAATTTTCTCACTCTTCATGCTGCCTTACTTTGAATTTCACTCATAGCTTATGTTAATGGTGTCAGTAGGAGATTTTTAAATAGCTTTTCAAACTATCTGCCATTAAACGTAACAATTTAGATTTCAATGTGTATGTGCTGTCTTTATATTTCAGTTGTGTTCAAACTGTTTAATTCAATTATCTCCTTTTAAAGACTGAATTGGAAAATATCGAAGTGACACAAGGAATGTCGGCGGAGACAGCAGTAACGTTTCTCAGCCGTCTGATGGCAATGGTTGATGTACTAGTATTTGCCAGTTCTCTAAATTTTAGTGAGATTGAAGCTGAAAAAAACATGTCTTCTGGAGGTCTAATGCGACAGTGCCTAAGGCTTGGTAAGTCAGCAGACAGGATGTATTAAGTAGTTACTTACAGATCAATGAGTTGCGATGGATCAAACAGTGACATGTGTAGGAAAGGACCTTGTAACTAGGGTTTGATGTGATAAAGTAAAAATCCTATTTATTATTGATTTGATGCATTTTTAAAGCTGATTCAATTTAGTCCCAAGAAAGACAATTCTAAAAATCTTCTTCCTTATGTATTTTAAGTTATATGTATTCAGGGAGAGTAAAAATACTAAATTTAATTCAGTAAACAGATGATTTTTTTTTTTTTCTTAAAACTGCTTTGCTACCTCCATGTTGCAGTTTTTCTTGGGTTTGTAGGACTCTATAGGTTATGTGAAAGAAAAGGAGTGGGATATTTGTGCAGGCACTGTAGACTTCAATATCTTTTGCAACAATATGACATTTATCTTCATTGTTTATTATTATTCATGCCACTTATTATATTACTGGTAATTTTACTGCTCCTGGTATAAAATTTGTGAGTTATTCCCAATTCTCAAATTTTTAATCAAATTTTCAATTACTACCTACTAGTAATGAGTGCTAATTGATGCTCTTAATATAAAATTGAAAAAATATTTTAATTTGTGGTGTTTTCATTTGTGCTTTTAGTTTGTTGTGTAGCTGTGAGGAACTGCTTAGAATGCCGGCAAAGGCAAAGAGAGAGAGTAAACAAGACGTCATTAATTGGTGGTAAAACTCAAGATGCTCTTCAGGGTGTAACAGCATCAGCAGCAACCAAGGTAACTGAGCCTTAAGTAACCAACAGCAATGATGACAAGTCTGAAACATCCCCTCTTAGGATCAGAAAATAATTGTAACTGCCTTCTCAAATATTTGGCAAAAGCTTAGTTTTTTCCTGTTAATTGGTTTATGGTAAAAGTGTGTGAGGATGCTTATTTGAAAGATTAAAACCTTGATGCAGTAGTATGACTGGAGCATTCTAACCAGCTTTTGCACTCTTGCTTGGCCTACTTGAAAGAACAAGCACCCTTACTCACCTCTGTCATATATACCTGCATAGCTTTTTTTTTTTTTTTATTCCATCAGGGTACTCTCCAGTTTTGATAAAATCTTTCCGTCGCATCTGTTGGTGGAATATCTGAGTTCCAAAAGCTTCAACAGAAACCTTTGAATGCATATTAGACATCAGTATTTACTATCTGCTTTTGGAAGTGAATTTTATTGGATATTCAGTTGCTGCTTAGTTTTTCCAGTGTCATTAATTTATTTTTTAACTTGTTCACAGCTTTAAGACTTTGGGTGTACAGAAATTAAAATCTGAAATAATTAGGCAGAGTCCCTAACTGAAATACAAGCCATTGCATGATGTAAAGGATCCCTTCTTTTTTGCAATTATATTTTTATTACTAAATCAGTGTTTTCTCTTCTCTGAAGACTTTTTCAAATAGCCTTTACAAAGTTAGCTCCTTTATTTATCAAATCTCATAAAGACATTACATTTTTCAGTATTTTCACATTCAATGCAAGGAAAATCACTATAAGGAGACTTCTAGGTGTTCAGGCCTCACATTTAATAAATTTTTTTAAAGAAGCAAACTATTCTATGTTTTTTAAACAGTAGTAGTTATTTTATAAGTAGCCTGTAATAAGTCTCATTTATTTCTATATTTCTGTTCAGCATTTTCAAACATAACATGCATATTAATGCATAATTTATTGTTATGCTATGAAGCAACTGTAATCTGAAACAAACTTTTGTGTGAAAATTAATATCTTAATTCTGTCTAGAGATGCAATTGTTCCAAGCTACTGGAAAGATGTAACAAACAATTTATATCTAAATAGTATTAAGACAATAATTCAAAGCATCACTTTTTTTCTAGAGCCCTTATCTCTGAGTATTATGTGGAATATCATCTAAGATTGATGTAATAGCTGAAAAATATGTCTAATTAAGATTCTAACAGAAATGCTTTGATATTTGGAGGGGACAAAAAAAATCTCACTACTTTTTATTTTTAGACTCCCCTTGAAAATGTCCCTGGAAATCTTTCTCCCATAAAGGACCCTGATAGGCTTCTTCAGGACGTTGATATTAATCGTCTACGAGCAGTTGTTTTTCGTGATGTGGTGAGTAATATATGCTGTAATTCTTTCTTCTGCAAAATCATCACTTATGTTTTGAAAGAGATTTTGATTGTATCTGAATTAAAAATATCCTTTGTGTGTGGCACTTCATATTTTATCTGCAAACTATCTGCTTGTGACTGTAACTACCAGCCACCTTCTACACTTAAAAATTATATTGATTAAGCTATTTGAGATTGATAGCTAACTGTGTTTAACACTCAGCCTTAATCTTATACTAGCCAAATGATCACAACCAAGATGAATCAGTTTTGACTTAGGTTGATTAAAATTGTATTACTGAAAGTGTCAACTATTTTTCCAACCAGGATAGAAAGAAGAATTAGTATATATGTAACAGAAATGCAGCAAATCAATTTGTAAACTCAATTCTCACTTCTGCTGAACATATTTATGTATGTAAAAATATATAAAAACATGGGGTTTTATTCTGCAATGGTTTTTAGCACAAAACTGCACCACAATGTACTCGGTTTTAAATGTAGTGCAATAGGAATTATTACTGTATAACTGCAAGTACATATGTTATATTTAAATTCTCCAACCTGAGTTCAAAGTGGCGATATTCTGTCACCTATTCTTTTCTTAACTAATAGAGAGAAGAATACAAGAATGCATGTGTCTGGAACTTCTATGAAAGAAATTAATAAGAGAATTTCTAGTTATTTTAAGACTTGCAAAAACATGCAGCCAAGTTAAATAACACCCAGAAAACATGGAAAACAAGCACTGGATTTGTAATAGAAAGCCATATTTGTGGAATTGAGAAAAGATGAAACTACTATAGGAGTAGATCGAAACTAAAGTTTTAATTTTAGCATGTCAAGTTTTAAATGATAATAATAATTAAAGACATTTCAGTTGAACTAGAGCAATTTAATTTCAATCAGGATAACATCTAAGCCATAGAAGGCAGTTCCCTTGAACAGCAGATTCATGGGATGAGAGGGAAAGAGGACAGCTAAGTTATAGTGGTCCTGACTTTTACTTAAATCAGTCCTGGAAACCTAGGATTGTTGCTGACCTCTCCTATGGGAGGAGAAATCAGAATCTACAAGCTGGAATTTTTTTCTGGAAGAAAAACAGTGGTGCGTTCTCCCTGCTTTCACATGTTACCAGAAGTGTTATGCCTGCTTGTGCATCCAGCATCAGCTAGACAAACATAAGTGAGCTTAGATTTCCCTCTCAGCAAATGTACCCTTTACCCCCTTCTGTCAGGGCCCTTCACAATCTCATCCTTGGGGCAGCAGAAGACAGTTGTCCTTGCTGCCAGGGCAGTTTAAAGCACTCTCAGAGTAGAGTCAGGCCTCTGTCTTGAAAAGTCCATTGACTCCACAGACCCCAGGATTTGTGTAGTTGCCAAATTACCTCCAAAATTCAGTACTTAATATGTGCTCCGTGTGTGTACTACACCACTGAAAATCCACTCAGCCTTCTGCGTTATCCATTTGCTGCTATGCCTGCAGAAGCAGCATTTCAGAAAGGTATTAAGCCTTGTGATGATCTTGTATGAAAATTCTATGAAAATATTCAATATTCTAGATGTGTTTCTTTTCCCTGGCACAGGATGACAGCAAACAAGCTCAATTCCTAGCTTTGGCAGTAGTTTACTTCATCTCTGTCCTGATGGTCTCCAAGTACCGCGACATCCTGGAGCCACAGCGAGAAACTGCGAGGTCTGGGAGCCAGGCAGGTAGAAATATCAGACAAGAAATAAATTCACCAACAAGTACAGGTAAATTTGTTTTCTTCAAATGTTATGTGATTGATTTAATATTTTTTTTTTTTTTTTTTTTTTTTTTTAGAACTGTACTTATTTTACTACGAAGTATTTTTAGTGAGTAGCTTAAGATCCTAATAGGAAATTACGAACTACTTTCTTCCTGTACAATAATTTGGGGGTTTAGAATACATTGGCATATTTCAGGTATTCTTTATATTTGCTTATAGGGTATTACTAATTTTCATTTGTATGTATTTTTTATGTTTTTATTTTTCTTTAATTTGAAAATAATTTTAAAAAACAGGGTTCCTGATGGAGTCGAAATTGTAAAGTACAAGGTAGTTCACCAAAAATCTTCCTGAATCTGTTACGTGTTAGGAGGAACAGATATCTTTATACCATGAAATGAATAAACAGAGAGCACAGCTGCTTGTCCATGTGAGCTCCTTTTGTTTGAGTGAGGAGGTTTGAGAAAGGGTAGTAGCGGAGGACTGAGTATTTTCTTTGAGCCCTGCTGTATTGGTGCCTGCATTTAAAAGCCTATGGTAACAATAGAGTAAAAAGAAAACATTGGTAAAACATTCTTTGACTGAACTATTTGTGATTTGTTTTAGTAGTAGTGTTTTTACTGGCATGTGTTCTTCAGCCCAAAAGGAGGGAGTTTGTTAGGTCTCAGAACCTGTTAGAAATGAGGGATGCAAATCTTACCCCACTTTGTTTCAAATATTTTGCACTCAGTCCAGTATTTTTTTTTCAAGTCTGATTGGATTGATTATAACTGTACCTTCTGTGTCAAAAGAGTTGAAAACAGGAGCTGCATTTGTCCGTGAATTTTTTCGTGTATGTTTTTGTTCTTGTATTGATCTTTAATTGCTTTCTTCATTTATGGAGTTGCTAGTTTTCATTCTTCATAGAATTTTTATTCCAATTTGTGTCATATTCACATTTAGTCATTATTTTATGATTCAATCATGATGTTTTGATTTGCTAAGTTTACATAATTTTCTGAAGTCAATGTGCTTGTAGACTTCCCATTTTAAAAAACATTACATGAACATAGCCAGATAAGAGAAGTTATAATTCCTTTTGCCTGATTTAATGCTATGGTTGTGAACTAAGAAACTGCTACTTTCATCCATGATTGTCTTGCCTATTTGCTTGTATATATCTATCTATCTTTCTGTGTCTCTTTTTCCCTATAAATGTTGCTCTTGAAGTGCCCAAATAATAGGTATGCTGTTTCCTATCTCTTGATACAGAAGTTGTTTTCTTTTTTTTCTTTTAGAAATGCCTTTGTTTTTTTGTTTTTTTTTTTTTTTTTTTTTTTTTTGTTTTTGTTTTTTTGTTGTTGGTAATACCATATTTGCATGTTTCAATGAGATAGGATATCTGTCATGGATCCACAGTGGACCAGGCCACACATGAATACTAGCTGGCTCACATTTGATTCCATGATTTTCTCCACAGTTGTGGTCATACCATCTATCCCACACCCAAGTTTGAACCATGGATTCCTTGCCAAGTTAATTCCTGAGCAGAGCTTTGCCCACTCATTTTACAAAGGTAATATTAACATCATCTCCTAACCTGTTTGGGTGTTCTTATTTAATGTAATGCACTTCAAGAACTAAATGTGATGTTACTGTTGATAAATAAGTATACGCCTCAGGTTACATGGAGATCAGACCTGATGATACCTTTAAAACTAACTTCCTGCCTACATTTTTCTAGAAAATCTATCTCCCACTTTTACTATCTTTAAAATATCTTTAAAGATATATTATCTTTAATTATTATAAATAAAAGGAAACAAAAACCCAAAAACAGTCAGGAGAAGGGAATGGATATAGGAAAATTTAAATGTTTTTGGTTTGTGGTTATTCTGCTACAATATTAGGTCCATAAAAATAAAATCAGGCCTATTTGGAAAATATTGCATACCACATGAAGTATAATGCAGTTTTGTAGTATTCCCTTTCCCTGTATCTTTTCTTGTTCTTTTGCCTTCCTTTCTTGCTTTTTTCCTTGCCTTCCTGATGGTATGTAAACCTCTGATATTGTATGTGAATTATTTTATGCCTGTTAGTTAATGTGCTGTGCTGTGTTTCTCTTGAAGGAAACCAATTTTTCTACCAAAGCAACTATTATATGTTTTGGGCCTGATTTGTTTTGTTTTGTTTGTTTGTATGTTTTAATAGATAAGGTAGGAACATGGGGAGTTTTTGTCATTTCTTGAAGATGAGAGGGTTGCCTGAATGTAACTTTGGTCAAGTTTGCATGTACATTTCCACAACTATTTGTATGCACTGTGCAGTAAAGACAGAATGTAAAAGAATTTTAAAAACTGAATCTGATTAGAATGTCCTTGGTATAATAGTGTAAAATGTCACTGGGTAAAAAGACTAATTTATAAAAAGCATAAGTGATTTCGAATGCATCCAGTTTCTAAAGAACAGAATAGCTAACATATTACTTCAGTAATAAGGTGACTTATGCTTGTCATATGACACTTCTGGGAGTATTATGTTAAAATACTTATTACATCAACTTAAACTACCACTGGCATTTCTGGAGCTTTGATGTGTGCATGGATGTATATTGTGAATTGCTTTAATTTCTAACTGTGTAAGCCAGGGTTTGTGATTTTGGCTCATAGGATTTTCTGCCATACAAAGAAGAAGATATTTAGTATTATTCAATATTATAGTAATATATAATATTATATTATTTTCTATTGTACTTGTTATACCTTGAGTTCAAGTAAAATAGTTTTGGTTTTGAAATAGTTCAATAGGGTTACATTAAAAGTGTGAGCAGGTTAGAAAGTAAAGTGGTTTGGCTTTAAAAATAAATTATTCAGTAAAGGAAATGTTATCTGTGGCTGGTTATTTTATTTGTTGTTTTCATCAGATCCTTAAGGGTTTTGACTCTCTGCAGTCTCAGTCTCATATTCTTTACAGCTTCACCTATTGGAGGAAAAATAATTCTGGTTTTTATATTGTGAACACAGTTCCTCAGTTTTGAACATCAGCAAAAAGTTAAATGAAAAAAAATTGCAAATGCTGTCAGAAAAGGCCAGAAGTCAAAACATATTTTGTAATTTCAAAAGAATCTTTCATTCCAATGGATAAGCCAATTGGTTTCTTTTTAGTGACCTTGCTTGCTTTCAGATGTTGGCAGCAAATGTAATTTTTGAATATTATTTTAAATTTTAAGGTATTTTTACTTAATACAGAGAGGTTTAATGTAGCCTGTAAAATTAACAACACATTTTTAAGGTAAAGTCCTACTTATTAAAAAATTGATAGAAATTTAGTTGTTACCTGGAAGTGAAGACATATTTTATTCATTCCCTATGACACTAGATGGATATAAAGAATTTTTTCGTTGTGTATCAAGCAAATTGTATTCCTATACAGGAAAAGATCTCTACGAATGCAATAAGAGGGATTGACTCCTTAAAAGAAAACCATTTCTCCATTTTTAGTAGAATCTAATTATGTCACCAGGAAACTTACCAGGGAAAGCATAAGATAGAATTAGATATATTACCAGTATTGAAGACAATGATTTTGTGCTTACTGATACTATTAATTTTTTTTCCTTTACATGAGGCAATATCTTTAGTTAAAATCTATTTAGATCTGTGTGAGACCCCACTTGTCTCAGGTACATTATGCTATGTGGTCAGCAGATGCTTCCTATGAGTGACTGCAGCTGGTGTCAAGTATGGGTTATATGAATTTTAACAGCATTTTATTTGATATGAAATTTTCCCATTATCATAATAAAAAATACTAAACTTTGCCTTCTTTGTTGATATTACTGTATATGAATAAAATAGTATTGAAGTGAAAGACCTTAAAATATATTTTACAGGAAAATATATTCTACCCTTACTTAAAAATGTTTGTAAATGGCAAAATAATGTTTCTTTTACTATTATTTAGATATTGCTTATAAGCTAGGTATTATCTTATGGTGCTCGTAGAAAAAAGGTCATAGCTAGGAAGGAAAAACTATTACAGTAGTGTCCATAACTACCATTTAACAATAAAAAAATTTATTTCTTTATAACATTCTGTACCTCTGTATTTTTTTTTTCCTTCTAACCTGATCCATGGGAAAAATGTCTGTATCTGTAGATTTGCTCTTATGATAAGTTTGTTGAAAGTGCTTATGTTTCTCCTTGTTTCCAATAACTTTAAAAGGTCTTCCAATACTTCTAAATTAGTCAGTGTGTAGTCAGACAAAACAGATCTTGCAAAATTAAAAGAAAGTTATCTCTCTTCAATTTAGGTCATATATAGCATTACACTTTGAAGTAATTCATTACCAGAGTCTCAAGGGAAATGGCACATCAGGACTTTTCTCTTGCATCTGAAGGATATCTGAGAAACACAGTCCTACAAAAGTAAATGCTGCAGACTTGCTTCTTCCTGTTCATAATACCAAAGAATTATTAAATTAAAATTTAATTAATTAAGTAAATAAAATAGGGAGATTTAGCAAAGATGAGAATAGCATTAGAAATGATTGACCAAAACCTCTGTATTGGATTTTCAGGGTTTTGTCTCAAAATCTTCAGTCATGCATGAGTTCGACTTTCTGGAAAATATTAGTAGGGAATTAATATGTTCATCTCCCTTAAAAATAGGTGAAGAGAGATTGGGGCATGGTTAGTATACAGTTCATCTGTCCTGCTTTGAGATGTACAGGTCACTGGAAATGCCTATCTTTCTTCATTCACTATAGCTGTCATTGTAGACCTCTGTCTTAGATCCATCCTGACTCCTGTGACATGGCTTCACCAAACTCCACGTACAAACATTGGTTTACAACAAAAGCTGGAATCAAATTCTTTGATGTCAGGCACTTAATCCAATAACGTCATGTTTCTTGGTAATATTCCCATCCACATATATAATTTTTTTACATGTATGTTCATAGATATAACTGTGTTAGTCAAGACTTCATTAGTGTCCATTTACTTGTTAGCAAGAACTACCCTTGTGAACTTAACATAAAATGCCAAAATTTTCATTTCTGAAGTGGGAGCAATTGGAATAACTTAGAAAATATTGGTTTGTTCTCTGTTGATTTCTCCACTTTGATAAAGATATTTTCCCAAAATTGATATGAAAATATTTGTGTTATGTCTGTAAGAAGTGGAACTAGAGACAGAAAAACTGAGAGCATCCCTTTCCTTTACCAGGCAGAGGGTAATCACTACATATTTTGAGAGAGAAATGCCTTTTCATCAGAATAAGAGGAGAGATAGTGGAGCATGGTATCTTGTTAGTAAACCTTACCATGTAGAACTGAGTAACTTCTTCAAATTACAGCTACCAATTTCAAGTAGATTTAGCCATAGTGGTCAGGATCACTTGAAATGAGTTCTTTCACTTCTGGTTGCTGTTGAAGCTGTCCTTGCTTACCTTGGACTATTCCTCTCAACAGTGTTTCCACATCTCCAACAGTAGAAAAATGTGAATTTTTTTTTTTCCTTTTTACACTTCAGCTGTCATCCTGTGAGTTACTGAGAACACAATTAATGTTAACCAAGTAATGAATATATATTTTCAGTTGAAAATTGATGTTTCCATTTGCATTATTCAGGAGTGTTTCAGAAATGAAAGCATGGCAATGGTGCAATTCAGCTTATAATACATTGCGTGAAGCAAATCAGTATGTAGGTTATCAGAAACTTCTATCAAAAATTGATTGACTTTTCCACTCCCTTGCTATCACTGCCTGTATTCTTCCCAATGCACTGTAAATTAATAGATTTCTTAAAGGTATGTGGTGAAGATGGACTGGAAGCTATTGATTTATTTTTCTTGACAGAATGAACTATATTAAAAGATTTCCGAAACAGCTTTATCTTTGAAGACAAGTATCCAGTTTTTCAGGTCTCCTAGGTATATAGTACTCTGGGAATTACATGGCTACACTGTTGTTTGTATTTCTAATGTAGTAGCACAGAGATTTCTTGATTATTTTTAAACTATTTTGCATAAAGATAACAGTCTAAGTATGCAAAGTAGACTAAAGGACTAATTTCCATTGCCCGTGAAAATATTTTCTGCCTCAGGAAGTGCTGACAAAACTCATATCTCCATCCTCCTCAAAATCCAGTTGTATAAATCTTACCAAGAAAGGAGAATGCTATAAGGAACATGGATGATAATCACGATTATCATAAAATTCTAATTCTATAGAAATTCTGCCTGCTGCTCAAAATAATCATACTGTTCTTCTGATGAAACATATGTTCCTTATTCCAGCTGCATCTGAAAAGACATGCATTTGGAGATCATGAGATAGTAATGAATACATCTTAATCTATTATTTATTGCCCTTTACCAGCTACTTAAGGCATCATAGGAGATGTTTGCACATATATTTAATTATTAATTGGTCAGTCATTATGTATGCATGGCGCAGTTGTAATGGGGATTTTTGTAAGCAACATCAGTATTTATTTTCATTTGTTTGTACAAATTACAGATGTTTTAAAAGTTTTTTTTTTTAAAAACTTAGCTTTTAAAAAGTAGTGATTAAACCAAAATGTTTTAATGTTTCATTGCTTATATGGAACATACTCTGTGTTCCACTGTTAACTTTTGTTGCTGAATGCTGTAACCTACATGAGAGATTTTTTTTAAAATTTCTTTTCTAAGAAATGTCTAATTACAAAACCACCCTCTTTCTCAGCATGCATCAGAAATACAGATATTATAATAAAATAATTTTTCTAGATGCTATCTAAAATAATTCATTTTTTTAGTTTTGTGGGTTTAAGTTTACACAATACAAAATAAATTAATAAAAATAAAACCGGAAAAAAATACGGAAATTCACCTATGTAAAACAACTTATTACCGTGTTGTTCCGAACTTCTATTCAGGTTTTGTTTCAAAATGTAAATACCTGGTTTACTCTAAGGCTAATACTTCTTTAATATGACTATTCATTGTCTTATTTTTATTGTATCTTTTAAGTATCTTTTAGTTAATATTTTGGTAATGCTTTGGTTTAAGACTGCCGACATTTTGTTTGGCAGCCAGGTAATCAATCAAGACTGATGTCTTATCCATCATCCACACTGAGTGAAAGACCTTTGATTAGTAAAGAAGAATTAAGACATTCCAAATATAAAGAAGATTAAAGATATTGCCTAAACAGATCACGAGGTTGTGTCTGTCATAAATGGCTCTTCAAATGTCCTTTCTATGGTCAAGGTAGAAAGACCTGCCCGGTGTGCCTGCCTTAATGTCTGCAGGGAAAGAAACAAATGATAAGACTTTTGAGGAATTTGAGCACATAGAAGAAATTTCCAGTGAACAAAAAGAGAAGATGTGCCTTTACGCATGTCCATCTGTGAACAGGGACTGATGATAACTGTCCTCTTCAATCACTTCCCAGTCTGGATTTTCCCACCCTAAGCCTCTCCTGCTCTCTTTCTCTCCCATTTCAATGCCTCTCTGCTTTTCTTGGTTGACAGCTACATCCCATCTCCTCACCAATCCACTCTGGCTAAAAGGAAAATTCCCAACCCTCTTTGTCTTAAATTTCCTGTACCAAGATCTGTACCCTTCCAATTAACAACCCACCCCAGAGTGTTTCCTATCTGACCTTCCTGAGTCCCTTCATTTTCAGCTGTGTTCCTTCTGCCCTCAGCCACACGTATCAGAGCCCTGAGGTATCCTACTTGTGGCTTTTCCTCTTGCCAGCCAGGGGCTGCCATGGCATGTTCTCTGTTTCCACCTGGCTTGCTGCTAGACAACTGAATCTGCAGTTGCATTGCTGTCCTTGTGGAAGGAGAGGGACAGTCTTTGGTCTGGCAGGAATTTCACAAACCTGGATAAATATGTTGGCTAAATAACAGATACAACCTAAAAGCAGGCTGCATTTATCAAAAGTTTTTGTAGATGAAAGACTGATAGTGAAAGAATGGAAAATTGTAACCTTAAGCCAGGCTCTTTCCCCTCACATTTTAATAATACAGTTTACAAAGGAACTTGTTTAAATGTATTTTAGAATAGCAAATGAGTTCTGTTGCCAGTGTTCATGTTGCTTTGCCTCAGAAGTAACAGAACCCCATGAAGTCTATTAGTGGGATATGGCCAAATTTGCCTATTATTGCATAGTTATATGACGATTAATACCAGCCAAGCTGCCAGAAGGAGTAGGTTCTACGTGGTTGGGCCATGATCAGGATGACTATACAGGGAATTTTTACTCTGATCTGCGTATAACTTCGACAGAGAAATAGAAATGCCAACAGAAGAGAAGGTCCTGAGTAGCAGATAGAGAGCAGCTTGCAATCTTAATGCCCCTTTTAGAGGGCTCACTGTTGTGCCTCAACCTCCAGTGACATTTCTGTTGCGAGTACGTTCTTGCTTCTCTCAATGTAATTTTCAATCAGACCCTTATCATTCTTTCATTCTGTTCCCATACTTAGTTTCTCATCTCAGCTTAATCATGCTGCTTCTTACACATGAAAATTAGTGGACTGATGTTGTGGGGGGGGGAGTTTTTCCATGCTCTTTTTATGGCCTAGAGTTTAGGAATTGATTAGTTGACTCTTCCACCAATGGAGGAAGCTGTAATATCACTGCCTACTTGGAATGAAAGCATTTTCAGCTTGTAGGGTGCAGTTTCTGGAAGTCTGTAGAAAACTACAAAGGGTTTATAAAAGGCAACTATTAAGGTTATCACCAGTGCTTTAAGATGGCTATGCAGAAAACAACTCGTTTATTTTTCAGTGCAAATGCAGACAAAGATGGTGGCAAGTCCTATATCAAGATTGACCAAACCCTTCCACTACCTATTGTTTACAGCAGAAATTTGACAATGATTTGGGAGAGTATTACTTCCCAATATTTTTTCAGCCATATTGTAGGCAATTTAAAAAAATAATTTTCATTCATCTTGCTTTTGAAAAATGTCAGCACATTTTTATCTAGTAGTTTAACAATATGAAAAAGACAAGAAGATCACACTTAAGTTTTCCATCTTTTAAAAGTAAATAAATATTAAAAGTTTGATTTCTGTTATCATTTTTTATAATGGCAAAATTGTGTGTATTTATCTTACATATGAAATGGCTCATTATTAGGTTAATAAACAAGGGGAATGTAGGTTGTATTTTTTAGCCATATGGAAGCAGTGCAAGAGCTGTTTAGGCAACTCAGTAGGTTAAAACAATTACAATACACTTCATAAATCACAAGCAAACAAGATATTTTAGGGAAGGAGCGTGACAGATGAGGTCACCAGATATACAATATGTCATTTAGTTAACTTAGGCCCATATTTTTCCCATAATGTAGTAGATGAACTCATTAGTTAGAATGAAAAACAGTAAGAAGGAGGCATCTGGCTTCCAACTGCCTGTTTCTGACAGGGTTAAGATCACTAGATCTAGTAATGATTCTGCTTTGTCTACTGACATGGCCTTGTGCTGTAGAAAACTGATGAGGTTTGCTGAAAATCTAGTGTCTTACTGTCACAGTGTTAGAACATGGACAGATGCAATCAGGTGCAGCTTTACCTCTGTTCGTGTTTACTATTTTGCTCACCTGCTTTAAGTACTTAGGATTTTTATAAAAGAATAGATGTTTCTGCTTTAATATTTTTCTAAATCATTTTATGAAGCAGTATTTATTTCTGCATTCAGAAGGCAACAGAAGTGCTAGGACATGGTGTGAAAGAATATGGAACAAACTTAGGGATATGCAGTTTTATAACTAAAACTGGACGGGTTTTGTGACCTATGCTAAGAAATTTATCATTTACCTGAAATAATACTAGTAATAAGAAGGTCTTATAACACGTCTTTTCAGCCATATTTATGTGGATTTAACACATCCTAATTTGGTAGGATTCTTATCTGAAAGGCAATTAAGAATCTTATCAGTTCTGAATTTATTTTTTCTTAAGACACAAAAAGTAAATGAACCTTTTAAACCCTTATTCATTTACCTTGTTTGATGTTTTAAAAATGAAAGTTAATGCACTCAACTTAGTAGTTTGTAGATGTTTTTATTCATAGTGATAAATCAGACTGAGCTGAATTGGCTTAGTGCAGCATATTTATATTAGCTATTGGAGACGCAGCAAGAAAAGTAAAGAGACAAATCCGATTTTTGTGGAAATCAAGTATCCATACAATTGCCTGAATATAGAATAACTCAATTTGATATTTTTGCCCTAAAACCTTTCAATTAGCATTATGTACTTTATAGTATGCCATATTGAAATTTTATGTCCACAAAGATAATTTTATTTCCAATTTTAGTGTCAAAGATGCAGGCCTCTCAGCATTTAATTTTCATTTGGGAACAAAGATTTGCAAGTCACCTGATGAGTAATTAATTACAGTCCTATTTATAGCATCTCAAAATTAGTTCTATTTTTTTTAACTTGCTACACTGATTGGAAAGCTTTTCCATAACCTTAATTATGTATTGATGACTGTCACTTTCCAAACTAAAATTTGTTTGTGGTGAGTTTGCACTGTTTTTCTCATGCCTACCCTGCCATTCCTTTTTTTTTTTTTTTTTTTTTAAATAACTTCTTTGTATTAGTTTGGCCAGACTATGTCAAACTCTTTTCTGCAACAGTAGATTGCTATCTATCTCCATAGTGACACTTCCACATTTCTCAAATATAAATACATACACAATATTTCCTAATGAATCCTTCCAGAGCCTTCTGTAATGATGTTAATGTTTTACTGTTGCAGGAACTATTTATTCACTAAAGTTTGGAGCTACATTTGCCTTTTCCATGAGAGTACTGTATTGGTAACTAAATAGTTACTAGTAATTGCTGTACCCAAGTCCTTCTCTTCAGTCATTTATAGAAGATGAGTTCCAGCTATAATGGGAAGCTCTGTAAGCTTCAGTAGATACAAAGCTTTTCACAATTAAATGTAATTTTCAGTTCTGCCATATACAGATGGCATTACAGTTATAATCATGCTTCTGTGACTGGCAGTTGTACCTCATAATTTTGTCATCAGCAAGTTTCATCACAATGTTTCTACCTGAAATCTTTATTAAAAACTTGAACAAAATAGCTTCTGTGGTAGTTTCTCTCACGCTGATGGGTTTTTCTTTTTTTCTGAAAGTAATGATGTCGCCTTCTTAGCCAGTTTATTTTCCCCCATTCTAGTTATTTCCAGGGTCTCATGACTTAAATACAATCTGTTGTGGCAACTCCAGCTTTACTGAATTTACTACATTGACCCTTGCTTTCTCTGACTATATGTATTTAAAAAGCTCTTTTAAGAAAGCCATTTTTTAATCTATCTCCTTGTGTTCCATTACTATTCTTTATTCCAAAATAAATCCTGAAATCTTGTTTTCTGGTGAAGGTTTGCAGTTGTCCAGAATTTTTTTTTTCCTATCTCTTAGAAAGAGAAGCCTTGTGTGGTTTTGTCCAGTGATGTATTACTATCTCTAGTCATCTGTTTGGCAAGAGTGCCTTCTACTTGACCAGTAATATCATGAATGTTTCTTTCAAAATTGGCTTGTAGTCAGTTCATTATTGCAGATTTTAACGTGTTAAAATCTTTCTTCTGGTTTACTCAAGGTAGTTAACTTTCCACAACTGTATTTCTATCAGGTTTTCTGTCTTTAGTTTTCTGTTCAGCATTGTTGATCTTAATGAAAATTGAGGTTGGGTGTAACCTAACTTCACTGTGTAGTGGACCATCATCTTTTTTCAGTGCCCTCTTTTCATTTACATAATAATAGAGCCTTATGCCATTTTATTCACCATAAATTTCATGGGCAACAACCTGCTTTACTGGCTGTCCAGTACTAATCTTCCCTTCCCTTCCCCTCTTCCCTTAAAGAGACAAGCAGAAAATTCATTAGGATCATTCTGTGGATCAGATGTCTTTCTGTGCCAAATATAGGCAGTACTAAGTAGATACGGATCTTTCTGCTTCCTGACCTGGCAGATGCTAAATGCATTTGATGCAGCTCATAAATCCAGTTTCTACTTCCTGCTTCTCAGAGAAGAGCTCATCTCTATTTGATAAGATGTGTTTAAGGCACTTAAGAGAAAAAGGAGGAGGAAGCGGCTTCAGTGTTTATGGCTGTTAAAAGAAGAAAACAATGCTCCTTTATAATGGGTGATTCTGCTTCATCTTTTTAAAAGCCTCTTCTGTTCTTTCTGAATGCTTGTACATATGCAGAGGTTTACATGACCATTAGTTCAAACACATAAATAATCTCTTACAGGTTTTTTTTATGTGCACATGCATGTACCCACATTTATGCCCATATGCTAAATAGCATTTTTTTACCTGACTGCACTAAAAAATTGATAGCGAGTTATGAGATTTTTATTAAAGTTACATTTCAGAAGCATGTTTTTTTTGGTAACAGAGCTTCATTCAAATACATTATAAAACATTTCCCATAATATCTAAACTACTCTATCAGAGCCAATAAAAGAATGTTCTCATTTTGTACATAGGACAGATAAATTTTATAACCAAGACAAGTAACCTAATGAAAATAGTGTAGTTTTAAAGTAAACTAAAAAAGCATTTTGTCAATAAAAACAGCCACAGTTTGTTTTTCTGTAACTAAAAGTATGAATATATAGGTTACTCACAACTCTAGCTGACTTTTGTCTAAGCATAGCAAATTATTCTTATTTAATAAAGATTTTGTGTTTCACTGAAGTAATTAGTAGGGGTATGGTCTTCTCGGTTACAAGATGTTGTAGAATCCTTTTCAATCTGGAAATGTTCCAAACTCAACAGATTTCACTTGCCTATCTCTATGAAGCTGTATTTATTTTGTTTATTAATTTTTCTTCAATTACAGAATTTTACCTTTTGTGGTGAAAGAAGATGTATCTAAAAAATCAAGAGTAACACTTCTTTTTTTCTTTCATGTATAAATTAATCTGTATTCAATGCAATGGTATGTGTGTAGAAATGTGTATGATACACGCTTTAAACAAAACACAAAGCAGACAAATTGTCTAGCAGTTTTCTTTTGAATGCAAGCTTAATATTTGATGACAGCAATACAAAAGACTAAATTTTACAGTAATCTGAAAGCATAAGTGATTGCAATTTTCCCTTCTAGTAGGCTCAAGGATCATACAGTTCTGCAGTTGATAGATTATAATTTTTAATGTTGTTTTTGCTGGCAGTATTTTGCTGTTTGATTACTGTGTGAGTAGTGGACTGTAGTTTCTAAATGTCACTGGGTTTGTATAATGCAATTTGGGCTCCTTCTTCCCAGTCTGTCTGTATGCCAAACAGCTTTTGAAGGTAAAATGTTTTGTATGTAGAATGAGTTTTTAAGGTTTAAAATACCATGACTTTGGTCTTTCTAACACATTTCTGTAATATAAAACTTTATGATCATATTTTTAGAGGAAAATATCAAATTAAATTTTGTTCATAATCTCTATTTCACTGCAGAGACACCAACTGTATTTCCAGAAAATATCAAAGATAAAGAAACACCAACACCCGTTGAAGATATTCAGCTGGAAAGTTCTATTCCTCATACAGATTCTGGAATTGGAGATGAACAGATGCCCAGTATTTTGAATGGGACAGACTTGGAGACCAGCACAGGTCCTGATGCTATGAGTGAGCTGTTGTCTACTTTGTCTTCAGAAGTGAAGAAATCTCAGGAGAGCTTAACAGAAAGCCCCAGTGAAATTCTGAAACCTGCATCATCAATATCCAGTATCAGCCAAAGTAAAGGAATCAATGTCAAAGAAATACTGAAAAGTCTTGTGGCAGCCCCTGTTGAAATTGCAGAATGTGGCCCGGATCCAATCCCTTACCCAGATCCTGCACTGAAGAGAGAAGCTCAGGCTATTCTTCCCATGCAGTTTCACTCATTTGACAGGTACATGGCTGGGCTCATTATTTTATATTGATGTAATTCAGAAGTTTGAAGGGCTTTTATTTCTTCAAGAAGGTCATTCTACAATCGGTTTGTATTAGAGTATGTTAAAAACAGCTGCACTGTGTCTCCCTTTTTGCATTACCAACAGGCCTTGTAGTATAGACAAAAGTAATTCACCTTGCTTTTCTCTGTTAACAGTAAATAAAACTCTATGAAGTACTTGGAAAACAAGCCTGTTGCAAAGAAATATATGTGCAATAAAACCTTTTTTTTCCTTTAAAACAGCATTTTAGTGAGAAGGAGGAGGGGTAATATCTGCTGATATAGAACAGATTGTGCAGAAATTCAGTTGAATATTCTTTCAAAGGCTTAAATCTTAATTGGATCCATCATTGAACTGTTTTCTGGTACTGAAATGCTTTGACCATGGCAAATTGTTTGCTTGGTCATGGTAGAAACCAGTTTCCTTTTAGGTCTTTAAGCAATAGAAGTTGTTAAAGCTCAGAAGTTAGTGCTTAAAACTAAACTCACGAACATTTCCACAGGATCTTTTGGGGTTTTTTTCTTGGGCTGTATCTTCCTAGTTTCTTTAATATACTTGCCTTTAAATGTCTAGTCCCTCTCAGTTAGCCTGAATAAAGAAATTGTGCTATTGTGCAATTCTCAGCATCCTTCCAGAAGTTTAGACCATTGTGAGTTTAGAAGTAAGTCTTGTGAATGTTGATGTGGTTTTATTTTCCATCCCTTAAGTTTCTTCATAAAAAAAATTTAAACTGTTAAAAATGGAATGAAGACATAAAGATAATTTAAGACATGTCTTGAAGGCTTAAAACTGTATTAGTTTATCAGGCCGGGACAGGAAGTAAAATACTGAAGGAAATTAAAAAATTAATGTAGAAAAGAGTTATATTCTGATTTATGAGGGGAAAAAAAATCTAAAAATCCATATTCACAGAAAACCTGAAAAAATATCATAAATATCTTCATTAAGTCTTAAGAAAAATAATATGCAATGTTTTCAACATAACATAAACAGTAAAGTGCAAGAAGATATGTCAGAATTTTAGAATAAAAGTGAAGTGCTTTTCCATTTGGAGGCCCATAAAAAAATCTGATGCCTTTTTGTCTCTCTCTATATGTTATGAGGCTGCTTTTCTGAAATAATTCAATTAACAATTGTATAGTGCCTGTTGTAAGAAAGATGGTTTTATCAAGACAGGAAAAGTGAAATATACTTTAGAAGCAATTAATAGATCTCTTTCTAATAATATTTTAGGACTTTTCTAGAAAAAGCTCTTTTAAGAACTTTTTCATTATTTGTTTTTTGGTTTTTAGTTCATCAATCTGCATGTTTTTACTTTAGATTGATTTTAATATGAGGTGAAAAATATTTTTTTCCTCCTATACAGTTAGTATAGTATATGCTGTACGTTTTTTCCTTATTCTCTGTGAGGAACCACCGTATTCTAGAATGTGTTCATGTACATTAAGCAGTATAAAACATCGTGCTACATGTAGAAATAATCATACCTTAACTGTAATCACCAAAAAGGTTATTTTATCCAAATTTCTGCCTGGCTTAATGAGTAAAATATTTCATTCTGAGAGCTGTGGTTGATTCACAGAATACCAGAGAGCTAAATTATAAAGGAGCATATCACCTCATGAGATGTCTTTGTCATTGTTAGAGGGACCTTGACATCAAGGTGATTGAAGACATGAATTTCACTGTGCACTTCTAAATTATAGCTCTATAAGAAAACATTAAAAACTCCAGGGGCTTGAAGTTGGTTGCCCACAACCTTATTTAATGCGAGCACCTCCATTTAATTGTTCTTGCAACAATGTGACTGCTCGTACCTTTTGAACATCATGAGAAATAGTAGATAAATATAAAATTATGGAATTATTTAAGAGGTGCCTCATGTCTAGAGTTTAAAAGTTTTGATAGATATTTCATACTTAATAAGTTTAGCAGCTAGTGAGTTTGAGTTTAGGGGTTTGTTTTTTCCCTGACCTGTTACCCTGCCAACCAAATTTCATTATTTCCTGTACAAAGTGCACCACTGTGTTTGTATCTTGATAGCATACATTGTACTTGTCAGCCTTTGGAATGATTCACTTCTTCAGAAAAAGAAAAAAAAAGAAAGAAATGGATAATGGTTGAGGTTTAGGCAAAAGAATTCACTTTTACATCATTTTTGATGTTTTGTTTCTTCTCTTAAATAAATGACCCTGCTGTCTGATTTTGGTGAAAGAGGTATATGATGACTTTTGGTATTACAGCTATGAAGGGAAAAATGACAAGTTCAGGCAAGTCCAGCAGACTGGGATATGTTACATTCTTTTATCCAACTCAACAAATCTTTCTGAACTGTGGGCATCTTGATAAAAATACAGATATTCTTAGCCCATGAGATCTCAACTGTCTGGTTCCACTCATGGCTGCATTATTGAATGATGCCCACTATTCAAGCAAGTATTCCTCTGTGCAGATTTTTCCTATTGCCAGAGTTCTTACTTGACCACTGTGACAATTTTTGGAGGCAAAATATGGCTGGTGATGGTGTCACTTTTCTAAATTAGGAAGATGGAGCAGATTCAGATGCTGACCCTATAACTTTCCATGGGGGATGAAACATGGGTTAGGGGGAAAAAACGTTAGATAGTATATTGAAATAATAATGAATAAATTTAAGTACTAATAGAGAGAGCAGCATGAAGTTTACCTAATGGTGACTTCTGAACATTTTTATTTCCTGTAGTATCCCAATAATTATTGAAAAACTGAAAAAAATTACAGTAGGGTTGTCTTTCCATACGTACTCATATAAATGAAATTGTGAAAATAATATAAAATAACAGTTAAATAAGAGAAACTGGTTTTGGTTTGTTTTTTTTTTTTTAAGGCTAAAACTATGCCTGTAAACCATATTTCTGTAGGCTCTTATGTTGCTGTAGTTTATGCAGCTTTTGGTACTTCACTGAGCAATGTGGCTGTTGGTCATCTGTATTGTCTCTGGGGAGAACCATGAGCAATGGAGTGTATTGTTTTGTCAGGTTCTATTTGTTTCAGGTCTTATAAAATAAGCACGGTGATTCCATATTTATAAGCAAATCTAGGTTAGAGAAATGAATTTTTCACATTAATCTGAAGATAGTCCTTTTAGGCTAGATTTTTTTTTTTTTTTTTTTTTTGCATTTGGATATCTGAGTGCTTAGCAAAATAGCAGTTGAGGTCATTTTCTTGAATTATGATCACAGATGAAGGTAAGCACCATGTAAAGTGAACTCCTGTAAACAGAATTGAAATTGAGAACTAAATTTTAGCATTTAATGTGATGTGTTTTGCTCTGCACGTTCTTTTATTTGTACATTGCTAATGTGTCCATAAGAGTCATTTTGTATCAGGCTACCGCGCATTCTCCCGTGGAATTTGCGCAGTTGTAAATGAAACATAAAAGCAGAAAAAGTGCCCAGCACGTTTTATCAAATGGGAGCTGTGTGCAGCTAATGTATGCAGCAGTTCAAGTGCTATCAGATGTAAATGATGAGGTGATATTGATGAAAGGAGGGGATTGAGGTCTCGGGGGGCGCTGATGACGGATTGAACAGAAGCGGCCTCGCGCCGCACGTAACTCAAGTCTGTCGTCTTCACCACTCAAAGCCGTAATGGGAGGTGGCAGTCTGAAATGAGTTGCCACGGCAAAGAGTATTATTTTTGAAATGCTTTCACACAAATCACTAGGCCCTGCATACAACTTAGTTTCATGCTTTAATGTCATCAGGAGGCACAAATTGGTGTGTCTAATTGTTTGCCACCTGCCAGCAAAATGAGCTGCCAGGCAGCCAGACGGGTTTGATTGTCTGTCAGCTCTTCAATAGATTGAGAGTGACAACATCAAAAATTTCACTTCAAACTCTGAAGCTTTGAGCAGCTTTTCAGAGACCTCTTCCCCACAAGTGCTTCTGGACAACTGCATTTTTCAATTAGTTTTCAATATATTGCTGCCTTCTGCCTCATCTGTCTTAAGGTAGCTGTAATTACATTATGAGCTATATAAACAGATTTCTGGGACACAGGAGCCTGGATCCTCAAAGTTATGACATGTCTTTTAACGTCAGACTGAATTTCTTGAAAATGGCATCCAGGTTGACATTTTTAGAAGCAAACACAAAGGGTTATTTCGCCTAGATTTGCAACTAATGGAGCATAACTCACCAATAATTTTTGCCTTCTCATCTTTTGTCTGATAAAATTCAGTCCCTCTTATTGACTTTTAGGGTTTGGGGATTTCTTGTTTCTTTTTTGTTTGGTCAATTTGCATTGGTTCCACTAGATGCAACCTACATCATTATGGTTTTTGAATTTATTTGTGATTCTACTCAGTATTGCATTTTGAAGCTTACACTTGTTCCTCTCTACTTTTTTCTAGTAGAGATTTCTTACATGTGTTCTACTATTGAAATTGAGAGTGCTTGTGGTTTTATGTCTCATTTATTATTTTTTCAAACTGAGGTAATTTACATCTCTTTTCTGTTCTTAGAATTATTTCAATGGGAAGAATGCTTGCATAAGCAGAAAATCTTGAGTTCCTAGAAATTAAAAGATCAGGATTTTTTTGCTGCTGTTAAAGATGTGATTTCCTTTTAATCCATTATCATTTCATAAATTGGAAGATTATGAGTTTGCTACTTTACACAGTCCGTGAAGTCTTCAGGAACATATTTGAGAATATTTTGGAGAACACATCTTTGAAGTATTTTAGTTTAGATTTTTGCAGTTTTTGTTTTTGGGTTTTTTTTGTCTTCCCTGACAGAAGGACCTTGGGGCCAGGTGCTAGAAAAGGTGGACAGCTTGTGAGATTCAGCCAGGTCTCATACTTTGGGTGCCACAGTAGTGTGTGAACATATAAATGAAAGACTTAATCAGTAGTGTGGGAATTAAAGGACTCATCGGGTTCTAGTTCATTTAAGGTAATTTTCAGTATCGTTGTGCAGTGGAGACTGGCCCGAAGAAAATACTTGACAGCTTCTCTAGAATATATTTTTCTAAGGTAGCAGTAAAAATACACGCCAGAGAATGAGGTGTGGTTTCAGATCCTGTTAGAGAATAGGGCTGAAGTTGCATTGTCTGTATTCCTGGAGAGTGCCTCAGTCACTCATTTAGTAAATATAATAAAAGACAAAGGGAAAGCTCATCACCACCTCAGCTGTTTGTTTAAAAAAAAAAATCATCTTAAATTTATGAATAGGTTCAAGTCAACTGAAATTTGGTATATTAACCCTCTTTTTTTTTCATTAGGATGTAATCACATTCCCTATGTCTATCATTTAGCAATCTATACGCAGGTAGCTCTTTCAAAACTCCTCCTATCACCTGTGTAATGTAAGTCTTTTCTTATTCATATACATGGAGCTGTAGGTATATCTGACCTGAAGCTGACGAGGAGAAACCAGCATCTCCCTATCCTCTAATATAATTCACTGGCTATATAGATGAAAATTGTGCTGCATTTTTGTCTTGCTGTTTACCCTATATGCCTTCTTTAACAGGACTGATTGCAGCTTTGTAGCCTTACCTTTTTTTGTTCAACCTATATACAGGATTAGGTTCCTGACCCATACTCATTTTTACCTCATATTGATTGTTTCTTTGGGTTTTTTTCTATATTTAATGATGCTCCTGGCATTTAATACATCACATGTTCACTTAGATTCTCTTCAGTTTCTTCAAACTTATTAAACTTCCAGTATTTCCCATTTCTCTGTTCAGCCTAGACCATTAATCTCTCTTGATAATTAGCTTTTTTATCTTTTAAAGTTTTCATTGTTTCTTGTCAGTATTTTAGATCATTTTAGATGCTTCAGGTAATTTATCCTGGATGCAAAGAACAGAATTTCTTTGCGAATAAATACTTACTCCTCTGCCTGATCCAAGAATGAGGATCAATGCTCTTCATGTCCTTGTCCTAAAACCACACCTGAGATGATTTGCTTTCTCTAGTTAGAGATAAGCAATTTTTGTTTTGTAGATCAGGATCATTTAATGTGCTTGAAGATTTGGAGGTTTTGGTGCATATGTGCATATAATACATAGATATTCAGCGCTAATATTTCATTTGCACAGGTCCCAACAATTATATACTTCTGTGAGCCTTCCATATCTTTTCTACAACTCCTGTGTATACCTCACAATTTTTTAATCGTCTTTTTTTTTCCTCCATGGCTGTTTTACTCTGAGTTAAACCTTTCCTCCTTAGTGTCAGATGTATCTTACCTTAATGCAGTCAGCCTAATAGAAGGTTGTTTAAAGAAGGACTCAGAATGTGTTTAGCACATAGTAACATTGCAGGCTCGGGTCAGAGTCGAGTTGAAATCAGAAAGAATAGGGGGTATACAACAGTATAAATGTTTCATAAAGGACTAGATATGTACAGAGATATGGCCATATGAATGAGAAGCTTTCAGAGGAGAAATATTAAGCTTTCTTTTCAGAGATTAAGTTAATCTTGCTGTAGGAACAAGGTAGCGTGTAATATAGCAGACAAATTGCCACCCACTTTCTAATGTGATTTCTTCTGAAACCTCTGAAGTTGCTGTTTGGCACAGAGCAATTCTATGAAAAACTTGCCTGAAGTCTGTGTTGCCTTTTGAAAAAAGCTTGAAAAATCCTCATGCTTTCTGCTGCTGTGGGGGAGGAGGAGCAAGAATATTAATTCAGCCTTAAGTGGTTTCACGTATCCCACAAGAGAGTAAAGTGATTCTAATTTAATTGCTGCTGCTCAGATAGGTATCTCAAGACATCCAGTATTGAAGGCTTATCTCTGACCTTTATGTTGACCACAGTGATTAAGTTGGAAAGCCTTTAAATTTTAAAATGGAGAAGAGATACAGAAAGTGAATTGCAGAGAAAGAGAAAATATAGAGCTGCATAACCTGATTTGTCTGTCACCAGCACTATGTAGCTAAATATTTAAGTAAAGTCAATTTGAGGAAATGGTGGGGTTTTTTAATTTTCATTTTCTCTTTTTGCATTTCAATACATTAATGACATTATTTTCTATCTAGTTATTTCATGCAAATTTCTAAACCCCAGAAGAATCCTGTAGCTATTTGCTGAGGTTATTTAATGAACCAGCAATGCATAAGTAGTATGGGGGTTGAATCAACAACAGTCATCTTAAGCATGATATGAATTACGATGATTCAGGCTCAGGTTTAAAACTGATAAAGGATACCCAAAGTAAAGGAGCAGTTATTAGTAGCCACAGGTATATTTAGAATTGTGAACCACCCAACAAACACAGAAATAAAATCAGTTGCTGCAGACAATTACTGCTAAGTTTTTGCTGACTAAATAATTGGGAATCATTGGAGACCATGATGTGATTCAGACAACTGTGGGCCAGTTTGGAACATTTAGAGAGTCTGAAATATGTTTTACATAACAAGGCTTAAAATGAAATACAGAAGTGTATATAACCTTTTCTTCTAGTCTGTAGATTTCTGTTCATGGAAGAAAAACCTGAATGCCTGACAGATACATGTAAGGCATCTATCACAGTAAATTTATCTCTCAAATCATATTATGCTCAATTATAATACTTCTTTCATAAGTCTGATTTTTTATTTGCCTGTTTTCACTGTGTGTGCTGTTGGAGTGGTTAGATTGGTTAAACAAAGATTTTCTTTACTTGAAGGACAGTCATTCTCTTTCACCTTTCATGTTCTGCTGTCTCTCTTATTGTTTTGCACATTTTTGACCACTCTGTTGTATTGTTCACACAGTTTTTCTGTCTGCTTTGTCTAAATGTCATTCTGTATTCACTCACTGTATTTTGTTTTATCAGTAGGAATGAGACATTTTGACAAGGTCACCATGTATGTCACGTCAGAAAGCTGCATTTTCTTTCAGTCTGGGGTGATGTAATCTCACTGATTTTCCCTATTCTTATGGTAGAGAGGTTTCTCTTGCTATGTCTTGATAATTTATTATTTAATAGCACCTGACCTATCCCAGTGTGGTGATTTAGACATACAAAACAATGCAAACTGTGTGTAGAGCGTTATATCTGTGGGATTTGGGAAGGGTTGTCCTTCTTGCTATAGAAGCTGTATTTCAGTCCTAAATGACACTCATTAGAGGTCCCTTTCAAATCAAACTGATCCTATTACATCCAGGAAATAAAGCTGACATATGTAGTCTTTGCTATGGAAAGTTAGGCGATCTTTTGGACACTCTGAAAGACCACTGAACTGTTTAAACATGAGGAGGAAGACCTTGAATTTTGGTTCATCTCTAGAAAAGTAGCAGGAAAATAGGAAATACTTCCACAGTGATTGTATTGCCAGTTTAGCAGATACTAATGCTAGACTTCATATGAGGGAAAAATTATTTTTCTTAAAATAAAACACGTCTTTCACTCACAGTGTGTCACATTTGGAAGCACTAGAATGAGTGTGTGCCTAAGGAGACTTTTCAGCAGTCAAGCATCCTTCCTGCTTGCATCCAGATAAGAGGTCCAGGATCTGCTCCAGTGGCATGGAGAGCATGGGATGACAGCTGTCAAGTTTTCCTCACATCTCCTATGTCCTTTATATGTTGGCCACTTTTTACAGATTTTGGATATTACTTTTTTACCTTTATGGACCTGCCAACAGTCTCTCTGTCCTTCCCAAGCTCTTTGAGTCATCACCCTTCACACTTTTTGTCTGCAAGGTCATCTTGTTAGGCTATATCTTTGCCTGTGGCCTTGGTGACCTGATAATCTGTGTGCCATTAGAAAAGGCCAGTCTAAGATGCCTTTTCCTCCTGTCTCTTTCCTTCTTGTCCTCCAGCATAAAAATGCTCTCATTCATTCTTCATGCACCCTTTCTATTTCAATTCTCCACAGAGGTAGAGGGGAATGACAGTAGTTTCCTTTTGAAATTAATGTAATTTGGAAATACTCCCACTTAAAAAACAAGTCCTAATTTCTTCTTGTGTTTTTATGACACTACAGGGACTTTGCTTTTGCATACTTATTCAGTATTATAACCCATATTCAAATATTTGGTTGAGGTATTAATTGAAATAGAGATCTTTGTATGTAGTAGATTGGAGCTAACTTTAGGAAATTTCATGGTTTTACAGAGCAGATTAATCTAACCCCTGTAGACCCAGCGTTGTTCAGCTGTAGCTGCTGCTATGTAAACACTTCATATGAGCAGTGATTGTAAGATTATTAACTACAGACAAAAGCAATTATTCTAGGGTCACTTATCTTAATCAATAGCTATTGCATTGTTCAAACTCATCTCCTCCTAATGTAAATGGACTGAGACAAAAACCCATTGACATGCCTAGACTTACCTCTCTAACAGTACATGCTTCAGGGCAGGGGTAGACTGTTGTTCAGAAGGCAGGGGCTTCAACTGCCAGCCTTCTAAAGAAAGCAAGGAAAAATATTTCTGGATTCTTTGATACACTGTCACCTCTTTAAAATTCAGGGGGATGGAGGATTTAGACATATAGGAGCAAAGTACATTACCATAAAACATTGTGCCACACCCTATGATTTATTATATGCCATCATATTTACACAGAAGTGTAACAAAATAGTTACTGAAGGAAGTTCTTGACCAAAATGTGGCCTCATCACTCTAAATAATTTCCTTTTTTATCACAATGATTAATTTTAAAGAAGAGTGTATCTGCTTAAACAGAAAATGTACATGATGATGAAAACATATTGTTCAATATTATACAAATATGATTTCTTTCAGGTTTGTTTTTCACTCAGGTTTGCCACTGAAATAGACTTTTAAGGAGAAGGGGGTTTTATAGATAAATGGAAATACTAAAAAGAAAAATGTAAATATACTTGCTTCCTCTATGAGAGCTCCTCAGTTTTGAAAAAATATTCTCTAAAGAGCAAGTCTTTTAGTCTTCACGTTTGAAAAACCTCTAAGTGTGATTTCAAATTAGGTTAAAAAGTGTTTATTTGAGTGCAATGTTGTCTGCTTATATTTGATATTATGTTGGATTTTTGTATGAAAGCCCTGTTCTCTTCTTAAAACCTTCAAATTCTCAAGACTGCTTCTCAAACCTCAGCAATATCAATACTGTGAAAGCACATACTTACTGTGTTGCATTTTTGCTGTTCAATGTACATCATGTGCTTTTGATTTAAATTAAGATGAAAGAAGACTGAAATCTAAAATTTTTTCATAGTCATCTCTGTGAAAGACTGATATGTTCATGGTACTGAGGAGTAACCTACTGTATTCAAATGGGCAGATGAAAGGCAAAAAAATTGTTATCTTAGGTAACTTATTAGTATCAACAAATTCACAATCTTTGACTGCATACATATAGACTTCTAGTCTGCTGGCATAATTTCTGACAGCTAACATTATCTTTGCAAATCTAGAACACATTGCAGTGTTACACTGTTGATAGCAGTGTTCTCAACATATTGAGATGGTGGAGTCTTTTAATTTTGTGGGTGTTGGAAGACAAATCAGGTTCTTTGGAGTCACATGAAACTGCAGAATAAGGATAGGAGTATAGTTTGAGGGCCTGTTAACAGAGTTTTACTCTGTTTCAGGAAAATTAAGAAAATTTACAATATTATGTATTTCTCAGCAATGGCATCATACAACAGCCTAAACCCCTCACAATCAAAAACTCTTCCTGGCTCTGTTGTGCAATTTCAGTAATCTGTTGTTTCTTTTTCCACAGGAGTGTGGTTGTACCAGTGAAGAAGCCCCCTCCAGGTAGTCTGGCTGTCACCACTGTTGGAGCTGCCACAGCTGGGAGCGGCCTGCCACCGGGTAGTACACCTAATATATTTGCTGCAACAGGAGCTACACCAAAAAGTATGATTAATACAACAGGTATTGTCCTTAAATAATCTTGTGACCCTCATTTTGTCTTTTTTGTTTTGTTGCCTTTAGTGGTGTTTTGTTATTTAATCATCTTCGTGTTGCTGTTTTTGTAGGGGTTTTTTTTTTTGTTTGTTTTCCAAAATAAAACCTGGAAAGATTAAACCTTGGCCTTTATTAGAGACAGTGTTTTCTCTTGGTCTATATTTATAATCTTTGATAGTGCACACTGGACTTGCATAGCCTTAAATAAATTAATGAATAGCCTCAATATTGTTTTATAAGTGCATTTGAGAACTGAAATGAGCTAACTTTTCTAGTGCTTTTCTAGTAAAGCATATTTATGTGATACATACCAATTAATCCCTCCTTACGTCCCAAAGAAAGTACAGACATATTGCTACTCAATGAACATATCGTGATTGTAGAGGGTGAATATTTTGGACAATTACTATTTGTCAGTGAAAATTATGCTCTTTTTGGAAGGTCTTTTAGTAAGAAGCTAATGAATTTAACTGAATTCATACCTTATCAGTAGTTGTTTCTTGTGACCTATAGAAGGAGGACTAAATCTTCTTTTAAAATTATTTTTAATAATAGTAATGGGGTTCTCTATCATGAAGGAGTCTGTGGACAATGGAGACTGGCTTCCATTGAGAATGAATTCTTACTAAGAGTAACTGATACTTAATTTAAACTCCTTTGAAATATCTTCTTTTTATCTAAAAAAAGCAAAAGCACTTGAGAGAAGAGCGCTCTTCAAGGATATCACAACTTCAGTCGAGGGTTAAGAATGTGAAAATCTCTGTGGGATTGCAGCAAATAGAGGGGGATGCTTTTGGCATCCCTCTACTTTATGGAGTAATATGAACTCTTTTTTTTCTTTCCTTTTGCAGATTACCTTTAATACCTGGTAATAAAACTTTGATTTTTCCAAGGATAAAAAAACTCTCAAACTTAAAATCTAATTTTCCTTAGGCAGATGGGAGGAATGAATACTCTGAATAATGTTACTGCTTCTCTCAACATTTCCATTTGTGTAGACACTTCTGTTAATCTTGAATGGATTTCCTTTTAGGTATTCTTATGTCATGCAAAAAATATCCTGCACTGGAAACCTTGTTTTCCAAATGATACTGAATAGTAATAAGCTTTTCAGTCTTCTTACTGATTAAATATCTGAACTATTTTGGCTGGAATACAGTAGCTCTCATTTGTAAGTAATTGCATTTTGATCAGTCATTTCCCCAGTACTGCTCTCTTAGTAGAGGGCAGTATTGCAGAAGCCATGGTACATTCACTGTGGATTAAAGGCTCCTTTTTTTGACAGATCTTACACTTTTTTTTAAATGAAATTGTTTTTGATCCTAATCTATGGATTAGCTTGATTTAATGAAAAATACTGATTGAATGGAATTTCAGCAAGTATGAGGTTCAATTAGAACTATATATGTACTGAATTCTATAGTAAAGCATTATAGAAGGATTTGAATTTTGGAGATATAAGTTTTATATTAACATTTTAGAAAGGCTAAACATATTAATGACAGTTTAAAAGTATCCCATTGAAAATATATAAGTAAATATTAGATTTAAATGCTCGTTTCACCATTTTTAATTATGCTATGCCTATGATAGTCAAAACACTGACTCGTATGTCAGTTTTTGAGACATATAGAATATCTAAAAACTTTCTGGTTTATATACTTTAAATCTATTAAATATCTATGTTCTTGATAATTTTAAAGCAGTGTATAGAATTTAATTGAACAGCACCTTTTTTTTTTTTTTTTTGTTATGATAAAAAAGAAAACAGAATGCAATTTTTTAGAAACACTAGATGTCCCCCCAAACCTATTTACAGTTGTTTTTACAGTATGTCAGTGATACTCTAGAAACTACAGTTATAGCTATGTGATGGGTAGCACGATCTGTAAGGTGTATTCTGTTCTGGACTTATGTGAAAGGTGGTTTTCTTCAGTTATTCATGGGTTATAGTCGGTGTTTGCATTCCATCTGCCATCACTGTCACAGTCAATGTCATGTCATGACTTAATGAAATGTATGTTACTGAAGTCCTTTAGTGATGTGAATGCATCTTTGGGGAGATAGGTTTTCCTCCTTCATCTTTTCATGTAAGAAACTGGGTTTATAGTTTCTTAGACTGGATTTCTGTAATTCATATCCTGATTCTTACTCCTATGTTAATCCAATAGTTCTAGGTCTGTTTGATTTTCTGGAAGTCTAGCTGGTTGAACAATTTAGCAACTGCATTTTTAAACAACTTAAATAAAGAAAATTTCATTTTGGAAGGAAAAGGGAATAAACAATAAAAATATACATTCTTTATATATATAGGAATGAAAATAAGTGAAAAAATGCACAAATGCACACGCAGAGACATATATATAAATGAAGGCTTAATCTTTCTTAGGCTATCCTATTCTCAGTTAAGTTGCTGTGATTCTTAGGTTGGGAGAGATAACCTACCTTATATTTTGTATTTCTCAATGTGTTTGGGTACATTTTGAATTTGTATTTAATCCAAGTCAGAACACACAGTGTAAGCCACAATCCATCTCCAATCTCATTATTAAAAAAACCTGCCTAAATCAGTTCCTAGTCTAAATCCTGAACCTCACCAGCTACTTTAGTGTCAGCAAGCCCAGTAAATCCTGCTTGCATTTTGATAGCATTTTGAATTTAAATGTTCTTAAATTATCTAGTCAAAATTCCAATATTTACCTTCTTTTATCAGTAAAAAATATCTAAAGACAAATTTAAAAAAAAAAAATCGTTCCTGCTGCCAGAGTGTTTTTCACACTTACCAGCATTTAACCTCTACTTCAGTGCTGGCTAGCTGCTTAAGCAGCTAAGAAACCATAAATGCTTTGTAAATCTCTGCAGGACACTGAAAAATAATATATATCTGTAATGCAAAGGACAGTGATGTATCAACTGCTAAAACTGACCACAAACAGGGAGTTAACAATTATCATTTTTGAAAATGACCAGTATAATGTCATTGATCTCTGAACAGGAGTTCTTCACGCTCTATTGCTAACTTGGATAAATCTTGTTGCCTCTCAGCCTCTTCTCTGGTAGCATTGCAGTTCCTCAGGCTTTGAACTCCAAGTACAAGACTGTTTGTAGCTACCTCTCTTGCAGTGATGTGTTGCAGAAGGACTGTGCAGAACAGGGACAGCATTTATCACAGCACTCTCACTGTTCGTGGCCTCTCTGAGCCTTTGCTGGTTTGCTTCAGAGAGACTGAACTCACAGCACCATTTCAGCAAACATGATAGATTGGCATTTAGAGTCTAAGTTTAGCTCTCAGCTCTGACCCAGATCATTTAAAGTATAAATGTGTGCTCTGTGTGCATCTTTTTTTCTGGGCAGCTGTTCACAACCCATTGAAATGATACCCCCACTGCCCTCCTTACTTTTAAGATCTTACAATTCTTGACTCAAGGAGGGAAACAGAAAAATTGTAATTAGAGTCTTAATATCCTCAGACACCAATTTCCCCCATTACTTCCTGAAGTGATGTACGTTTTCTATCTTCCCTGTCATTTTTTAAATTCTAATTTAGTTTCTGCCTGTAGTTGCAACTGGGCAGCCAACTGTGCATATATAAATATATTTTAAGAAATATTTAAAATTTTATTCTCTACTCCAGCTCATCTTAAGTACACCTTTATTTTGCTCTACAGTATGATGTAAAATTATTTTCAACTTTGCAATATTATTTGGGAATAGTGGAAATGAGGTAAGGATTTATTTTGCCTGATTTTTAAAAGATTTCAAGCTTATCATTTTTATACTACCAAAGTTGTAATAATTTTTTGATAACCATATGGAAAGGTTTTCACAATTTTAGAATAAAGAGCATTATTTCCATACTTAGAAGCAGATTAATAATACAAGGACTATTTTAAAAATTTTGTTTCTTAAGACTGAATTAAGGTTTGTGTTTTTTGGGGGACAGGTGCAGTAGACTCAGGATCTTCTTCTTCCTCTTCGTCATCCAGTTTTGTGAATGGTGCTACCAGCAAAAATCTGCCAGCTGTCCAAACTGTTGCTCCAATGCCAGAGGATTCAGCTGAAAATATGAGGTACACAAGATCTATCTTTTAATTTAATTTTAATTTCTCTTCCCAAATTACTGTAAAAAAAGAGACTCATTTAATATGCCTTACTGTAGTTACACATGTGCTACAGTGTATATACTTTTTGGGTACCAAGGATGTGCATACTAAAATAACAGTTCACTGAAAAGTCTCAGTTTTTCAACTGAAGGGTCTAACTTGTTCAAACTATGTCAGACACTAAAACTTCATTAAAGTAATTTTTCAGCTGGCAGGTTTATTTTCTTTTTTCAAGTACATATTGGAAAGTAGGCATTTTGGTAATGGAGCACTAGGAAGTGGAAGGAGGCACTCAACTTCTCCGAGCAAGTGAAGGCTGTGATAAACTGGAGAGGACAAAACCAGACCTGTATTTGAAAATGATAATAAAAATTTTACTTGTTCTGGAGTGCTCTGCAAATACTGTGGAATTTATGAGGCTGACACACTGCTCACTCTGACATGACATTTCCATTTACTTAAAGCCATTTAAAATCTGCAAAGTTTAATCAAATTATGATCATCCTCTTTTCTTAAGAAGCTTAAAGAAACTTTTAAAAACAGGTGTGATTTGACATCATTTAACTTCTGTTGTGAAGTGTTTTAACAATCATGGTCTCTGTTTTTTTTCACAGTATCACTGCAAAGCTTGAAAGAGCTTTAGAAAAAGTGGCTCCTCTCCTGCGAGAAATCTTTGTTGATTTTGCCCCTTTCCTATCTCGAACATTATTGGGGAGCCATGGACAAGAGCTGTTGATTGAAGGTACTGTTCTCTTATGACATTATATTATTTTAGCTATTATTCATTTGATATGAACAATTTTTTATTTTCACTAACCTTTATAGATATTTTTGATAAATTAATCAGTTGTTAATACCTTGTGATTTCACTTCTTTGCATTTAATTTCATTTAAAGAAGTTCAGAGTAATAGCTTTTGTGCTCTTCTTTTCTCCTGAGATGCTGTGCAATGATACATCCTGTCACAAAATACTCTATATAGTTTGCCTTTCTCTCCTCACAGTAATTCAGTGCTTCAGCCTGACTTTGAGAAACTAGTGAAAATACAATGAAAAAGTGTAAACTACTCCCCAGAAGAAAATAAAAAGAAGACCATGTTCCAACATTATTGATGCCTGTATCTGTATTTGGTGGGGCTGTTTTCTCCTCAGGCATGTCAGTTGGATTCACACAGGCACATAAAGAGCTGTCCCTAGAGGGGGAATAAAAACTGATAAATTTTAAAGAAAAATATCCTTGACCACTTCCATGGATTTTTATGTTCTGCCTTTACTACTTCATAGTTAGAAAATTGGCCTCATAAATGAGGCAGGAAGTAATGCAGAATTATGTGGAGCGTACAAATATGGCAAGCTCATGAAGAAGACAATGAATCAGTACTAATGCAGCTAAAATAGTGAAGGGGGAATTTGCATGAGCATGCACTGCTCCCAGGTCATGTATTCATAGGAATATATTCAGCCAAGTAAACTTTTTCCTTCCAGGATTGTTCTGACACAGAGTATTGCTGTTCATTGAGAGGAAAAAGCCTCATTCTGACAAGGCTTATAGTATGTAAAGATCTACATAGAAAAAATTACAGCTTTGTGTTCAAATTCCAAACCCCTTTCTATTATACATGTGTTTTACCTAAATGTTAGCATACAGTTTTTCTGTGGTAATTCCATGATTGCATCTCACAGTGTTGGCTCCTGTTATTAGAAATATTTATATCTTGTAACTGAAATTTTATAGAACCTTTTCTTCTTTCATCTTCTTATTTGTTTAATAATATTATTCTTTAATAACACCAAGGAATGGTATAGTAACATAGTAACACTCAGAAGCTTCAGGTATTTTTTATTGTTAGTTTTATAGCATGTAAGTTGCACTTCTCACTTAAATGACACCTAAATTAATGGTCTGAGATTCACATTGAGATGGCTGAAAGACAATTTATGGGTTACATTCTTAACTCTCTTATTTCAGTGAAGTTGTTTGCAAGATTTGTGCTAGTATTAACCTTTTCCATTTGGCAATTGATTAGTTGCACCAGAGGTTTTATAAAATATGACTAAAATTGTCTTGGTTTTACCCGAGTTCTTTCACTGATTAAAAAAATTCTTCATTGGTGTTATTCTGATTTTGTCTTTTCGTCAGATCCATAGCATGAACAGTTCCCAGGATATGACAAAGACTGAAATGCTAGAGGTCACATGAATCTCCAACTATACAGCAGTATTTAATCTCACTGCTTATCTGGAGAGAAACATGTTTTGTTGGATTGTTTCTGGCTTGTAGCATGTTTCTGATAACTGCTTGGAGTGTCATTCTGTATTTTACCCCATCCATGACTTACCCACCCAATTCAGAATCAGAAAACATTGTTCACAAACCAAACACTGAGTTCCAAAACAAGTCATGTCCTTTCCATCGTTTTTCTTTAATGTTAAGTCTGACCTTCTCTTCGATCACTCTCTCATTCCTGGTTTCTAAAAACCAGTCCTTTCTTCCCAAGATATTGAAATAGCAACCTGGGAAGTAAAAAAATCTAAGCACACCACAGATTTTTATACTGTGGGACTTGAATTTTTCTTTGCCACGTCTAAAATACTTGGGCTTTTTTTCTTCTTAACAGAGGATTCAGAGTGGCTTTTATAGTCATTGTGTACTGCTGATCTTTTTTCTCAACTAAACTGAATTCTTGCCTTGTTAAGATGCCTTTGAAAGAGAATTCCAAATTCTCTCTTACTCCGATACCTGATTTATTTGAGAAATTTCCTGTCATTCCTTACTGGTAGTAGTCTTGAAGTATTTTAAAGTGCTTTCAAGGTAATGACTCAAAAAAGAGGGATTTAGTTGTGTTTTTCAGGATATGAGAGTGCATAGAATTCCTGTGGGGCTTTGATAATTGAAATTTGACTTTTTTTTTTTTACTGGCAAGCAGTAATTAACATGACAATTTTATATGCAATGGTTTAATTTGTTACTCTGTTTGTAAAGACTTTAGTTATAAGAATCAAAAAGGAGCAAATAAACTTTCTTTAATTATGTCTT
Source organism: Cichladusa arquata (assembly GCA_026413545.1). Classification (NCBI taxonomy): domain Eukaryota; kingdom Metazoa; phylum Chordata; class Aves; order Passeriformes; family Muscicapidae; genus Cichladusa; species Cichladusa arquata. Next base: position 66,482,119 of record JAOTQP010000001.1, on the reverse strand, counting down.
AGGGACTTGTCTGTTTTTCAAATTGATCACCATTAAAATATCTGTTGCATTCTATGAAGCATGTACTTTCAAGCTTGGCATAATAATACCTTTCCTTCTTTGCTGTTTTTCAAAACCTCCTTATGGTATGAAGTTTTTCTCCTATCACATTTTGCTAAAATCAGAATACTGTCAGACATCCTTGATGCCATGTGCTTTTTACTGAGGCTCTTTCTAGTGCTCTTGTGCATGTGCATGTGTAAGAAATGCTAAATCATTTTCAGTTTGGTAAGAATGCACACAGTCTTGTAGATGACTGCATACTGAAGAGCACAAAGTAAAAGGAAGCAGAAAACAAAATTACTTTTAAAACTTCTAATACAGGTTAATCTTGCAAATTTTCCAGAATATTTGATGCTTTATGATAGCTGTTGTTGATACATTTTTGGAAATGTGCATACAACTTAGTTATGATTTCACCTTTTTGTAATAGTTCAGCTGTCTCAAACCTTTGGTGAAAAACCTTGAAGTCATATTCTTTTACATTACACTTTATCATCGTTCTGTCCCATGGAAGACTGGCTCTTCTATCGTTTGAGTAAATTATAGTTCATGTCTTAGTGCCTTCTTAACTTTTGATTGGAGTTGAAATGAACAGGCTGCAATGATCTTGCCAGTCTAGACCAAAAACTTAGGCCACTAATACTTGAAATTGTTCATTTTTCTTGTTTTGGTAAATTCCTAAATGTGACTGGTAACAGAGGAACCCTACCAGGTAGTAATCTGAAATTGCAGAATGTATTTATTGGTAAAATTCCTCATCTATTTACTCTACTACAATTACTAAATTACTAATTACTGAAATAGATACTTGCTCCTTTTTCTAAAACCAGTTCTTTCTTCAAAGGTATCTTACACTCAACTGAATTTCAAATGTTTCATCAACTTCTCAGAATATTTTGAAAGTAGAAAATATTGTTAGTGATGGGTTAAAAGGGACCTTTTTGCATTTGAATGCAAATAGCTTCAAACAGAGCATACCAGAACCAGCCCAACACTGCTGTGGTTCGTCAACTGAGGTTCTTCCAATGCCTCAGAGAACAGAAGTTGCAAAGGTTAAAAATGTCCGTACAGAATCTAATTGGAAACAAACATGCAATATGTGTAGGTCACATATTTGAGCTTAGCAGAGCTCATTGTGGAGTTCCATTTAACACTTGCACAGATATGTTTTCGCTAACTAGTTTCCATATGGTCTGCAAATTCCCTCCATGTAAAGTGCATGACAACATTCTAGCTTTTAGGGAAAAATGTTACAGGCAAGTGTAATCTGATCTGTAGCCGAAAGAAAAGCTATATCCTGTTTTTGTCAAGCACAGATGGGTGAAAGTATTTCCACTACAGCTATTCTTGGAGTGTCTAGAGCTGTAAGAATAGGCCCACAATTGAAACATGGTCATATAGAATGCTCTCCCTTCTCTTGAGTGAGGTACCAAAGAAGCTTCACTGATGCTTTTACTTTGCTGTATCATTAGCTGGGTAGAAGGTCAGCCAGGTAGTCTTTCTCCAAAGGATCTCTGATAAATTCCTTGCTGTACATTTGATATGTGTCTGATACAGGCACAATTAAAGTCAGATGACAGAGAGAAGCTTTTTGCACTGATAGGAGCAGGATCTGTTTCTCCTCATTAACTCACCACATGGCCCTATGAAAATATTCAGTAGAGGTGGTGATGGACTAGCTTTGTATCATGTTTGACAGGAGGCTTCTTGAAACAATTGAAAAATTGCCCAAAACATTCCTTTAGAAACCACAGATAGAACTTGGGTGCTAAATGACCCTACTCTAAAAGTTCTCCAAGACCTCGAGTGTGACATCACAGTGACATCTACTAGTACTGGCACAATTAGTTTCTGATCTTGAAGAATACTAAATTTTGTATAAGAAAAAAGCAGGACAACCATTTTCCTTTAGATACTATGGAAATCTGGAAATCCATAAATCCCTTATACTTTCTGGGGAAATTTTACTTTTTGGAGCCCTTGTGTTTCTCTTAGAAACTTTTCAGAACCTTTGTATTACTGTGTTCAGGGGCACAGATGCTGTAAGGTAGAAAAATGCATGTTCTTGCAGAACCTTTTTTCCCTGTACTTGTTATTCTCTCATTCTTTTATCTCACTCTGCAACACCCAAAGCATTTTAGATTCTGTGTCCAGGACTGCTTTCTTCCAATTAACTAAAAATATGGTAATTGCCCTACCAGCCTGTGGCACAGCATGTAGCCAACATTTTGAACAAAATTAATTAATTAATATTAGCAAGTAAGAGGGGAAAGGAATAAATAAATAATTTTATGATTTTAAAATTTGTATTAACTCAAATTAACAGCATCTAAATAAAACCTTTAGCTATTCATGGTGCTGAAATTTCCGTAATCTATTTTTTCATCCCATTTTGCTTTTTTTATTAACGGTCTTTTTTACAGTGTCGAATTGTTCCTAAGTGCTGAGGTGAAAATATACAAAATGAGAAACAAAGGCATTGCATTGGAGACATATGTTGAATCATTTTCTGGACTAACCAAAACTCAAGAAAAAGTCAAATTTCAACATAGCCAGGTGCTGAGCCCAACTTCTAGGAGCAAAGAACACAGACTTAGATCCATCCTAAGGATCCTAGGAGATGAGGGACAAAGCCACACAAAGAATGGAAGGATTGCCAAAATAATTGGCAATCCCTTGGCTTGGCTCCCTTACCTCATTGCTGCAGCAACAAATTCTTGTCCAGTGCCTTGGAAGAATAGGTGAGGAGGTGATTTAATTTCTATGCACGGATTTGGTTAAACTCCCACTATCTTCTTCCATAGTCAGCACTTCAAGAACAATGCACACACTGTAGAGGCATCAAGTACAATGTAAGTAGCTTGATATGTTCAGTGTATCCAAAAGACATTAAAAGTTAAATACTACAGGATGCTTTAGCCTTTCCATCAACAGAATGCCTAATGAGGGTAAATATTACTGGAAAACTTTAATAGGGCTTACTCTCAATTATTGCAATTGATGTTACTCGTAGTCAGTATGACTATTTTAAAACTTCTTAAACATAGTCTTCAGTCCAGCTTCTCAAGAGAACAAATATCATGTATTTGCTGGATGCATCTGGAGTTTCTTTGTGACTTTTGAGCATGTGAATCACCATTTTCCCTGTGCCACATCATGGAAGGAATGATAGTCTGCATTAACCTTAATTTGCTTTAACATTGTAATGACTGCGTTTGTTCACATGGTGACAGACTAGTGTACTTCAATGTCAGCTAGCCACCTGCAGAAATCAGTAAAAAGCAGTGGGTTTTCTCCTTTTTCTGAAGCTGACTGCATCTTAACTGTAGATGCAGTCAAGAGTATATGATTTTCCCTTGAGGCATCAAAAATGGTTAGTGCTTATGTCACTTTATGAAATAAGCCTGCCTTCTGATTTTTTATATGTGTGATCATGCACATATATATATATATATGTAAATTGATTTCCATTTTTTTTTATAGGGAGTTCTGTAATAATTACCTTGAAGCTCATTTTAGTATGACATTTTCTCTGCATAAGGAATTTGTCTGTTCAGGGTAGCCTCATGTAAGGCTCATGCCAGCTATAGTTTGGTCTCAGATTTCAGAGAGCTCTTGCAATTATATGACTGAGTAGCAATTTATGTAGTTAAATCTGATGTTTTTTTGAGAACATGAAACTATGTGATTGTACTGGGTGAGGAAGATCAGCCTTTTAATCCCTTGATGACTTTCCAGTGTGTTGGCTGGTTTCAACCAGTTTGTCAGAGATTGCTTAAAAGATGTTATTTGTGTTTTCCTTTTTTACTTTAAGAATTTCTGCAAGCAATTTACAAGATTAGGTTTTTACCATGAAGGAAACCATAGGTCATTTTTAAACAGGGCATGAAATCCTCCAGTAGATATAATTTAAAATACTGCTGCTGATTGAAAACCTGCCTGCACACATTGTAATCATTCATAAGCAGAAAAAAGAGAAATTTCATTAATTTCAAACTGACATGCTATTTATAGGCATGTCAGAAATTTGTTTTAAGAAATTCTCTGTCTATAGTTGGTATGATTGCCTCCTAGTATCTGACTGAAAGGCTCCACAGTGTGCTCATGGTTCTACACACACTTTGGGACTGATTATGGATTTTACTAAAAAGCATCAACAAGTCAGGCACACATGAAGACGGAAAACAACACCAGTTTTCCAGAAGACTGGCATGGCAGGAACAAAGAGATGCTGAAGGGCTAAATGTCAAATCTGCCTGTTTATTTACTCCAGAAAGTCAGGGTTCAAATCTTTGCAACTTCCAAAGATTTTTTAAGGTAGGCTACTAATGACAAAACAGATGCCAATTCAGACAACTGAAGAGCAGGTGCCACAAAAGAAGTCTCTAATTTTTTATCCACATTGAAATCTTCAAACTATAATGACCCCAACAAAAGTTACGAAATATTTTTCTTTCACATAATATTCCTTTATGACACCTTTAAAGGGATATCATTACAAACACCAGAAAGAGGATACACATTCATTCAATTTTGATTTAACTCTTGATTTACTGAAGTTCCTGTGTGCAAAAGTATGTTCTGAACAGATGTTTAACATGGCAGGAAACATTATAGATCAGAGATCCAGATAGCAACTAGGAAATGCATAGCATCTGGCACCTTTTTGAAAGTAAACCTGCCAATAATTAATTACACATATGAGCCACTCTATCCCTGTCTAATGAGTTGGACACTTACTAAGATGTATTAGACTATGGAACAGAGGTTAACTGCTCACGCCCTCTCCTCTGTCTCTGACTTGTGTGGTCCCAGTGTAACTTAAGGTAGAAATTGTTGTTGGCACTCAGATTTTGTGTCGTTGATTATATTATTATTATATTGATCAAAAACCAAGATGTCTTTACAATCCAAAATGTAGAGATTTCCCATTAGACAGAAATTGGGGTTTTTCTGTTGCTTTGACAATGGAGAAAAAAATGACTGAAGCTGTTAGACTGATTGTAAACTCTAGTTAGGAAATTAATAACAAATGCATGACTTCGGGAAAGCAAAAGTGGGTAACAGTGTCAATTAGTCAGGTTTGCTGGAAAGAAGCTCTGAAAATTATCCTTGAAAATATAGAAGCCACTAAATGTTTGAAGTTATTAAATAACTGTTGAAAGTTCTATTATAGCACTTCTGTTATTAGGAACCAAAGAGTACCAATTACTGTTCTTTTAAAGCACATAAGGAAATGCACAAAATACTGGAGCCTTTAAAGAGTAAGAAAAGAAGTTAGTTGTTTGGGATCCCTGGGTCCTATTTACTTCAACAGTTTTAGCCACTTTTTCAGAAACTTCTTTTTCAAGCTAGTAGCCTGTATTCCAGTTGCAAGCCAAAAGGCCTAGAAAGGACTGGACTTTTTGCATTAGAATTCTACAAAAATACCTTCCCTGATCTCCATCTCCCTGTTACCCTCTTTGATAGTCCATCTTTTTATTAATCCAGTTTCTGTCTTTCTTCTTGCTTTAACTTTCAGCTTCGCTGGAAAATATTTTTAAGTGAGTTTTCCTACTAACCTACTACAAAAAAATAATAATAAAAAAAAGTACCAAGACAGCTATTTTAAGTTATTTCAAGGCAATAATTTTTTAAATATTCTAGGCAAAGTTCTTAACGTGTGCAGGCGCTACTGTAGCACAGCCTGTAGGTGGACTCCTCATATCAGGTATACAGCAATGCTGAATGGTAACACTGGACTAAGTTGTACAATATTTTTTTTAGAACAGCCACCTTTTCCCCCCCTTATTATTTTCTCCTCTACTGTCCAGGTCCAAAGAAAAACGAGGTGGTATGCCAAAATGGTATTCAGTATCTACAGGATGTTCATGCTGTGACTGAAGCTCTCCACAGGCAGAGGTTCTCTGGTTCTTATTCCACTTAATTCATCATTCAGAGCTCAGCAGGGGACTCTGCCTGATTTTGGACTTGAAACACTTAAGCTGGTATTTGCCCCAGCCCTTGTCCTCTGAAGGCTTAAAATGGAATCAATCTACTTTATTACACCAGCAGTGTTTTCCAGAGAACTACCTAACTCTTATAATCTATAGGGTGCAAATAACATCTCTGTATCAGATATTGCCCTGAAAGATGCCATGAGACATAATAAAATAATCCGTTTCCATGTAGTCTGAATTCTATGACGAGGTTCTTTACAAAATTAATCTCATTTAGGGCTGGTCACAGCCATATATACTCCTTAACTTTCTGTCTATTTATCACCTGTTCTTATGACCCAGGCTGAAACATTTTAATTAGTGACCAAATTTACCAAGTTTCCTTAGCGGTCCTGATGAATTAAAGGCACTTGTTCATCCTGTTGGATTTTCTTGTTTCCGTGCTGCCAAGACTTAAAAAAGTATTCTTGCACAAGAACTAAGGACTCAATTAACTTGAGAAACTACTATGCTTGAATTTTAAAAATATACCTGTTTATAGAGCCTTTTTTGATGGGAAAAAAATGTTATAGTATATACGTTAATGATCCATCTATCTTGATTTACCTAGATATTAACAGACTCCCTACACACTTGGGATTATTTTTGCAAGAACTAAGATACTTTACTCAGATCTTTACTGTGTTCAGTGCAACTTTGTTAAATTCTACCTCCTTCAAAAAAAGATCCTTGGATCTGCTAAACATCTATTCTCTTATATCATGTTTTTGTCTGATGGTGTGTGGAATTTTTGATTCAGTCTTTTTATACTCCTTGTCTGTGGAGATTTTCTTGCAATGAGAAAACCTCATGCTGAAAGAACTTGTCAGACAACAGAGACAGTTGTGATATGTCAAATTAAGATGGCAAAGTGATGTCAAAGCAGGTCTAGGGAGAGCCCATAACAATGTTACTGTCAAGCAAATAAAGAAAACTGAAACACAAGAAATATAAGTTATTTCAAGAGATCTATGACTGTGGAAGGTTTTTGTGATTTGAGAGACACTGTTTCAGAATGATTACCATTTGTCAGTAGGGCTTCAGGATAGAAGCAAGATCTGATAGCTGCCAACTAAGGTCAGCAAAGTTCAGCTTGGAGATTTTTAGTTTCCTTTTTTTGTTATCAAATTCTCAGGAAACATTTATATTTATATAAAAATTAGTTTTGCTACTCAGGAGATCACATCTACTTAAAGTAAGAGTCATATTGGCCTTAGAAAGCATGAGCTCTGAGGTTTTGTTTTACTCCCTATTTGTAGCTGCACTGGTTCACTCAGTGTGGCCTAAAGAGAGGAAATATAAGGAAGTAAGGGAGGATCATAGGAGTAAGTGGTTTTATTGCTGTGCAGCTTAACCTTTTCTCGCCATCCTTTTTTGTCATTCACCAGGCACATATTTCAGTTTTGTCATGCTATGATGATAATTCTCCTCCTAATAACAGGAAAGAATGTAACAAAGAACTAGAAGGAAATAATAGAAAGAAAAAAACAAAAAGTAATTCCTATGTTTACCAAAAGAGGAGAGAAGCAGAAAGGAATAAGCTCATAAAATAGGGCATTGAATAGGAATAAGTTATAGACTGAAGGTAAGAAAAAGTTGATAAACTTAAGAAGTAAAAATCATACCTAAGGAAAATATAACATTGAATAATGCCTTTTTAGGGCAATCCTGATATTCTAGAGGCTGTTATATGGCATCGTACCTATGATCTGTCTTTTCCAGGATGTCCCTTTTGATAATCTTAGAAATACTTAAAAAAGGTTCTTGAGATGAGCAGAAAGCACCATTGTTGTAGTGAAGGTGTAAACTTTTACTTGTGTTAGTGAGTGAAATTAATGTCTTTATTTCTGCTTGTGTATTCTTTGAAAATAATTCACTGCTGAGGCAATACTTTCAAAAGATATTTCCTCTAACTCAGATTTGAGAGGAGGTGAAAAGCTGAGGAAAAAAAAAAGAGAAAGGCAGATATTTCTTTATTTAAATAATAAAATCTCTTTTTTCCATGTATTAAATATATGGCAACTTCTTTGGTATCACTTGTTTTCATTTAGTATTTTTTCTACAGATTTAACCACAAAATTGGCAACATTTTCAGGAAAGAAATGACAGGAAAATACCACATGACAAAACATCAAAATAATTTAAAATAGTCACTTTTAAAATTAATTTTTAAATGTCCTTATCAATTAATGTTTTTCTTCTTCCATTGAAATAAAATGTCCCTAGCAGCAGCTTTGGTGGAAATTTATTGACAGTTCTGAGCCACTTATTTGACTAATATCTTAGTATAAAGAGAGTAATCAGAAGACTTTTGGGATATTATTTGAATTCTCACAGTGGACTGTTTGGTTTTGGAAGAAAAAACTAGAATTCTTTTCATTGAGATTCTTTCTAGATAAATAATAGTTTGGTATTTTCTAGAATGTGTAATTGTAGGTGTTTTCTAGGCTTCTGCTGGAAAAAAAAAGTTTATAGCTTACTCAAGCCTACCTGAAAATGAAATACATTTTGACAGAAAAGCAAAAATTCTATTTTACAGACCTTTTCAAGATTAGAAATATTTTAGTTTGATCAACTGCAGTGAAGTGTGATCATTGACTTGGGTGCTTTTGCATGTAGTCTAGAAGAGGACTTTATAAGATGAGGAAATACATTTAACTTACAAACAAATTCTAGTAAATATTTGTCATACCATTAAAAAAAATCTACTTCACTTAAATTTAGCAGGGAATTGTTTTCTTGTAATTAATATTTGTGTAGAATTCTTTTATATAAAAAAAAATATTTTTGTGTTATTGTTCTTGTGTTAACGCTGATTAGAGCAATTTCTCAGTCGATACGTGATAGATTGATGTAAATTTTAGATTCCTTCTGTTATAAAAGTTGGATAAGCAAATTATTTCACTATGCCACAATATTTAGAAAGATTTGGAAGATATTTGGAAAGAGTTCTGTCCAGAGAAATACTGTTTTAAGAGAATGACAGTGAAACACAAATGCATACATTGAGTAAATCCCAGTGGAGCGCTGGCCAAATAAAATATCGCCACAGGTATTAAATGAAAAACTGAATCAGCTTTGAAAATCTTCTGTGGTATATTAAACTGAACAATGGTAGTGGATTCTATTTTATAGATGAAGTGGTCTCATTTTCATTTGATGTATCTCATTACACTAAAGGAAAATTTTCAGAAAATCCACAGGTTATCTTAAGGCTGGACTCCTCAGAGTAGTGTGGCACTAGCATCAGTTTTGTCAATATCATTGCAGCTCCTGGGATTACTGTATAGAAGTCTGTAATTTTAAAAACTAAATCATGTATGCATTGTAATAAATCCCCTCTCTGTGGGTACACTCTCAAGGGTTTTTGCCATTCTGTGATTCCATCTGGATGTTTTCCAGTCCGTATTTAGATTCCTTTTTAGTAACTGCAGTGGAGTAGAACTTTAGGTTTTCTCACTTTAATAAAATAATTTAAGAGACTATTACATACCATTCTTACTCTTTTAAATATTGTCTCAATATTAAGGTCTGTTTTATTTTACAAATCTGACTAAAAGGGCTAGCCCATGTGAGTGGGGCTTGGATTAAAATCTGGGGGGTTTTGTTGACCTATCACTGTTTATTTGCGGTGTGTATTCTAAGATGTCCGTTCTAAAGATCTATGATAAAATTTTAAAGGTATTCCATTTGATGACCTGGATGATACCTTTCCTAGATTTCCACATACCAGATAAAAAGAATATTGCTTGTGCAATTTCACCATAAGAAAAAAAAAAAATCATTGAAGAATTGTAACTGTTTCCATCAACTAAAAAACATTGAGTCAAATTCACACTCACTGTATTTTTCTGTGTCACCCTTCTGTTCTGTAAAGGAGATTTGCCCATACAAAGAATGGTGCAGAGTACTAATACAGCCATCCTTCATGGCCCCTAGAGTTAGTGGTAATGTCAGTCAAGGATGCTGAAGGGATTGTTAAATCCATAACCCTGACTTTGTTATTTAGTGAGTTAACGTCCTTTGGAATAGTGTTTTCTTTCATCTAGTAAAAGCAAAGTTATAATTATTTTGCAACACGGCTGTGATTTCCATCTGCAGATTTTCTGCAAATCCTGAATATTTCCCAGCCTTTGCTTTTCGTAAATTAAGACCATTAGTGTAATTTAAATGCCTACAAAATATGTGACATATGTATGGTTCTAAAACCAATGTTGAGTGTAATCTTGCAAAACTTTGCATTCAGTTCAATACATACCTTACCCTCCCTCTCCCCAGACCCCCAATATTTTCTGGTTTGGAATAAGAACATCTGTTGTTTCAGTTTAAGTTTTGCATACATGGCATTTACTTTCAAATTTTTCACCGGTCTTCTATTTTCTCTCCATACTGTCTCCTTTCAGATCTATAGGGAACTCCCCAGCAACTTGATAATTCATGAAAAACATTAATTTCAATCTAATTTTTTCTGAGTGACAGCATGTGGAAGAGAGAGAGTAATGTAGATTTATATTTCCAAATAACTTTTTTTTGGTCAAAAAAGGAGTCCTAAGGTTATTTTTTTTGATTATAAATTGGACTTAGAAATATATTTCAAGAAATCGTGTGCCACATTTTGCTGGCGGAAGGAAGAGGGTTAGAAAGAACAAATACATTTTAAGGTAAACTTACATTTCCAACCAAACTATCACCATCACTTTTTCCCTAGTAGTTTAACAGCAAAAACGTGCTTTAGTTTCTGTGCCTTGAAACTTTGTTGTGCCATTCCTAACAAATGCTGCACGAAGTATAAGGGAATAGTCTATCAAAAATGAAAACCAAATTTGTGAGTGGTAATTACCAGTAGAAAATTTCCATTCTGTCTCATGGCACAGAAATCACTGAGGATTATGGGAAGTGATATCACAGTATGAATTACCTGTAATTATTATGAACCATTTGAAACAATACAGTTTTGTTTAAGGTACGTGGAAGACTATATCACTAGGAGATAGAAAAAAGCTTACCTTAAAAAAAAAGTTACAAAGAAGAATTACAGTTTTCTGATTTTTTTTTCTGTCTAGTTTTAAGTCTTTTTGCTCATTTCTAGGTACAATTTACACACTTTCCACATGTTACTAAAATAATGGATTTAACAGCATGTGTGTATTTTTTTCATAAGCATCTTGTACTATACAAAGCTCCTATAGTTTTAATGACATGCTTTAGAGTAATAAAGACCAATTTTTCTCTGTGAACTGAATTAAATGGATTAAACTTTCTCAAACATTTTACTTAGCAATACCTGAGATTTTTCAGATAAGCAGAAGCTAAAATTGGGTGAAAGATTTCTGCAGGCTCTAAGGTTTTGTTAATTGCATCTTTTTTTCTAAGCTGAACATGAGCTATAAAAACATTTAGTTTTATTTTGCTAGTATTACAATTGATTCCAGTTCCAATAAGAGTTTAAGTTGACACAAAGTAAAATCATTGAAAGAAAATGCAGGCAAACCTTGATAAATACCAGATGAAATTGTGGTGGTATTCAGTTAGACTCATACACACACTGTATTAATAATAATAAAAAGAAGTTCAAAACCATGATCTTATTTCATAAGGATTTTTTTAAAAAATTGATTTTATCAGCCTACATTATATTTCTTCAAAATGGAAATTCACACTGACTAGTTCAGCATGGTGACTTGGAAATTTTGAACCCATGACTTCATTAATGCCACAGACGTGACTAAAACAGTATAGTTGAAATTAATCTTTTTTTAGACATTAATAAGTCATAGTGAAAAGAAATAATTAGCATATCTTTGGGCCAACAGAAGAACACTGAAAAAGAAGTCAAGTAAACCAGAGCATTTCAAGATAATTGCCTGGCATACATCATTTATTCCAGATTAGCCAAGGTCATGCACTTGATGCTCCCAGTTTTTGCATCCATATATGTGGTCATTGTTGCCATCAAATTGCTGAATTTTGATGGCTATATTTAATGGACTGAGAATAGACCATGAAGAAAAGTACTAAGAACAGCAAATGTAAAAAGTGCATACTCCATTCAGTTCAACAGTGACCTCTTTAACCCTGCTGTATGCAGGAAATATCCACTTGTATTTTAGTAATTACATTAGCTTCCTTAATGGCATTTGATACAGATGGTATAGGAAGAACTTATCTGCAGCTGAAGAATGCAGGCAACAGTTTTAGTTTGAGTGGCAAATACTTTTTCTCATTAGAGTTAAGGAGGGGGAAGAGAACTGAAAATAGGTTTGTGTGCTCTCTTTAATCAGAGAAGCCATTATTTTTCCAAGCTTATTATATTTTTTTTTCTTCATTATGTTAAAACTAATAAAATTTTGCACACACTAAAAACTGCAAAACAGTAAAGAAGAAGAAAAAATACAGTTGCTAGCACATTTGGAACTTAGAAAATCAATTGGAAAGTTGATATTTATTTTGATTCATACTACAAATTCTATTTTTAATTTTATGAAGGGACCTCAACTAGTTTAGGTCTTCTGCACTGTATGAAAAATGGGAGGAGAACTTTTCTACCCTTCTTTTAATTTTTATCTGTCAGGATATAGTCTTTGCACTGAGGGAATTTTTTTTTTGTACCTGTTCTATGCCAAAAGAAATGAGTCAATTCACACAATTTGGACTCCTAGAAGAGAGAAGGGTGCAAATTTAGAAACTGAAAGAGTAATAAAATTCAATTTTTTTTTTCTGGTCTATGAAGGAAAAGTTAAATAGGACAGGGATTGTGGTTCTTCCTAAACTTGCTCCTGCAGCTTTTGATGATGTGGGATCTTCATAATGCAGCCAGAGATTGCATTCTGACAGTTTTTCCTAATGGCCAGAAATGGATCTGTCCTCCATTAGGTCTGATTTGTTTCTCTACTATTGACTGCACAACAACTCTGACAGTAGATTTTGAAGATTGATTGTGTTTTGCATAACAGGAAAAAAAATCATTATTTATTTCAAATTTTAACTGCTCACTCAGGAAGAAGCGAAAATGGGAACAAGCGCAACAGAGCTCCTGGCAGCTAGGATGGAGGAAATGGAGCATATAATGGAAGGCACACACTTTCCCTTGTGGTTTGAGTGAAAGGAGTCCCTGAAGTAGGATTAGGGGGCTGATAAGTAAGAGATTTATAAAGCAAAATGGTGGCTCTGCTATGAATGTTTCACATTTCTGTATTCTGTTTTGCTTCAAGGGATGTGTGATATGCGCACTTTAAGCTGAACAGAAAGTATTTCTGTTTCTATTTTCTTCTTACTGATCATCAAGGTACACAGGATTCCCCATTTTCTGGGCCACTCCCAATTCTGCTGATTTATAAGTAGAGAGCTGCACACTGAATTTCTGCAGTAGAGTGAGACAAACATCATTGACACAGTGACCTTCTTTAATAAGGCTTTCCTATGTCTCTCTGTATTTTCATATAAGAAAAGTGCTACAGACTCTAAAATAATTATTTGTTTCTTTTGGACATGGAAACCAGCCTCTTTTAATACTAGTGGTTATGAGAGGTGTAAATGGCTGGTAGCAATGGGTTGTTTCATCAGCAGGCAATTAAAGACCTGGTTATAACCTACGGGCCTGCTGATTTGCTAATCAGATGTTAGTTCTGTATCCTCCTTTCCTTTTTCTGAATTTCACTAAAACCAGTTTGACTCTCCTTTCCAGTGCTGGACTGCTACGTCCAAGCTTGCAGTTGATTAGATGTGGTATATAAAAATTATCAAGTAATGTCCAGAGGAATAGAGAAAAGACATCAGTTTGAGTCAGATGACCACTTAGAGCTATATCATTATCAAGTTATTTAAAAGTTAGGCAAAGTGTATAAAAATTCTTACTGCAAATAGATAGTCTTGGTCTAAGCAATTATGACTCCCTCAAACAGAGTCATGTTTTGTCATGTCTGCAGCTTTGTGTTATTAGGACTAGATCATCATTGTTATCTGGATGATAATCATGAGTATTTATTCTAGCTTTGTGCCACTTTAGGTGTGTTTGTTTGGTCCACACTCCAAAATTTTTTCAATTTTTTTGAAGCTGCACAGGTAGCATAAGAATCTCCAACTGTCTTTGAAAGTTAAGAACTTCTAATTTAATTAATTAAGCCAGAAAATATTAATTATGTGTTTCTCTTCAAACCTTATATTTAATATCAAGTTTTCTTTTTGAAAAACTGGTGAAGATAAAAAGACAGTACTGCTGGTGCATAGTCACTTTTATGTAATTTAGTTGCTTTCTTTTTCATAACTGTGTATGGTGCTTATCCAGGATACATTTTTCTGTTGATGTAAAATCAGAAGTAAGAACACGTACAAATTTAGGAGACTCTAGCATGGGGATTGGTTTCCAAGAGCATTATTTTGCCTTAGTCATTTTTCAGTACACCTGAGGTCTGATTTTGAAAGATAAGTAAGTGTTTGAACGAAAGGAGGTTATTTTGGTTGGGTTTTTTGGTGGTTGTTGTTTAGTTTTACAGAATAAGAGGTTATTCATAATAAATCAGACAACGTTCTGTGATGAAATCCTTGATGTGTCAGTCCTACCTGCACTGGCTTAACTGTAGAGTTCAGTCTTCTGTTTGGATTTTCTTTGTCAGCTTCCAAACAGTGGAGGTAGCCTGCAGGTGATAAGTATCTCATTAATCTTTCTGATCCTCTAGCACTTGAGCATGAGAATAGCTGATCAATTACAGCAATTGTCTCCCTAAATGAGCTTTGCACATCTGCCTCTTATTTCATTAACTGCCTGCCCCTATATCTGATAGAATGGAAGCCTAGTGGCTTCTTACAGCTTGTTCTGTGTTACTGTACAATAAGGATGGGGTTGTTAGCAAAATGGGCACAAAAGGGTATTTATCCACTACCCAAAATAAATATACATGCTACCATGTAGGAATGCTTTTGTCTCTAATCGCTGTTTGTAGAAACCTTCTTAAAGCACATCAGTTTGCTTTCCAGCCACCTATTTAGTCCTTACTAGTAAGCTTATTTGTAAATTTATCCTTTTTATAACACAGCCAAAGTGTTTTCATGCCCTAAAGCATCATATCAACGTCTATATGGTTTTAGAAAACAGAAACTAGCACATGTAAAGTTAACAGTAGAAATGAAATTTCGTGATTACAATGCATTTTTAAAACACTTAGATATGGCATTCTTCTCTAAGAAAGTAAATTTACATTTCCAAAGCTGCAGACAAGTATTTGCAATAGTGACAATGTTATTAGGTATTTATTATTTAAATTAAGTACAAAGCAATGAGTGACAGACTACATAATTCAAAGTTTGTTTTAAGAAACATGACCTAAAAATTATGGCGTTTGATTTTAATAAAAATAGGATTTCACATAAATACCTCTTTTATTAATACTCAAGCTTTCAATTACATAATAATCAATTACCAGATGAAATTAAAATAATATCTAATCAGCGGCTTTATTCTTTACCTGTTATTAACTGATCACTTCATTCTTAAGAATTTGCATGATCTAATATTCAAAAGCTATTAACTTATGTTTATCATACATTAAATTGCTTTGGATTATATCAATATTTATTTATTTATTTAAATAAGTAAGCTAAATGCCAAAAATAATTAGAAGACATTCTATCTGGTCTAGATTATTCCAGGTCATTCTTTGGAACATTTAAATATTCTTGAATCTGAAATTCTCAGTTAATTGTGCTTGAAACTTGTTTTAGTCTGTTTGAGTTATAAAAAAATACATTTTATATATTTTATGGATCTCTGGAACCATGGAACTATGATATCAAAATACCGTGACCTTTTAAACTAATTTTTGACTGTTTATTGCAGGTCTTGTATGTATGAAGTCAAGTACTTCAGTGGTTGAACTGGTTATGCTGCTTTGTTCACAGGTAAGATGTCTCTGCTTTTGATTGTATTAATTTGCTTGTGTAATCACTGACAGCCAAAGAATTGTATCTGGCAGTTTGCTTCATTCTTTCAATTCATTACAAAAAACCCCAACAAATTAGTTTCTTCTGGTAATATAAACATTGTAGGTTGGTTTTTTTTAGATATACATTCTATAGTTTTTCCATATTCACAGGGTATACAATTATATATTATTTGCATTTATGTTCTAAAAGTGTATGGATGTACATTATGCATTTTCTCTGTGTATGAGCTCTCATTCAAGGCTGTTCTTATTTAGAATATGTAAGTAGGATACTGTGGTCATAATTTTATGTTGAAATCTGTCATTGAATTAGTGACTTTTTTAAAACCTTACTTTGTGCTGACTTTATTACTTCTGATATACATGACATAACATTAAATATTTTACGTAGCTGTCAGTATGTAAAAAGTAGAGAAACGTGGATTAGATAGTCCTCAAGAACTGGCAGAAGCAGAACATTTCTATATAAGAATTCTGTGGTTAATTCTTGGGATTTTAACACAGCAGTAATGGGTTTCTCAGAAATCCAAATTAATTAATGTTTTGAAATGCTTTCAAAAATAAAATATTGAAAGCTAAACTAGTTTCTCATACTGTTTGGATTATTTATATTGCAATTTTCATATTATTCATTTTGATAGAAGTATAGTTGGCTAATATTGTGTATATACCCTTTTACTTTGAACTACCAGTAAGAAGTTATCAGCAAACATTTTAGAACTTTGTTCACTTTGTAGAATATAAGAAAAATATGACTTCCCAACAGATCCAAATAACTTTACAATATTTTTATATTTCTCTAAAAATTTATAACAGTATTTCATAAACCAGGTTGCCCACAGAGCTATAATAGCAGTTCAACTCAAGACAAGTTTGTATACAAAACACCCAGGTTAACTTATTATATAATTATCAAAGAGAATTACTACTTTGTAGCTTTTCTTAAGCATTCACTACTGCACATTGACTGCATACACCAAAAATATACTGTAAACAAAAGCATTTGTAGGGACAATTGAAATGAAGATCTACTTTTGAGAAATCTAACTGAAAATAATAAACATTTACAACTGGTTTTGGGGGAGAGTGTTTCAACTTACCTTGCCTGTCTGTAGGTTGCATTTCTTCAAGCTCGTGTCATAAGGAAGTCATTAAATCTTGTTTTCTTTTTTACTTTTTTTTCCTCTTCCTTTTTTTTTTTTTTTTTTTTTTTTTACCAT
>JAOTQP010000001.1:66440768-66459305 GCA_026413545.1 Cichladusa arquata | reverse complement strand
ATAAGGAATTCTGGTAAATTATCTGGAAAACTATTTTCCAAAAGGTAATAGTTTTTCATTAGCTTTTTTTCTTTTTTCTTTTATTTTTTTGTAATATATACACTAAAGGGATATCAGAATTTTCTTCCATTGTCCGTGTGTGGAATGTCTTCCAGCCCAATCTGTCTTCAGCTCTTGGTCATCTGCTTCTGATAATCTTGCTTTCAAATGGAAACCATTAGCGTATTCTTTCCTACTTGTTGAGCGATTTTACTTTCTTCATTATTCTATGAGGTGTCCTTACAGATTCCCATACATTCAGAAAATTAATTCTGTGTTTTGCTTTTAATAATAAGCAGGATGTTTTCTTTTTAGATAAAACCAGAGTTGTCAAGGAACTTCTGGTCCTTTCTCTTGCCTGTCCTTGTCAGAGTACTTTTGTCAAAAAATATTAAAGAATACACATCAGTGAGATGCTGATCTGAACAAATTCAGGATTCATGGCAAAGCAGGCAGAATCAGAAAACTGTAAGAATCAACTGCTCCATATTTCATGTGGCAAGGTGTCTTCCCCTTATTTCTCTATAAAGCTGCCTACACAATTGAGAAGGGTCTTAGATCAGGAGGGAATACCTAGAAAGTCAGCGTGAGTTGGTATTTCTTAAAGGGCTGAGAAAGGATACAAAGCTCATTACTGGAGCCCATCATTATTAATAAATATACCATAGTTTCAGGGGGTTCACTATAATGGAGACAATATGAGGAGTACTTTTCTGTACATCCAAAGATTGATAGATTGATTAATTTTGGGAAGACTTCAAATTAGTTATCTATCTCTTAACATCAAAGAGCAGTTGAGTAAAAAGTGGACAGGTGTTTAGAATTAATTGCCATAGATAGCATGCATGTTGTTAATAATAATTTTGGCATCTCTTAATTGAAAAAATATTTTTCCAGTCAGAAGTAAGGTCCAGAAGTTGTGGAGATATGTTTATCTTGTAGCACATATCTTCTGTCTGTATTAGAAGATATGCAGAATTTCTACAAGATGATGAAGGTTAATTTTCTAAATAAATTTGGCCATTTCCCTAGTGTTGTTTGAATAATATAAATGTTTTTGCAATTGTAGATTTTTTTTTTCTTCCAAGATACCAATGAAATGCTCCTCTGGGAATGTTTGATTTCATTTTCAGGATAAATTGGGCAATTACCACAGGTGATCAGAAGGGCAATGGGTCTGTGTGTTTCCAAGAAAGAAAAAAATTAGCATATTACTTCAAAGAAAATAGAGGGAAAACAAGGCTGTAGTCTTGTGAAACTGTAATCTAAAATGTTCTAATACCTTTGTTTTATTAAATTCATATTCACATAAATAGTGTTAAGAAAGTTTTGCATTCTTTTCCTTTCTGGGATTTAGCCAGAGGCCAGGAATATTCCAATACTTGCAGATTTTCCTTTCGGGAGGATGTCATCAGTCATTCTGCAACTGGCTTATTGTGGGAAATAGCTACTTTTAAAATGCATGACCAATTACAAAAACCTAAAATTGATCCCAAATTTATTGAAATAGTAGACCAAAAGTACATTTTAGTTATCCTCTATCAGCAGTATGTGTGTGAGTGTGAGAGAAGTATAGAGGCAATGTTACTGGAATTCTTAGATCTGATTCTCATTCTAAAAATAATACAATGTTTTCAGATTCCGATATCTTTAGGTAAATTTTAGGACTGGTAGGGACAGTTCTATGATCTTAAAAACAGTATAATCACCTCAAAAATTTATGAAACTGTGTCTTGAATTCAGTTTTCCTGTTTTTTACCTGCTTTTAATAGACATGGTTTTCTGCCATAAAAAAAACCACAAAAGATTTTGTACATCGTGTAACATTTCTTTTGAATGTTTCCTCCTAAATGAAGTAAAGCAAGTTATTGGTGATTTTTGGATAAGAAGTTACTGGTGATTTTAGGAGGTAACTCCACAACATGGAGTTCAAACCTGAGCTAAATTACCTGCATGTTGTGAATTGCAAACACATTTTTATGGTTTCCATTTCCTTCTTCAGATGAAAGCTAGCACCTGTTCAGCTCCATACAAGATTTCCCACCAAATATATTCAAAGATATAGAAAGAAGAAAGTTGGTATAATAGGATTTTGCCTGTCTCAATAAGTTTTAATTACAATGCAGTGATCAAAGAGTTGAGGTGTCAACTGAATTATCAACGTCTTAGACTAGTAAATTAAATAAATGTTCAGTACAAGAAAAAAGTTAATCTCAGATCTTTTTAAGAGATGGAGAAGAGAGAAGCCCAATAAAGATAAAATTGATTGACATAGTAGCACCTATAGTTCAAATTGTAAACAAAGATTATTGGAAAGAAATATAATATAAATTGAAATAAGTTCTTAATATTCCAAGTCTAGTTGTTCCTTTTTCACCCTTCCACTACTTTTTTCTAGTGAAAATTTTCCATTATCAATTTAAGATGCCTGGATTGTTTTGTTGCTTTTTGCTTTCTTTCTTTTTTTGTGTATATACTGGAGCATGGAGAATTTTAAAGAAATAGGACTTGGAAAATACACTCAAAAGTAAAAAATGTAATAATATCAGAGAGTAAATGAATGTACATAATGTTTTGTAAGTAAGATCTGTGTTGTTCATCTCCTGTCCTCTGCGTGAAGAGTTTCATAACAGGTTTCAGTCTGAACCTTCTTTCAAGGAGATGGTACTGCTGCATTCTTTATGCAATGACACTTTTCAAGCAATGATAGAACAGATTAGGAGAAGTTAAGTGGGGACAGGAAGGTGGCAATTTCCATTATCCTAATAATTTAGTACATTTTTTATTAATAGAATTTAATAGAATTGTGCATAATATGAATTATTTACAACAAAGCCATACTGGAAGTAATCTAACTGAATGTCTAAAGTCATAATGTTTAGTGATTATGTAAGAAAACAATTTTTAAATTTATTTATCAGTAAAGTTAAAAATTAAATTTTCATTTATTTTTAGCTCAAAGAAGCGATGTCATCATTCTTGAACAAGGTCACTGTTAGACAGCCTCTGAGTCTTCTACACCCCACTTTGTTCTGAGTCATCTCCACTTCCCTACCAAGCAGGAGCCCCAAGGAAAGAAAGATCCAGTCTTGTATAGAAGTAGTTGTCCCCTACATGATTTTGTCAAAGGCTTCTGTTGCTTCAGCATGTAATTGACACCAGCATTTTTGAGGCATGGAAAAGGCTTTAAGCTCTTTCTCTAACGCTCAGAAGATTCATGCTACACCAAAACCACATTAGATGTAGTCTAGTTATTCAAGCACTTAGCTGCTAATAACCAAATGACTATGCTGTGATTCCACTTGGCTGTAGCCTAAATCTGCCAACTACTGTCCCTGCATTCAATTCATTTGACGTTTGTTTTTCAGCTTCTTGCACTTTGGGGTTGAGAAAGATTCCTTTGGAATCCAAGAGAATATAAACAAAATTGCTCCACATGTTAATCCAGTTCTTAAAGTACATGCTATGACATGAATGGCCATTGCAAAGGCAACAATAATTCTGGCATTGAAAAATGGTATTTTTGATCTATTGTTTGCATCTTTTAAAAACAAAATGGAAAAATGAAAGCCAGGTGCCTCTTCACATATATAGGTCATCTCTCAGGATCAAGACTCTGTTATGTTAAATTATGCCTAAAAGTGAGAGGAAATAGTGGTTATTCTCTTATTTGTGGATTAATGGAGGGTCGAGAGTCTTTAGCTACTTTGTAGTGAAACAGTGCATAAGCCATGAATCCTAGTTTCTTCTTGGTTTTGCATCATTGTTTGTCACTAGTTTTGGGTAGATTGTTGGGCAAGTTTCAAACATTTTTATCATGAATAATTACTTCGGATAAATGGATGAGATTTTCCACCTATGGAGATGTAAGGAGAGAGTTGTTTGCTTCCATATAAATATCTTCTTAGTGGCTTTTTAGGCAATTTAAGATACCTCACTTAACATCCAGTTAGCCCTTTTTGATGTCCTACAGAATCTAAGACGTTTGCACTGAGCAGGAAGAACTGACAAAATACTTGCAAGAATCTTTTTGGCTTTTGCAGACACAGGTAGACCCTCAGATTCTTTTTAAAAATTTAATTAGCATGCTTTCTTTGATCTCTTTAAGGAAGCTTTTGTTCCTTTCTCCTCTCTCTTTTCAATTTCTTTCCTAATATGTAGTCATACCAGTTCTGCTTTCCTGACTGCAGAGTTGTAGCAGCTGTGGTGCAGAAAAGCATCTCAAATGAAAATGCTAATAGTGGCTTTAATAGTGTACAGTAAAAGGCTGTGATAAAAAAATGAAAATGCTTCACTTTGAACACCATCTCTAACCCAAACTTTGTTTCTTAAAATGTCTCAAGGTGCCTGTGTTTAGATGACTGAATTCTTTCATTCCTAGTTTCTCAGAGTGATTTTCTGCTCTACACAGATAATTTAACTGGTTCCAAAAGTGATATCATTAGCTTCAGTTACTGGATTTGAAAAATAACAAAATCAACAGCGCTGAAGAAAGGACCTGTTACAATGGTTTTCTAGCTCATGACTTAGAGGCTTGAGTGCTGATACTTTGTCTTCCCTAACCAGGAGTTACCTGCTCAGCCATGGGTCAAGAGTATGTTCATTATTTGGGTATTTTAGTAGCTTGTCTTTTACAAAACCAATCATGAGTATTAGATTGGTGTTGTTGAGGTTTTTTTAAGATGTATGAATTCATCAAATCTGTGAATTTTCATATAATCAATAAGAAGCACTTTGCTGATTAATGACTGGATTCCACAGCTACTCTTTGAGAAAATTTCCTTATCTATGCAAAGCTTTCCTTTCTTCACCATATTAGGAAACAAGAATTTTGAATTTTTGCCTGATTTTTAACTCTTGGAAAAACAATTAAATGTAAATTTAATAGTTCTGTAACTGTAACCCTCTACCCATTGACAACATAAAGTCTTAGTCTAGGAAATCTCTCTGTGAACTGTAATCCAGCTAATGTGCTTTGGTTTGTTTTTCATTATGCAGAAAAAATGTTTATTGCTTTTAAAGAAAATTGTTAAGGAATTATTGCAAAAGAAAGTAATCTTGTTAGAGAGAGGGATCACCCATTTTTCACCTCAAGTATCAGAATTATTGATGTGATAGATGCAGTGGGTTGTATGACAAAAGCTCTTTGGGATGCACTGTGAAACTTGTCTTTAACTTAGTGGTATATGAAGTAAAATCCTGTTAAATTTTATATCAGTTAGGTGGTTTAAATTGATTTGAAATTTCATCTTGGAAATCTATGGTAACAGTAAAACAATTTTTAAAAAATTAGTTTGTTATCATAGGCTGATTTAGTTTTCACTTATAATCGGAAAGAAGCAAAGATTGAACTCCAGGAGGATGGATTTTGCACAGATTATTGGCTGTCCTTAATACTAAAATGTGCAAGGTGTAGCAGTGAAGCAACATGAAGAAGGGACTTTGTTACACTAATGTTCATTGGGCAACTGTATGAACTGGAGAAACAAGATGTGTTTTCATGTTCTCTATACAAGGAAACTAAAGCTTGCTTAAGGGTAAAACAGAAGACATGACCACATAAAATTTATTTGAAAATTTTAATTAATTACAGTTTTTAAATGGTCAAATCATTCTTTTGGAGGGGAGTGATGTTGGGGTGAATTAAGAAGTTCTGCCTAAATTCAATCTCCTTAGGGAGTCACCAGGGTCAGCTTCAAAAATGTGCTTTAAAATCTTTGGGTTTTGATCATGTTATGTTTTATCTTCTTAGGAATGGCAAAATTCTATTCAGAAGAATGCAGGACTTGCATTTATTGAGCTCATCAATGAAGGAAGGTAATGAATTTTAAAGCTTTTGAACAAGTAGTCATTTTGCATTTATTCCATTGGGTGATAATACTTCCTCACCATCTGTTCCAAAAAGATTATGAAAAGGCCGTGTTAATTAAGAGATTTATTGTATAGATACTTTATATAGTAAATATTTAATTTGTGTGCAAATTTTGAAAATTTTGTTTATAGACAGAAGGAAATAGAATTCCTTTGAACTGTATATAAGTTTAGGGTTATTTGAGAATTGAACCACCATTCTCCAGAGCAGCAAGGTTGTTTTACCCAGACAGTCCAGGGAGCACAGTCTGTAAAACCATCTGGTGCTCCATCTGTTTTAGGAGCACGGCATTCATTTAACAGAGATATTTCTCTACACGATCATTTCTTGATTATTTTATCTAGAATTTCTAGTCCAATCTGAGTCCAGTAAACCACACATGACATTATGTTTATATAAGCTTCCTTGATTTTGAAATTTTTATGAGATTTTTTTATCCATCCTCAAATAATTTTAATTCTATATGTTCTACTCTGTGCATTGTTTCTCAGCACTTCCAGACAGCAAGCTGGGAAGCAAAAGGAGACTCTTTGGCACTCTTCTGGAAGGAGAGTACCCAAGATAAAACCACTTGTGCAATGTGTCTGATTTGTATTGGCCAATACATTAAATCCATTTGAATGTATACATTTTGTTATGTGCAGCTAAAAAAAAAAAAATAGCAATACACCTGTTGAGATGTCATCATTTCGTGTGATTTCTTTTGCTTAATAATATCTCATTACCAAAGTGAAGTATCAAGTCTTCTCTTTATTGTAGGATATTTTTTGTCTAGCTGATATTTCAGTGGTTAAATCATGCATTTATTTGAAATGAAATTTAGAAAATGTCAGAGTATAGAAATATAATAGCATGAGTATCAAAAAAAAAAAAATGTGTTACTGCCTGATATTTGGCTGGTGTAAATTTTTCTGGATTCCCTGTGCACACTGAAGTTATAATGCTACATAGCAATAGGAAATGTAAGTCCCTCCATTGGAAATTCTTCTTGCGATGAAGTGCAAATATGACTTTTTGCACCATAATGGGGCTCACCTGAGTGGATCATGTACTGCATATCATACAAGAAACAGTACCTGGCAACAGACAAAATAATTATAGTAAGCTTGTGTTCTTGGATAGTAATATGCAATGCCATTTGGACCTTTTTTTTTTATTATTTTCTCAGCCAGGATACTGAGGTCAGATATTAGTCCATGCTCACTATTGATAAAATGACTGTTCTGAACAAATCCTATGTCTGCATACTTTTAGCAGTCAGGTTTTAAGATACCAGTGGACCTTCTAATCTCCTCTAACAATGACATTTCAAAAACAAGTAACATTAAAGAACCACTCCTTAAATCCAGTCATAGGAGTGTCTAATCAAACTGTCCTTGGACACATGTTCCTCCCTATACTTTTCTCAGAAAGGTGTTTTAGGATAAGTGTGTGTGAGTTACTGGAATGCTCTTTTTTTTTTCAGCCTGTTTGTTTTTAATTTACCCTTTTGGGGACAAAGATAACAATCCTTTAACTGAAAATTGTTATAAATATTTATTCTGCTTAATAGCTAAACTTGTGAATGCAATTCATCAGTCATAGCAAGAGAATGCAATTGTGCAGTTGTCAACAATTAACAGGACATAAACAGTTGATGAATGTGCAGCTGAATTAAAGTGCTCCCTAGGATAACCTGAAATTATAAACTGGATCATTTAAAGGAATCTAACAAAGGATCTTTATAATTAAAACAAAGCAGGGTTAATGGGATGTAAAATTGCATATAATCGCTGTGCAATAATGATTGAATTTTAAATTATTAAAAGCAAAATGAAGACTAAGAATATTCTGAAGGACTTTCTGAGTAATATTTTGAAAGACCTGGAAAATAAATCAAAAGTTTTGAGAAAGATTTGTCTTTGGAATGTGGATAAAAATATGTAGATGTAAAGTCCACAGTTTTAATATCTTCAGTTAGACATTTATATTTTAATATATGGATGCTATAAGGTGATTTTTTTGAGTACCTAACTCTTGGTTTTGTTTTTTTTTAAATAATTTAAGTGCCTTTTGGATCTTTGAATGTATTAGAAATTTTCTTAAACAAATATTTCAGTTTAGGTGTAGTTTAAGCAATTATATCTATATTCCTGTTACTTTAACAAACTGCATTTTCATTTTAAATTGGTTGATTTACTGTGTTTCTGGGTTTTTTTGGTATGGATAATGTTTTTTAGGAAGATCTGAATAACACATATTTTTGGAATTCAATATAGAAACACTGATACAGTTTTCTAAAAATAGGACTGTTGTAACAGCTTTTAGTGTTACAAGAGATCTGACTACAGATTTAAATTAATTCTTTCAAGGTATGTAGTACACCTGAAAGATTTAGTGACATCGTGGTTATGATCTTGAACTTTATGCTTCTATTTAATCAGTCTCCTGCTATGAGTGTGTGATGTTGAGGGTATCACACGTCAAGAGCTTCACTGACAGCTGCTTAATTAGGATTTCAGATTTACATTGAGGTGTACACATAAGCAGGCTTCATACTTTTAAAGCTGGATGCATCTGCAATGTTGGCTGTGAAAGGAGACATGAAAAGACTTCTTTAGGAATGGTATGTGAGGGAGGCTATGGCCCACATTTAAGTGGAGGAGTGATGGATGAAGTCAAAACAAAATGGCTGCTTGGTGACAAACACAAGAGATAAGGACACCTGCATACATCTCAGGCAGCTAGGTGTAGAAATTACTCCACATGCAATCACAAAACTATGACATCATTGGAAAGAAGGAATAAAATTTGGAAAGAATGAATAAGATTTGGTGGGATAGCATGCACTGCATGACACAAGTGCTGCAGAAGACAGTTTCCTTGGAAAAGGTAGCCAGAGAAAGCAAGGAGGGAGTGTTGCCTTCTCTGTGAAGAAGCAGTTCAGATTTTTTAAGTTTTTCAGTGGGATGGAAGATAGTCTGGTTGACAGCATGCAGGATAGGACAAGAGGAGAGTCCAGAGGAGAGTCGTGATGGTGTTACAGACCACTCAGTCAGAGTGAGGGAAAGGAAGAAGCATTCTCTAAACACCTTGAAGTATCTGTATCCCAAACCCTAGTTCCCCATGAGGGTCTTTAGCCTTCCTGACAACCTCTGGAAGTGCAGCAAGATGGGATGCACATAGGGAAGACAATTACTGAAGAGTGCTGGGAATGATGGGATGAGACAGCTAAGAGGGACACATAGCAGGATCTGCTGTTCACCAGTAAGCAAGAGTTACTTTTGAATGTGATTAATTAATGGCACCTTTGGCTATATTTGCCACGAAACAGTGATGTTCAAGGCCCTGAGGGAAGTGAGGATTGAGAGTAGCAGAATACAGATTCCATGAGTGCTAATTTTAGCCTATTCAGCAAACTGGTCTGTAGGATCCCATGGGAGGCAAATGTGTCCGTCAAGGTAGCTCTAAAAGGTGTCAGACTTTTAAGTACAGCATTATACAAGTGCAGGAACAGGAAAAAATGTATGTGTGGCAAGAGAGTGGTTCAGCCAGCAAAAGAAATTATGGTAGAGCTCTGATGCAAAAAGAGAACACACAAGAGGTGGAACTAGAAGATGGCTAGAAAGGAGGAATTTAGAAGCATGAGCACGTAAGGAATATTGTCAGGAAGGCCAGTAGTTGGAAATGAAACTTGGAAGAGATACTAAGGACATGACCTTCATTAGTAGGCTGACCAAGGGAAATGTCTTTTTGCTGAATAGGGTGGATGATATAGTCACAGATATGGCTGAGATGTTCAATGCCTTATTTGCCTCAGTCTTCATTAAATTTTATCAAGGCTCTGTCTTTAGTGAGAGAGTTCAAGGAGGACATCTACCAACAGTGGGTAAGGTTTGAGTCAAGAATTCCTTGAGACAACTTGTCCCATACTAGCCCATGATACCTGATGGGGTACATCTTATGGTTGTGAAAGTCTTTGCGAGGCTGATCATCGATCCAAGGAGTCAAGAAAATTGGGGCAGGTTATAAGTGCCTGGAAAAAGGCATGTGTTACACCCATCTTTAAAACAGTCCTCCAAATCCAGGGAAAAGTTTGTCATTTTTTTCTTCTGGTTCTTGGAAGACCATACAGCCAGTCCCTTTGAAACATTCAAAGCATTCAAGCAGCATTCTGGCTGCTTGAAAGAGAAGGCAGTTGGGAACAATCAGCATGGATTTACAAAAAGCTAGACCATCTATGGCCAACCTGTTCGCTTTCTATGATAAAAACGATAATCAGATTTGTGGTCACAGGAATAGCAGTGAACATCATTTATCTTGACACTGGAAAGGTCCCACAATACTCATGCATCAGTTAGAACTCTACATTCTGAATGGATGGGCAGCTAAATAGATAAAAGACTTACTACTTAAAAACAGGGTCCAAGATTTGTGGTTAATTGGTTGTACCTTAGCTTGATGTTTTTGACAAGCAGAGTATCTCAGGGATCTGTCCTGCCTAAGAGATGGGTTTTATAGGTCATAAACTGTTCATCTTTCAGAGCTGAATTACTGTCCTCATCATCCATTTCGCTTCCCTGTCATGCTTTCACAGCACTGACCTCTTTAAAGAGATGATCTTTTTCCTTTCATATAAATATTTTCCTTTACTTTTTACATAATTTCTTCATTTTACATAGAAGTAATCTAATTCTAGTATAAATTAAAGGCAACATAAACCTATATTTAATCTCAGATTTAAAATTGTAAACTTTTTGTAATTCCATCCCTGTACCTAAGTGTGCTTTCTGCCTTCAGCCATGAAAATATGTATTTTAGCATACCCACCTACATGGACTTCTGAGCATACCTAAAATTCACAAGAAGCCATTTCTTTTAAACTTTGTTTTGTTGAAATATTTTGAAAAAATAACAGACTGTTTAAATAGTCTAGAAATCAGTGTTTCTCTAAATTTTGATGAATTGCTGATTCAGTCTTGGAAAGAGGCTCATAAAGACTTATATTCTTTTCTTGTTCCCTCAACTAAGATTGTGGGGTATCTGCATCAAATCTTCTTTTGGACATCATCTCTTGCAGTTTAGCAGTTCTAATATGTTTGGTTTGTGGTAAATTAGTTCACAGCTGTTATTCACTGTCTGCAATACTTAAATGTTCAGACATGTGTTAAAAGGTGTATCTATAGTCCCATCTGCATCTGCACTTGGGTCTCTTAACAGCTCTCAAAGAACTGATTTAGTAGTAGGGTCCAAAATGGATGCTGTTCCTTGTTTTGGTTTTGATAATGAGCTTGATTACAGGACAGAATGGGGACCTGATCTAAATCATCCAAGAAGGCAAGAGATTGGGTCATCAGACCATATGGAGCTCAGGACTACCAAAATCCAATATATGCAAATACAGTCAGAAAATAGCACTGGGGAAGCAGTAGCACTTAGAAACCATAAATAAGAGCACATCCTCAACGAGTGTAACTTTTGATTGGAGGAATCCTTTATTAATTGTGTGTGGCTGTTTCATGGAAATTTATCCTAGATATCATCTTACTTTAGTAGAGGATTCTTGTCACAGATACTTCTGTAAAAGTGGGCACTGAATGTCTGTATTTCTACTCCAGCTAAAGTGTGAGCTTGTTTCCCTCGTTTAGATGTACTTTCTCATAATCTCGTATTCCTTGCTATAGCTGTCCTTGTCCTACCTCCAGACAAGTTGTTTGCCTTAGACAAAGTATACACTGTTATGGTAACCATCTGTGCACTTTTGGGGTCAGCACACCTGCAGTTCTTAGATGTGTTAGAGGTTTTTAGGTATCCTTTCCCCTTCTAGCATTGCCTGATCGAGCCATATCTCAAAGCAGAGGCTGATCCTGAGATACAGGCCATCTCAGCTGTAACTGCTGGTCATGGATGTTTGCTGAGTAGTCACTATTGCAAAGAGACAGATTCCTCTTGATTTAGAAAATTCTTCTGCAAAATAGCATGTCTTTATGGGGAGTGGAACAGATTCTTTGTAGTCACTTCTGAGTTTCATTTAATCTGTTACAGCTTCTGTGACATTTCTGAAACAATTATGGTTACCCTCCATGAAATTTGTCATGTCAATGTGCCTATGTTGTAGTTGAATAGCCAGTGTTTGCATGCTATAATTTCAAACTTTTCTCTGTGGACTTCTTCATCATTGCTGTCTTGCAAGAAATGAGATCTCTGTGTTAGACATTTCTTTGCAAAGCTTATAGGAATTTGCTTTCTAAGTATTCATAGCATTCACTGCATCTTGTGGAACTTCAAACTCTAAAAGTTAGACTAGTTTATGAACTATCCTGTTGCAGGTACCAAGTCCAATGATAGGTTTAATTTCTTATGAATGCCATTAAGAGTAATAATTGTCAAAACAACTATTTGATGAAAACATGGCACGTTTCCAGGCTGTGTTTTTGGTTTTTTTGTTTTGTTTTTTGTTTTTTTGGTTTTTTTTTTTTTTTTTTTTAATAAAGCTATGGGCAAATGATGAAAGTAAGTCAGAGAAACATCTGTTTCCCTGGACATGTGAATTGGCGTAACTTCAGGAATGAGTAGAGGAAGCAAGACCTTAGCTAAATTATAACAAATGTTCATTGGGTAATCTATTTTGAAAATTGCTGTTTGGGAATGATCTGGTTTTTTAGTTTGTTTCAAATAAAGGGAAGACTGTGTAATGTAAATTCAATCCTTTTGTCTAGCAGCATAAAATCTATGAGCACCTTCTCTCTGTGTGAGATTATTACTAGGAACAAATGACTGCAGGATAGCAAAGCCAGTTTAGGATAGTTAGTGAGATAAGAATTTTCATCCTTCAGTTCTAATAGGTGTACAAATAGCTCCCAATCCACATTTAGATGTGTTGCAAGCATTTTATGTTTTTTACAGGTTTCTAATACAGTTTGTATATAGTCTTATCACCATCTCTAATTCCAAAACTCTAAAAAAGTTCTCCCAGGCACTGGCTATTTATCTGAATGACTTCATGGAATGTGGTGCTCCACAATCCAGCCCTTTTAAACTCCATTATCTGTAAAACAGGGGCTTCTGATTGGTTACACATACTTTTGCACAACTTCCTTTAACCTGTAAGCACTCTGAAATTGTGAAATAACTTTGTTCAGGGCAGAATTCTGCAAAGATAGATATATGGATTTAAAATAACTTCTTACCTACACCCAAATAATATTTACAAATAACTCATATTTATGAATAATCAAACCTGAAACTTTCTCTCAGTCTGGTCTTGCTCATAAGTCTCAGATTCTTTCATTTTTAGGTTAAGGAGACCCCACTATTTATTCCTACAGATACTTAAGCCTTGTCATGCTTATTATGAAGTACCATCCTATTTTAATTAGAGTTTTTTCATCTGTTCAGCTGAAAAATCCACAGTTATCTGTACAGAAAACAGAAAACTTCTTTCTCTGTAGAAGGATTTGAGGCACAAGTAATTTCAGACTGCTTTGTTGATGGATTCCCTACTTAAATTCTTTTGATTCAGTCTAAAACTAAGTCAAACCTATTTCCTAATAAAAGAACTTTAACTGTGGTTAGTAAATTTGTGGGCATTAATGTAAATCAAGCTTGTCTGGGTGAAAAGAAGCCATGAGTTAGGTAATTTTTAATCTCTGCCTTATGCATTAAGGATTGCCACCCAAAGAGGAGATAAGATTTTTTGCTCGTCATCAGTTGTCTTCAATACTGGTAGGAGTTTCAGTGGTGCAACTGAAGAAATGGTCACACAGGATAAAGCCAAACATTTTTCATTGTCAAGGTCAATTTTTAACTTTTTTTACTTAAGGCTTTGTTTTTGGTAAATCATTAGTTATTGGAAATGAGAATAAAAAGTACAGCAAGCCTATGGTGAAACTTTTCATAAAACTCTTTAACCCTTTGGAAGTACTACTTATGTAGAAATGTGTATGACCAGGAGTTCTGATTCCACACTATCTCAACATTAATGTAGCTACTAGGTCTGTTGAGGGTGATGCTTGCTAAGACAGGATGAGGATTTACAAGGATGAGTGAGAACAGTGGGTATAACTCAGTCACCGTGATAAGGAGATCTCACTAAAGAACATGTTTTGGTTTTTTTTTTTCTAAAAGAGAGTAAAAATTGAAAAGCTCCCAAATTTTTGATCACCCCTTTGTATAGAAAGTATACATGCATTTTTGTGCCTCAAGGTCCTTCTCAGTGGGATTGGTCGCTCCAGTACAGGATGATGGCCAAACGAATGATACAGGGCATAGACTTTTCCATAAAGAGAATGCTCTGTAAAAAACTGTGGATGGGAAACCTAGTTGGGCAGATGACAGAAATATCAATCAGGATATACTGGGTGGATTTCAACCTTCATTAATATAAATGTAATGTGTAATGTACTATATAAATATTTTATTATTTAACAGTACATGGAGTTCATATTCTTGAAAATATATGCTAGAAAATATATGCATCTTTTGGAAATATCTGAGGAGTAAAAAACCAATCTATCACTGAAATTTTCTTGTGTGAAATCACAAACTGTAGGGCTAAGAAAAAGGGAAAACCAATTCTCTAATTGCATCAGAAAGGGTATTTCCATTGAAATAAGGCAGCATTAATGTTACTATGTAAATAGTGACTAGAATTTGTCTAGAACACTGCTGACAGTTTTGGATATGCCGTTGCAGAAAGGCCAAAAGTCAAACTATGATATTAGTAAAATTCATCTTACCAGCTGTTTTGCCATGCAAGAAAAATCAGAAATCTGATTTACTTAGCATAATAAATAGGAATACATAGAACATCAGAAGATCATCAGAAGGATGAACTGTGTAAACCTAAGGGCAAGGTTTGTGTAAAATGAGACAGTAAAAACTGCTGAAGAATACATTTGGATTGGAGAGGGAAAGGGTTTTAAGCTTCAGAGAACATTCCAAAGATGTGTGGGAGGCAAGTACCTCGATCATATTTTCATATACTGAAAACACATTTCATTAAGTAGATTTAATGAAAATGCCTTTCATAAGCTAAAGGCAGTTTATGAAAGATTTTAAATTATGTAGCTGCCTGTTGAAATGTAGTGTATTTGCTTATCTAGAGGTCCTTGTTCTTTTCTCTTACTTGTAGTGTGTGAAGGGAGATTTTTTTTTTTCTATGTACTGGAAGCCTTTGATACTACTGAGTGTAAGATTTCTCCTGATTTGAGATTCTTTCTGAATAATTTCTTTTTGATTTCCGATGAGAATCCAAAGGAAGTTGTAGGCAATTTTTCTCAATTTCTCAATTTTTCCCTAATCGTATGCCATGCATGTGATTGAATTATTCAGGATTTAGATAAATTGGTTAGTATTCAAAGGATGACTATATTATCATGCTTGTTCATCAAGTATAAACCATTAAGACAGTACACTTAGTAGCGCTGTGTCTATATGGATCTGAGATTCAATCAGAGTTAGCTGGCTCTGATGTAACCCAGTAAACAGTTTTGCCATCTTTCACTTAGTAGGAACATAGTTTGAGAATACACAGTAGCTTTCAGTTAAAACTAAAAACCAATACCAAAAATTATTTTTAATAGAGCTTTTAAAGTTCAAAAAGTAAGCTTCCTTTAACAAGTAGAGCAAACACAGAAGCAGGTACCATTGCAAAAACCTTTGTAAGACATTGCTTCTGCAGCCTTGTAGTTGCTGCCTCTCAGTGATGACACATTTAACTGCTTTAATTTATTATGCTTCTGTTTTCAGCCCTGCATTCTTGCACTTGCAAATCAAAACATCCAGATCAAGGCTTCTTTTGTAGCCACACAAGATTTTTAGATGATGGCCTGGATTTTCACCCTTCCTTTTTCCAAAGTCTGTCTTTCTGTCAAGTGATTTTAGGACTAGCATGATTATTAATGGTCTTCTAAGACACAGTTTACCTAGTCTTTGAAATTCTACCTTAGGTACATACAATACAATATACAGAATCACAGTATATCCCTTATTACCACACATTGGTAGTATATTATTTTAATTGATAAAACACTTTTAAGAGGCTGTAGCCTCACTTTTGTGATAATCCTAATTTGTTAATGATCATGCAAACAGTTTTTCATCTTTTTCTTGAAGAAGTCGCAATCATTGATAGATATTTGAGAGTACATGAAGCCACAAGCAAGACACAGTTGAAATAATACTGAGGTATCCCAGGTTGCACAGGATTATGTCCAGATGGCTTTTGAATTTCTCCAGGACAAGAGACTCCACAACCTCTCTGGGCACCTTTTTGCAGTGCTCTGTCACCCACAAAGTAAAGACATTTTTCCTTGTATTCAGCTGGAGTTTCCTGTGATCTACTTTGTGCCCACTGTCCCTTGTCTTGTTGCTGGGCAGCAGGGAAGGATCTGCCCCATCCTCTTGACATCCACTAACGTTCATTCCTAATCCATTTCTGAGGGCAGTCCTACACTTACATCTTAACAATTAAAATCTGAACACGAAGCAGTAATAAAATACTGAAATATATTTCCCAGCAGGCTAGATTAAAAAATAAGGCTAAATTTTGAAGACAGCAGCATAGGCAACTTTAGTCTTTCAGCTTGTGATTGGCAAAAAACTTTCTGCTTTAAAAATAGCAAAAGGCTAGATATAATAAAAAGAGTTATTAAAAGCATGAATATCCACTGTGAAACCTTGATCCAAGTTTTTTTTGTCTTCATCTCTAAAACAGAGGTCTCCACATTTATAGTTTCCCTTGCCATGCACACATATTAAATATTAGCTCAGGGTTAGTGATTTCCTTCCTTCACAGATGGTAGAGCACACCAGAGGCGGCAAGAATAGAGTTCAGATCTTTCCATCTTACAGGTGTAAGGTCTAGTAATAATCGTTTTAATTTCTGATAATAATGAACTTTTCTTGCGGTGCTTCTAACATCAAACACCAACTTAGGGTTGGATTTGCTAGATATTTCACATTCTTCATGTAAGAAACTCTGAAATTCCTTCACTGATGCTGCAAGAAGGAAAATCCCAGACCATGTTCCATTTTTACAGAAAAAGAAACGGTTCTTCCTGATCCTAAACAGACCTGTCAGATCATTGCAGCCTGAAAGAGATTTCCTCCCTGCTGATAAGGAGAGCAGAGTAATTTTTAATATAATGGCCAGCCCTAGATATGGACTATAGGGATAAGAAAGCAGTTGGTTCCATTCTTACTGCCCAAAAACTTGTGAGCGTTTTTTAACAACAGTGTTGTTTATGTTGCAATTCTGTTGTGCACCTCATGGTATTTGTGATCTTTATAGAAGTCTTAAGTTAATGTGACTGCCTGACATCCTCAGTCTCAATCCACTCCTAATCTGTTGGTTTTTTTTTTTTCTCCTTTTGGAGTAAGATTTGTCTATTTCTGATACCTTGAAAACATGGAAAAGTGATACACTTTTCACACTAGTGTTTGAAGAAATACGTGAGAGATATTGATATTATTTTGCAGTTTTAATAGAATTTTAAATCTTCAGTAATGATTTTTTAAGATTGAAATTAGAATACATCTATTTAATGTTTTTAATGGTGTAAATAAGAGTTTAAGCAATTTTATAAATTTTTTAAATGACAGTGCAGTATTCATATTGAGACTGCTGTTAAAAACATACTCAAAATATATGCTTCCTTAAAGAACTTTTGCCTTCAATAATAAATGGCAAACTTTTTATTACATTTAATGTGATTTCTTTGTCCTTTCACAATGCAGAAAAATTTGGATTTTTTTTTTTAAATTTCAACTAATTTGAAAATTTAATTACAGGAGTTTCACTGATTTTTCCATTGTGAGTAAATCTGCTGAGTTTATTTGAAGTACATCAAATAAAAAGGCTGATTCTGATTTTTCTTATTTTAGATTATTGTGTCATGCAATGAAAGACCATATAGTGCGTGTTGCCAATGAAGCAGAATTTATTTTAAACCGACAAAGAGCTGAAGATGTCCACAAGCACGCTGAGTTTGAGGTAAGCCTGAGAGTTGGTGCATTTCTGGTTCTGTTTTCACTCAGTTGTCGCCTAGACTGTAACTCCATGCAATAAAGATTTTATTTTATTTTTTTCTTCCAAGGAAGAAATTTACATTGAAAGCATTTCAAAACTGGTTTTTAAAAGCTTTGCTAAATGTCAAACAGAAGGAATGGGTTTAATTTCTCATCTTGTCACTGAAATTCATAAAAGCATTTACAGCTTGAAGAAATGCCTTAATCAGAATGTCTAATCTGATAGACCAGATATGGTAGATCCTTTGTTTCACAAAGAACTTCCTGATTTATTGAAAATAGTAATGCAAATTACTTTATTAATTATTATTTTATTATTATAATTTACAGCAGTATCTATGAGTTCGGTAAAAAACGAAAGCATTTATACACTTAAGGTACATCACAAAAAATAAGAAATAAATGTTTTGCTGAACAGATGTAATATTTTAAGGTCATTTTCTTCAACCATTTTGAATTATGGAGCACTTGAGAACACTTTTTATATAGTGAAATACGATATTGCATATCTTTCTTGGTAGTTAGGAATCGTTAACTATTGACAGTAAGAATCAGTATTGGAAGATAGAGCAGCTAACTCCCATAACTCTTAAATGTCTATAATTCTTACTCTGAAA
>JAOTQP010000001.1:66428723-66440668 GCA_026413545.1 Cichladusa arquata | reverse complement strand
AAGGAGTCAACACTCAATTGCTTTTTTATCAATGAATGGTACAGTATACAATTTAAAAGTGATCCAAATGTTAAATCCCTTGCTTTTAAAATGTCTTCAGTTGAATAGGTTTTCAATTCTTTATACAGGATTGATTTTGTTCCTATTAAAAAAAAAATGTAAAACTAATGGAGTAAATTAAAAACTTTATTTTTGATGTGACTATCAAATATGAGTTTGCATTTTTATGGTGTTTCATACATCTCAGCACTGTTTTTTATCATTTCCAAACCTGCCTTGCGTTTGCATACGTTTGTGTAGATGTAGATATATATGTGCAGTTGTATATTTTCACATCTTTTGCTGCTCAAGTGACTTAGCATTAGGATTGAGATAGACACACTTAGTATTGATGCTAATAAATAGCTATATCAATTTATTAATCTGTCAGAAAATGTCAACAAGCTCCTGGTGGCTGGAAATAGGATCCAGTAATCTTAGTTTTGATGAGGTTTTTATCTCCTTGAAACAGCTCTCTTAAATGTGCACTTTGATGTACTAGTTTTTGTGCTCCTTGACCTAGCTGAGAACTGAGAGACACAGAGATATCTGTTGTCATTTTGAATACACATAACCTTTACTTCATTTTGTCAGAGCAGACAGCAGACACTTGTCATATGGGATTGCAACAACTTTATTACCGAGCTTATACTGGATATTTTGAACGTAGATAAAATTGCATTTACAATTAAGTGTATGTCAGAGTGAAGTTTCATATTGCCTCAACAATAAATAACATTTGATATCTATCAGAGCATCATGCAGTAACCTAAGATGACAATGGAAGATTGAGTTATCTGTTTTTTGAAGAATACATTGAGGTATAAGATCTGTCAGAACTCTAGACAAAATGAGAATATTCAATTAACTTCCAGCTTCTGTTAGCAAATAGGATTTAGAATATTAACTAAATTCCCTAAAGAAGTAGCTTCAAGACTGTCTTATTGTCTGGTAAAGAAACCAACACATTTTTCATATATGAAAATTCTCATTACATTTGTCATAGGAAAAGACTGAGGTACATGTGTTAGGCGAGTAAGTTTAAATCTGCAAACCATAAAAGAAAATTGTAAAATGTAGACTGTTTTAATGTGAAATTCACAAGTATTTAAATAAGGTGATGATTAAAATCTGAAAGAATGCTTTATATATTGTCTTTAATAATGGTGGGAATATAACTGAATATTTTATTATTCATCCTGCTTGAAAGCAGTAGGGACAAAGAGGTTTCTGGTAGTTTTCTTCTACATGATTGTATATCTGTCATTTTGTTTTAATAAACTGTATAGGTATACGTTCTGGGGTTTAGAACATGTTAATCATTGCTCTCATCTAGAAAAGTGCATGACTATTTTATTTTATTTCTGCCCTTTAAACTTTAATTGAATCATTATGGGTGAAATTATTCGTTCCAAGCTGCACCAAGTTGCCATCTCTTGCATATAAGCCATGGATCAGCATCGAAATTTTATTCTGTGACTCCAGTTGCAGTCACAGCCCTGAAAGTTCCTCCCAGAATGGGTATTTCACAGTTAACTTTCATTTTGTTAACCTTTGTAATTGTTCAGGAAGAAAAATGAAAATTTAATTTTACTGTCCAATGAGCTGGTGAAATATTAACCTCATTACTAAGGCAGATCATTGTACTAATTGGTGCCTCCCTGTACAAGAAGATAAATTGGAAAATGAATTAACCCTTTATGAATTACTGTAACCATTGTTCTTTCCCAGATAGATATCTGTAAACACAATAGAAAGACTTCTGTTCAAATCTTACTGAATGTTAATGTGATCTGTACTAAAAAGGTAGCATGCAGAAATATTAAGAATAAAATATAAAGTATGAGGTTAACTTATTTTTAATTGCTCTTTTGAATACTAGAAAATTGGTTTCTATTCAGCACTATTACAGCACTGAGTGTTGGCAAAATGTTCTGAAATGGTGCACAAAAACTGTAGTGCAAAAAATGTGTCATAAAAGATATTTTTAAAATTAGCTATTCAGAGAATATTTTAGCCTTTTTAATTTATGCCTAGAAAATTCTGCTTTTAGTGGATTTATTTTGATTACTCTCGCTTTAGACAGAGTACTCTTTCTTTAGACATTTTGAAAGAATTTTTATGAGGAGGTGAAATTGAGTTTGAACTTAGCATGATTTTGAGTAAAGAAATGGAAAAATATTATCTTTATACATAAAGAAAGGATTTATCAAAACAAAAATACACTATAGAATTTAGCAGTTTAGAAACAAATTCACGTGATGGTCAAGAACAATATTTTTTTAGCAGTAGTTTTCTCTTAAAGGACACATGGAAATATTAGATCTTTTTCAGTTTAAAAAATGAGTAGTTTTTTTATCCGTTAGAGTTTTTAGAATTTGTAATATGTTATCATAATTTTGCATGTTGTGGTATGAAATAGAAAATGTACTCCTTATTTTTTAGTTTAGCATCTGTAGTATTAAAATAATCAATTTTTTTTTCTTATTTTAGGTGTTAATATAATTTAAAAATCAAGACCAGTGTACATCATTTTTTCTTGTATATTATCCTGTGTATGTTAGAGGTGTATTTTTTAGCTGAGAAGAAGTGAAATATTTACAAAAGAAAGGCTAACTTTTAGGGCATCTCTATGGCCACACACATAGACACACTTAGATGTATGGCTTCATGTTTTTAATTGCAATGCTGATGTCTTTGCCCTTGGTATTTCAATTTTTACATGTTCTGAGTGCTCTTTCATGGATAATATACAGTAGTAGAACATTTCAATTGAATGATGTCATGATTTAGAAATAATACTACAGAATAATTCAGTGTCCTCACCTAGACTCTCCTAAACCAGATACTGTTTGATTGCTTCCCCACCCCTTCCATGGTGATGCTGAGAACTGGAGGCTCAGGAGGTGAAAATCAGGAGTTGAGATAAGAACAATTTACTGGAAACAACAATGAGATAAGAAAGATAACAGTAACAGTGACAATATTAATAACAAAAGGTATAAGACAAATGATTTACACAGTAAGTAAAACAATACTGGACCTTTTTGTCTGTCACACTTTCTCCCAGACCAGAGCCTCCCTTACTGCTGCCCCTGGCAAGTGACATGAGATGGTATCAAATAACACCAGGGTTTGGACATGCTTCCCTCCCAGCTACTGTAAAAAATTAACCCTGTCCTGAATGAAACTAGGACAAATGGCACGTCCTATTCTTCTGAAAAGTATTTTATTGAGTTCTTTTCATATTCAGAGGTTTAATAAATAATAATTTTTGGGGGATCATAAGTAGCCTGTCTTTAATGAAGTGGATGTTCTTTCATTCCCAGTCGCAGTGTGCTCAGTACGCTGCTGACCGGAGAGAGGAGGAGAAGATGTGTGATCACCTCATCAGTGCTGCCAAGCACCGGGATCATGTCACAGCCAACCAGCTGAAGCAGAAGATACTCAACATTCTAACAAATAAACATGGTGCCTGGGGAGCTGTTTCTCACAGGTAAGATGCAAATGCAGAAAGTGTGAGGCATTAAATGTTACTTGCAAAGTTTGAGAGAAGCAGGCATTGTATAACTGAAAAATGATTTTACTAGGGATTCGAATGTATTTATATGTAGCATATGCAAAGCTGAATAAGTGCTGCTCAGTTAAGCAGGTAATCCTGTCAAAAAATAATTTTAAAAAGATCTAAAATATATAATTTCATCTGCATGTAACTGCTACAGTATTGGAGGTTTTTATTCAGAGCTGTATTGAGTACTGGTTTTAAAAGTTCATTCTATTCAACATAGCAGCGAAATTAAATGGTTTCATACATCATGCCAAAAAGAAGAGCCTTGCTCTTCTGAGTCACAAAAATAGCCAGTGGCTAAAGTGCTGACCCTCATGTGGAAGACTTGAGCTGAAATTGCTCCTTTCCTTCATTCAGAGCAAGGTCTTGAACCTGGGTCTGTCATGTGAGTGCCCTGTCTGTGAAAGTGGAGTCTGCCAAGCCTCTCTCTTGTTTGTGCATTCTAGCTACAAATACTTGATTATTTATTCAGAGGGAAACAACTCAAAAGAAATCAAGGAAGTCCTGCTCCCTGATAATCAAAATTTTACAGCTTGGCTTTCTGTTTAAATTCCTATTTGTCTCCTCTGAATCACGCTGAGAAGAACAGAAAGCTCTATTTTAATTCTGATAAACCTTTTCAGGAAAAGTAGTTGAGAAGGATAATAAAAAACCTTTTTTTCTAGATAAATATTCTTCAAGAAAATACATTTTCATTTATGTTGACTACACAGTTAGGTTTTTTAAGCCTTTAGAAAAGTTGTCAAGTATTACATTTGACATGTCAGCAATAAGGTTTAATAAACAGCACATACACTGTTCATTTTTTTGTAATTCTATCTAGTTGGTTCTTGCATTTATACCATATTTAAAACAAGAATTAAATTTTCCATGTTCACTATCCATGTTTCTTCTAAAGAAATTATTCTCTCCTGGATGATGATGGAGATGTATTTCTTTTTAAGATGGTAGAAATTGTAGAAATTCAGTCTTACAGAATCTCTGTTGTCTAACATCAGAGATGTTCTGGTGGAAATTAAAAAAATAACAGGTAGAAAATAGTCATATAGTTAATTCAAGACAGGCTTAGTCCATGAGGGATGTTCATCTTATCTCTAGTTGAGGCTTAAAGCTGTGTGTCTGGAGACTTGAACATGCTGAAAATAAATGCAATTTTCACTCCTTTTAATGTCTTTGAATAATGAATAACAATTTTTGAGTAACATTTTTGCTCAACTTTGTGAATGGTTGCAGACACTTTGCAGACTTCAATCAGTTCCTGATGACCACCTTTTCCAGGAAACCATGTCTTCTCAGGGCCAAATAACTTTTATCTTATAGATTGTTGGTGACATCCTGAATGGCAACAGTCCATTGCTGCAGCTTTTTTTCTTGAGTCCGTGATAGTTTCTGATGGACCATAAAGCAGCTTGACGCCTGTGACAAACCTATGAAATTTCTTACACTGAACAAAAGAAATACTTATTTTATCTCTGTAATGCAACTTGTCCAGTGTTGTCTGCTTCTCAATTATAGGCAGAGCTGCTTTCAGTGCTTGCAGTGCTAGGGGCAGCTTTTGGCTTGGTTGTATTTTAGCCACAGGCAGTGCCTTAACCTGGAGAAGGGGGCATTGTGACAGTACAAGGTCTCCAAGTGGGGTCTCCCATTTGCAGGAGCCAGCTGGGAAATGGCCTTGCACTGCAGGTTTGGCCGTGTGTGCCATGGTAGCTTTGTGATCCAGCACACAAGTGCACCTTCTGTCATGGGACTAGTGGACTGTGAATGGAAAGGACTGGGATGGCAGCAGGGAGAGGGAGATGCCCTGTGGAAAAGCCTCTGAGCCTTGTTAGGGACCAACATCACTCTGTGGGCAGGTCTGAAAGGCTTTAAGGGCAGAAAATGGAGAGGGGTCTCATTAAACTCCTAAGCCACAGAATGCATAAACTGTTGTTAATTAGATACTCCAATACTTTTTATATGATGGAAAGCAAGATGACTTCCAAAACCATACACACCTCTGGTCTTGGCTGGCACAAAACACAGCAGGACTCAAGTCTCTGTTTTTTGGCTCCTGACGAGGAGTATTAGCAGTCTCTTTATAAGCTCATGCTTCTCCATGCCATGAGAAATACAGCCTGCCTGGAATACAGAGTTACTTTAAAAACACACAATAAACACATAATCACTCTAGACCTCTAAACTTCTGTAGTGATTTTAAAATTTCCACCGGGAAAAGTGTTCCCATTTCTGAAGACACACTGCTCTGGTCTCCTGTTCAACTTGAGAGCTGGAGATCCTTCATTGAACTGGTGAATTTAGGGAGATCCTTCTCTGGCTCAGATGGGGCAGGGTAAGAGACAGGCCGTCATTTCTGCACAATAAATTCTTGGGTAATAGCAATGTCTTTTGACATCCAAAATGGATAAGATAGGTAGGAAAATATTTGGGCAGACATGAGTGCAATTCTTCAAAGCTTCAGTTCTCTATCTGCATAGTGGCAGCTACCAATTTGCTGTTAGTTGCACCATAAAGTACAAATATGTATAGAATCATAGGATCATTTCAATTGAAAAGGACCTCTAAGATCATTGCATCCAACTATTAACCTAACACTGCCCAATCCTCCAATAAATGATGTCCCTAAATTCCACATCCACATATCTTTTAAACAACCCTAGGGATGGTGATTCAACCATCTCCCTGGGCAATTTGTTTCACAATGTTTCACAACCTTTTTGATTAATTTTTTTCCCAATATCCAACTAACCTCCTCTGGCCTAACTTGAGGCCATGTGCTCTTGTCCTATCTTGTCCTGTATGTTTTTGTTTATCTTTTCTCAAGATAAATAAACACTTGTCAAGTTCTTTAACATAGATGCTCACATTACAAAATATTGTGGTTTCATTTATTCAGATATGACCCAACTGTAGAGAAAATGTTTCCATGTGTTTTCAGTTCAACACAATGAGCTTCTAAGCCTCCCCAGATTTTGTGTCTTTGTGTATTGTCTTTGCAGAAAGCAGCAACCTGCATTTACTATTTAATCTGTAGGTGCCACAAAGCCTACTCTTCGTTCATTAAGCAACAAAGAGACTGTTAAGAACCAACGAAGGTTAATACAGGGAGGAAAAGCAAGAGGTCTGGTGTTTTGATGTATTCTACATTCTATAGTATTTGTAAATTATGAATTTTAAATATATTATCATAAAATCTTCCCAAAATGTCTGAGGAAACAAGAGTGAAGGTGAATGGTAGGTGCCAACAAAATACCATATGAGACTTTGAATTCTAAGTTAGGTGATAGTTATATATAAATAGCTTTAATAAAAATATATTAAATTAATAGGTGACTTGCATTTTAATTAGTTTCCTAATTAGCTATTAATTTATGAAGGTGAAATTACTTATAGGCTAGTCTTCCCAAACTTGAATAAATACCTACAAACATAGTAACGCTGTACGACAAATTCCTGTCTGTATGTTAATCAATCAGTGAATGGTCTGAGAATCTCTTTACTCTTTCTTCTCCTTCTGACTAAAATGGTAAATGACAGTCTGAGAGAAAAACTTTCATTTTTATTGCTTGTCAATGTTAGCTTCTTTCCTCCTTCCCAATTTTTTCCCTTTATATCTTAAAGTGAAACCCAAAGTTTTTTTCTCAGTTTCTTACAAGTGTGAGCATCAAATTCTCTATAACAAATGGAAATTTATTGAATCATCTTATTTTCATTTACATATCTCAGACAAAGCATAATGTATTTCAAAATAAGTCCCATTAGTTTGTTATAAATCCTGTTTGTGCCCTTCAACAAAACTAATTCTGTTTCCTGCATTTGGGCAATTTGATACTTTTAGGTGTCTTTGTAAATAGCTGACCCAAAACATACTTGTTTTTTTCCTTTTTTAATTTCATCATTATACCAAAATAAAAATTCTGCAGGTTTTTCCCACTCAGATAAGAAATTGATGAGCTGGTTATTTCCTTGATGCATTGTCACTTGTTCAGAGGGAATCTGCAACATCAGGAAAAATCAAACAGGGTGTTTCATAGCTTAGCATTCCAAGCTTCTTTAAGCCAGCACTTACCCTCAGCTTTTTTCAGGGTTATAGTTTTCATGTCACAACATATGCTTCCTTCTGCCTTCTCTGTCAGCTTCATATGGTGCTTCTCTTCCTCCCCATCTGCGTCCCACCCCATACACATCTTTCTAAAAAAAAAAAAAGTTTTGTGAAACTTGTCTTTACACACAGTTCAAATTCTTTATCAAACATATGCACACCTGTGTTTTGGCCCATAAGCTGTTGCTGTCTTACTTCAGCTTCTTGGTTTTATCAGTTACCTCAACTTTTCAAGAACTTTTATTCAAGAATACTGAATATATATATTTATACCTTACAGTTTGTATAGGTTTAAAGCAATTTTTATTCAACAAAAAGAGCTGAGAGTTCCAATTAATGTTCAAAACCTAAATATGAAATACATGTCATAGATATTTTCACATGATCAGCTTTGATATTCACAGGAAAACTACTATAATGAGAAAAATTACATTTAAAAATGAGACTTTGTTCTCTTGCCTTCTGTGATTTAATGAAGGAGGTTCCACCTACATTAAAGCAGCTGTACCAAATAGCAAGTATACAGGGGCTTTTTCTGTTCAAATCCATCTTTGGTTAAACTAGACACCCATAACAAATTAATCATTCATGGTGGAGAGCAGAGCTGTCAAACTCATTCTGTGGTGAAGACCAAATTCATCTGGGGAGACAGGCTGGAAGTAAGTTTCTTGCCAGACAGCTAGTTTTGTCTCTCTGCAGTGTGTGCTTCTGAAGAGATTGGGTTCTGCTGGGGGCCAGAGGGATGAGAACAGAAAGAGAACTCCCTTTCCCAAGCCTATGGGAGTTGGCAGTTAAATGAGTTGATTCTGGAAAAATGCTATTTCTAAACCAAATGTTTCCAGTTTACAGCAAGGGAGACCAGATCACTGGAATTTAGTAAGTTATTTCCTTTACAGCCATCCTTTGGCATTCTT
Source organism: Cichladusa arquata (assembly GCA_026413545.1). Taxonomy (NCBI): domain Eukaryota; kingdom Metazoa; phylum Chordata; class Aves; order Passeriformes; family Muscicapidae; genus Cichladusa; species Cichladusa arquata. The sequence continues at coordinate 66,432,048 of JAOTQP010000001.1, read as the reverse complement.
TGATTCCCTCTCTATACTAGCTGCTTTCTTAAGAAATTCAGAGAGGCACAGAACCTATTCTAACCCTCACTGCAAATCAGATTAATCTGGTTTAGCTATTCATTCATTTCTGGCTCATTTTAATTGCTAGGCATAAATTGCAAAGGGAACTTTAGAACAGTGGAAAAAATGTAGGACCAGATCCTGTCTACTGGATCCAGAACCGTGTTTGACATGCCCTTTCTTAGACAGCCTCTTAAGGTTCTGCATTTTTTTCCACATACTCTGTAAGAATTGTGAATTTTCTGTTTCTGGAATTGGTGGATTTTTTTTTTTTTTTAGCAGAATAGATTCTTCAAAATTGGTCTAATGGAACTGCACACTTTTTAGCTTGTTTATTAGTTATCCTATTACAAGTTCCAGATATTTAGTTCTGAGATGTTTTCATCACAACAAAACATTAAGAAAATGCTTTCCTGTCTTCTATTGTTTTTACTTTACTACAGTATTTGAGCGACCTTGAGATCAATGTGTCAGTAACATGTTTTCAGTCCAGTATTAGTTGTCCATTTATAGCAGGATTTAAATATGAGTGAGATAATTTTGTTAATCTGATTGCTCTGTTTTAGTATTTTGCATTTCAATCCACTTTTTAACTTTCTTACTATGCTTTCAACTGTGTGGCTGCTCCACCCATTGCATACCCTCTCTTCCTCCCTCCCTGACTGCTTACCACTGTGGTGGAAGACAGACTATTTGAAGGAGCTCTTGCTAATGGAGCTGAGAATTTTGACAAGCAGGATGGAAAAAGGGAGATGGAAGAACTCTGTTTCCTTTTCTAGTAATAGGTGTAGGGTGATGTTTACAGTATAGAGATACCTGCCAAGAAAGGAGCATTGTATAACCAGAGATGGGCTGTGGAAGCAACTGCACAATTTGTGTATGTGGGATTTATTCAGTTCTGTATTTGTGCAAGGTTGCTCAGTTATTTTGAGCTGTGACACTCAGTGTTCTATGGATTTTTTCCCACAGCTGGAAGAAACCTCATAAGAAAATATTTTCTTTGGAAAGTGGTAGTGTTTTCAAATGCTGAGAAACAAGTGGTACTCAAGAAAGACTTATTCAACTCTACGGAGAGACTTGTTTTTCTCTAGGAAGTACAGTACATTTAATTTCATTATAAAAAGGAAGTCTTCTGCACTTTCATGTTATGACTTCTGCATTGCGAGTTTTTTTTTTTCTTCTTTCCTTTGTTGCTTTTTTTCTGCTTAAATCTGAGGTTCCCCTAAAAAATAAAAAAATGGAAGTTTTGTAAATTTTGTTTTTATTTAAGACTTAGGGGCAACAGATCATTAGATGTCAATATTTTCTCCAACTGAAACAGTAATGAGAATACAAATCCAAATTTCATACAGTCAGTTTGCCATATGTACATTTATTGTAGGACTATAGATATACTAGGAGGAAGGCCACCATTAGCAAACTGTAGGAGTTCTGCTTCTCCTGGCCATGGATTTAGCATGTGCATGCATTCAGGTTCCATCCAGCCCTGTAAACTTCAACTGTAACGGAATGTCTAAGAAACAGAAAGATAGGACAAGTAGACATGATGGGTCCATCTAATACTCACTCAGACTTCTTGAATTTTCAGCTCAGGATTTCTTGAGGAGTCTCGAATTCAGTCAGTCTTGATTTTGAATTTTCCATATCTCGGTAGGGCTTCAAAGTACCTTCTACCTTCATGTTTTCCTCCTAGCTCCTGCAGCAGAAACAAACTCTGCAAGTTATCAGCAGACTGGACTAACAGTTACTGATATTAGACAATGCTCTTAGCACCTGCTCTCCTTCTTTTCCTGCCTCCAATTTAGAAAGAACTAGAAACTCAGTAGAAACCATGAGGGAAGAATTTCTCATTGTTAGATACCACTTTGCTCACTTTTCCTCACATGTCTACCTAGTAATACCTGTGCAATATATCAGTGGATTTCCCGTCTTCCCCATATAAAAGAATAGAAAGCAAAGAATAAAGAAGGAGCAAAAGCTATAGATCTGAAGATTCTGAATAACAAAATTTTATGCTTCTACGAAGGCCATATTTTCTCAGAAATGAAAATTCTGTGACATATTCTTTATTTTCTGACATAAAATGGATAAGACCCTATTTTTAAGTCTTTTTTAAGTGCCATTACAATCCAGGGTTCTTTCCCATGTGATGCTTCAAATATATCACAGAAGATGAATGCCAAGCTGTAGATATTTTTTTTTCCTAAGAGAAAAATCTGTTGTGTTTTGGTAAACTTCTCCAACATTTTTTATTGTAGACATTAGAAATAAAAAAGTTTAACCAGAAATGAAAAGCCAGTGGAACAATTTTGATTCCCTTTGTCTCAAAAGCTTAATGTCTTGTACTTTTTTATTTGAAAGGTACTTGTGTCCAATGATATTATTGTCAAATAATTTCAGAAATTGTGAAGAAAGTTTGGAAAGGAACTGAAGATTAAATCATCTTCAGGCACCAAGGAAAGTGTATCCCAATCATACCCTTTGCATCCCCCTCTCTTTGTGGGGTGCAAAGTGGAATTCCACAGACACCTCAGAAAACTTGTTCTTTGTCTTTGAGATTTATAGTTGACTTTGCACGTGCATTATTGGATCATTTTCTTTGTTAAAAATTAGATTAATTATATGTGGTTTCAAACCTAGCTCTTGTCTTCTTAGTTCCTTTTTCCTCATGGCAATGTGTAATCAGCTAATATATGTAATATCCTGACCTCTTTTTTTTGTCAACTGTGTTGTTTGGCTTATTTTTCTCCTCTTTTTCTACAGTGGGGAAAAAAATCAATCCTCATGATGATATTTTTTCCCTCATTTTTACTTCTCTCTTGTACAACACCTTCCTCATATATAACTCAAAATATTTTAGAGTTTCCTAAGCCAATGCTTGGAGCCCTATCTTGCAGCATTGCTATAGGGGAATGGTAGGCAAGTGCATATGGAGCTGCTGCTCCCAAGTGCCACATCAGAAGTCCTGTCTTCTGGAGGAAGAGCATGGTTATAGGACACATAGGCCAGAACCAGAGTCTTGTCCCTTCCCTCTTACCTTAATACAGTTGAGCAGGAGATTTCCTTGGGTTTGGTGTGTCTGTATGCATTTTGTTAGCCCAGTATATTCTGTATATTCATGGATACTAAACTATGAAGACCATCATTAGACAACTCACATTACTGATTTCTGAAAAATATTCCTAGCATATGTCTCTCTTTCAACTGCTGCTCTTTTTTCTTGCTATCCAAAAGCAGAGAAAACGTGACTTTTGTAAGTAATCAAATGAAACAAGTTTTGTAA
>JAOTQP010000001.1:66376158-66428623 GCA_026413545.1 Cichladusa arquata | reverse complement strand
GCTGCCCCGCTGGCCTTCTTTGCCTTGCACAAGGGTTTTTTGGCTTTGGCCATTTGGTTGTTTTTTGTTTGGTTTTTTTTTTTAATTGATTAATTTTAACTTTTTAAAACATTGAAAAAATAAGTTTATGCAGATTTACGTTGATTCAGATGTCTGTCACAGTGGTTACATGACTTGAAAGAGATTGCTGTACTTGATTATACCGCATTCCTTGTTGGTAAAGTAGGTATGCTAATGCACAGTATAATTCTAAAGACTAATTATATCATTCAGGTTGATATGGAAAGTACTATGTGGGCTTGGTTTTATTATCTGGTTGTACATAGTTTATGTAGATTTGGTACATTTGTTATTATGCATTTAGTTTTTCTTTATGACTGCATTTTTGCATAACCTGTAAGCTCTCTTTTTTTCAGCAGTAATATCTGTTCACTCAGAGTTTTGATGTATATTGTAGATCTATTTCTTGTACACCTTCAGATATAATGTATCTGAAGGTGACAGATTGCAAGCTTCTCCCAGTATTTGAGCTCCTCAGTATATTGGTATCCACTGTCAATAATATGGACTGTTGGTTAGGTTGTAAAGCTCCATTGCTCAGGAGTGTTATATTTTGAAGTCATCTGTCATGGATGTGTTGTAGAGATAGGAGACTATTTATGTTTATGGCATTTTAAGTAACTCAGTAAGACCCTTTAAAATATACAGAAAAGGCTTGTTTACTGTCATCACTGCTCACTTAATCCTGTGACCTTGACATGATCGTATGCCCATAAAGCTCCCTGCAGGTAGTTCAATAAAACAGATGAAGATGAATAAAACAGAGTCCAATGACGGTTTCAGCTTCAGTAGTATACTGTCTTATGCCATAAGTATTTCTTAAACATTCAATAGTGCTGAAACATTTTAAAGCCTAATAATGTAGCAAATTATCCAGTTGTCTAGATTATTAGAAAATCCACAAAAAAATTTGTTAACTACATAAGTCTGTTTAATTTGAGAATGTTAACTATTATTTTTAAAAATAGTCTGTATACACAATGCCAAAATACTAATGTTGAAATTATTTCTTAAAATTAAAGTTAATAATTTTTCAGATTCCCATTGGGTTTTTTTGGTTTTTTTTTACTTTTCTCCTATTATCAGATTATATTTATTGAGTGGGGATGTTTTGATTTTGTTGCAGTCACAGTCTGAATCTGGGAAATATTCATATGAAAGAGATTTCTTTAGGTGATTTACTAGAAGCTATGTTTGCACTTGTGGTAGGAAGCAATAAAAATGTACATAAAGAGGAAGTCAAATTTGATGTCTCTTAGGCTCAATTTATAAAAACTACTGAAGCCTTTGGGATACTTTGCCATAAGAGCGTGATAATTTTTATGCGTAATATATCTTGTGCTATGTGAAAACATGGAGGAAAGTAAAGTATGATATATTTGCCTTATGGTGAGTGGAGGTGTTGTTTTGGTATTAAAAAATGTTCACTTTCATTTTCTTTAATATCTAGACATTAAAGTTTCCAATTTCTGTTAGGTAACAATGCATCTTTTTAAGCACGTGTCTTCTGCACTGAATATTGCCCTAACCACTTCTACAGTTTTGAATAAAATGTGAAGTTTTCAAAGTTGATGACAGTTTAATAGTAGAGGAAATTTATTTAGTGAACTTCTGACAGTATTTTCAGTGATAGAGTTTAATACTGAACTGTTGAGCTAAAAATTATGAAAATTGAGTGAAACCTGTCAAAAAAGAACAGCCAGAAGCAAGTTTTATTATGTATCTCCCAAACCAAAATGGACTCTACTATCCTTTATAATTTAATCTAAATTAAGTATCACTGAGAAGAATGAGAGATAACAAAAAGCTGCCACACATTATTTTTGGCCAAATGCCAGACAAGGTTGAATAAGAAGGAATAGTTTCTTTCATAACAGTCTTTTCACGTGAGATCATCATGTTGAGTGAGTTAAAATCTCAGTTAGTGTACTTTTACAGCACCCAGATAGACAAACTGTTTAATTGTTCCCCAGGCATACACTACCTTTCATTTCGAACAGTCCTGGCATTAAAATTTTGAAAAAAATCGATTGGAAATTTGTGTGGAATGGCCAAATTCTCTAGAAATGTTAATGAAAACTGTACAGTCTGTTACATTTTGACAAAGCAGATGTTATAAAGTTTTGAAGCACGATTAAATAAAACCAAAATATTAACATTAGTATCAGGGATAGATTGGAATTTATTAACAATTCAGTAGTGCTAGAGAAATGTTATCAATTGTCTTTAAAAAAAAAAAGGAATTTGAATTGAATTTCTGTTTTTCTTTAGGGTTAATTGCCCTTTAGCTTATCAGTATGTTGAGGCTTAGTTTTTGAATGGGTTTTTTGATGTATGATACTGTTTATGTTGTAGTTCTTGTTTGGTGAGGAATATATTCTCTTTCCTGGAAAGAAACAGAGATGTTTCTTCTGAAACACAATTAAAAAATGGACGTACCTGACCTCCTCTGGGTATTCATTCATACTCCTTTCTGAATGAAGATCTAGTGTAAGCCATGTGGATAAATTTTTAGTATGTTTGTTGGAGAAACTAAATCTACTGGTCAGTGTTTGGTTTATCTATGGTACTCCCTGTATAAGTGTGTTATTTGATAACCTTTTGCTAAGCTGTGAAAGTGTGTCATTGCCAACTGAGCAGGGACTTTCAAAAGGTTCTGCTGGACACCACTAAATTTTAAACAGAGATCTTTTCTTAGGAATGCCCTATCTTGAAAGTACTAGAATAGTTCCTTTATTTCAGTCACATTGACAAATTTCTACAGGTGGAACTCTCAATGCAATTTTTATTTAGAGGATTCCCCTTCTTTAAAAATAATCCACAAATTATCAATTTGTGTACACTAGAATAAAAAAAAAGGTTCTTCTAGGAATTTGTTTTCTATTAGGATTAAGAAAATATATATGCTTTTACTCTTTTTTTTGTTAAATTTAACTTTTCAGAATCCTCAGAGTAAAGTTGTAATGTTACTGTTTTCTAAAAGACATAAAATCTGTAGGAAAAATCTCAGCTGTAAAAATTAAAAGGCCACAGTGGACATTCCATAACAAATAAACATCTATAGACCTGTGTGTCATTCATGGTTTCAATAACTTTTATGAGATGGTAAATCACAGGCAAATTTTGAGGTATCTGTTAGTAAATATTTTAGTTTCCTGGCCAATGACATCTTAGGTTCTCCATTGGCTCCAGTAGTCTAAAATTGTTATTTGTTTATCCCCAAAATGATCCACGTTAGCAGTTGTAAAGACAGGATACATACCTGCTACTGATACTCTTTCAACCCTGTTAGAAATTCATAGTTATATCATCACAAACCTTAGAGAAGCATAAAGGTAGGTCAGGGAATGATATAATTGGTGTACATATAAATCAATGATTATACCTGCTCCAGAAATTGCAGGCACATGGACAAAAGATGAAGTAGGGTAGGGAAAGGAAGATTTTCATGCTACCTAACAATACTGTCTGACTGAGAAATAGCTTTAGGTGGGACTGAAGAGTCACTTTGTAGAAGTGGGTTTTGATCTGAGAAAATAGGAAAGCTCTGTAAGTAATGGTCCTTCCTCCCCAACTTTTATTATCATGTCTGCAGTCAATAGTGAAGCTATAAATTATCAGCCAAACACAAGCATTTGTATTATCTGTTGAGCTGAATTTCAATATAGTAGCACATGTTTCAGTATTTTGAGAACAGAAAAGAAAGGGGTGAATCTTCTTACTTTCTGTAGCTGAGTTTACCATTGTTCATTTTGTTCTTCCTCTGATGGTAAAAAAGGCAATCAGCAATAAAATTTTTAAGAATTTTACTTATCCAACTTCAGTGGAGAAACACTGAAGTTTGAAGTCCTTTATGAGCTGGAAGAATTTTTGGGAATTCCAGGAAGGACAAGTTGCCTTAATAGAAATTCTAAGTTCTGATATGTCTTCACACTTTACATTTGAATCAAGATGAGAAGAGCCTTTGTCTGAAGGAGGCAAGATTGATGGTACATCCCAAGGTTTACTCTATATTTACATAACAACTTACTTTCTTTTTGTTTTTAAACCATCCAGTAATAATGAAGGGGGAACATAGTTTATAGAATTTATTGTCACGAGGTCTGTGGGCTCTTCCTCAGTTTTCTGCCTAAACCTAATTGTCTGTGCAACTCAATGTAGAGCCCATTATGTGCCTCTATTTAGAGTACCTAGGTGTTTTTTACCTTCCAAATTTTTTTTCTGTAGATTTGGATCACTGAAAAGTTTTCAAATGATGCTTTACTGAGTGAATTCATAGTTTGTGCTCTCTGGTATATGAAAAAAAAGGGACGTAAAATGACTGTTTTATCTGGATATTTCATGTATTGAAATCAGGAGTTAAGAGGTAGTAGTCCTGCAAAATTCTGTTTCATTTGTGTACTGCATTAAGTGACTGTGCTCATACATGCATTTGTCCCACAGTATGAATTAATTAGAGAGTACAGTCTTGGAGGTTTTCTTCAGCACTGCTGGTTAATTATTTTGAGTTTTGTGGTGTAGTTATTTATTTGCATTTTCAGTCTTAGAAATTATATGCTTGGGCATATTTCTTAAGCATTCATGGTTAATGCAGGAGTATTTTGTATGGATTTTGAGGGCAGGTGAGAGTTGTTTATCTGTGGGTCAGAAAAGCAATAGGAGTGAACAAAATGATGTGTTATTTCCATGATCTAAATGTTCTGCAGCAGTAGCAGCAGCTGAGCAGCTCACTGTTATTCAATGCTACATTAACTTTTCCATTAATTGTGGTGCTGTAAAATATGAAGCCCTTAAGCACTGTGAAGTTGCTGCCTGATTTTTGTTCCTTTACATGGCTGCTGTATATTTGCGTGCTGCAGCCATTATATGGATAATCACCATCATTACTTTTTAGAAGGTCATTTTCTTATTGTACTGAATACTGTTAGATACAGAAAAGCCTTAATAAAAGAAGGATTCTTTAACCACATTCACTAAAAATGCTGTATTTTTTACTCATTGTTGCTATTATTAGATGATGGGAGCCCAAGTGTCAAGAGGATATTTTACCTCCATGTTTTTTCTTTGTTTATTAACTAAATAAAAAACAAATCTCAAAATAACTCCCTCCCATCAAAAAAACCAACAAAAAAACCAAACTCTCAGGCCAAGAAAGCCTTGCATTTTCTCTAAAAACAAAATGTAAAAATCTATTTAGTTTCATTTCCTTCCCTGCTGGGAAAGAAATTATTAAATACTATTTTGAATGAAGATAAATTTTTGTTAGGTCGTAAACATAATTCTATTTTGAAAATGCTGGATTTTTCAAAAACTAAATAAGACATGGAGATTTGGATTAGTTATTCAAATGTCTTGTATTATTTTAAATATTTCTTGAAAATGTACATATTTATGGGAATAGTGGATTTACTAAGTGTCAGCAAACCAGAGCAGCAATTCATGGTAGTTCCAGCCAAGACATTCCACCTATCCTCCCCTCCAGAATTCACAGAACAGTTAATATGGGAGAGCAAGTCTCTTACTTCAGCTATGAAAGCAGTCACTTTATGCCCTAAATGATGAAGTTATAATCTTGGTGGTGCCAGTGAGGTGACATCTCAACACTGAATAAATCATATCAGTCTTATCTATCTGCCTTGTTTTCCCCATCAGTAACAAGTGAATCATGGTACACTGCTAACATAGTGATTTGAAATCTGTTGATATAAGAAAAAGCACTAAAGGTAGAGCCTAATAAATATCCTTTCTATTAAGAGAATGATCTTAAGTATTTAGTATTTAGTACTGTTTTGCTTTATTTTTAAACATGCTTTATTCATGTAGTTCTTTAGGTTTTTCTGTGCCTCAGATTCACTGTGTTCACTGTTCTGATGGTTAAGTCATCATGATCTGAACCAGCATCACCATAGCAAGATTTGTGTGGTGGCTCATGTAGAATCCATTCTAGCTGCATATGCCATTACCATTGCTCTTAAGGTCTGTTTTCTGGGATTTTTGGAACAGGATGAAAAGGCACATCTGATTTGACTAGCAAGCTTCTTACTTCTATATTCAGCTGAATGATTCTGATTCTTTTCTGTGGTTTTCTCCCCCACCTCTTTGACTTACAGAATTTTTTTTTAATTTTTTTTTTAATTCAGGTATTTTGATGTCTGGTATTATGTGATTTCAGGTGCATATGGGAAGATGAGTTTAATATCAAAATGCTAAAGGTGTTAATATTTTATATTATATGAATGTACACACTCTCCATATTGAGCCTTGAGACTACAAAGAAATTCTACCCTGGTGTCATGGCATTAAATTCACAAAAAGTTTAGAATTTGTTATATTCTTTACGTGATGAAAATACTGCTTTTCAGGAATTTCACTTAGTTCCTGCCTTAATAATTTAGGAATTTTTCTCAGTTCTGTCTAGTAAGCAGCAATATAAATGGCATTGTGTTACCAGCACAAGTTCTGAATGTGCACTTACTAATCTAAACCCTCAATTAGTTCTTGCCTAAGTCTTGTCCCTGAACTGCATCCTTCCAGCATAGGATTATGGTTTTTCTCCTTTATTTCTCATATACTGCTGAGAAAATTACCTTACACTTGTATCCATTGTGTATTTCCTCCTAAAACCTGTTCAGTGTCTTGTCTTTATTGCTGCCCTGGCTGAGTAGTGGATCTGTATTTACCAGTGCCAGCAATGTGGCACTCAGAAATGTCTTAAACAGCTCATAAGAGGGCTTTTCAGGATTAGGAAAAAAGGGAATCAAGAAAGTAAGTAATTGTTTCAAATTTAGATTTTTTTTTTTTAATTGAATAGTTACTTGTGATTGATGAAATAATTTGGAACAAGAAAAGCTATATAATTAGAATTGTCTTACAAAGTTAAACTTTTTTTAATGAATTCAGTATTTATATCAGTTTGAACGAACTGGCATAAAAATCAATACCTACAGCAAATACCTGAGCAAATAACATATAAAAATAATATGGTTTAAATGCTGAGAAGTAACATAGCTCTTGGCACAATATGCACATTAGAACAGCCTGTGAAAATAGTATTGTTGTGTAAATATAGGATAAAGATCTTCGTTTCATTAAATAGCTGTTTCTACTTAGAGTATTTGTTTTTTCTTTGGTATCTTAAAAAAAGAAATCATCCTCCTAAAGCATTACGTGTTTCTAGAAGTGGGAAGCAAAATAGTGACTATTTAAACTTGAAGTTCTATTTTGTTCTGGCCATTAACACTGCTAGGAATCTCAAGATACTTGATGAGAAAACAAAGGGAAATGTTATGATCTTCTTTGGTATGAGTCCAGTTAAAGGATTAACAGTGTTAGTGAGACTCTGAAATGGAAAGGCAAAAGGATATTACTCAAAATACATTTTAGCAGTGATTAGCTGTTATCTGGAAAAATAGATTCCACTTCACTCAGTAGAATGCTATATTTTGCTGAGAATCAAAGTTTACAAAATAAATTTCAATTTTTTTTAGTATGGCAGGTGATGAATGTTCTCCTGCAGAGGTTATATCAGAAAATCAATATTTGTAAAATTGAAACAGTATAGGTTTGTATTGATCCATGTGGCTAAATCAAAATGAAAGGCTTTGTAACAGCTTTCTTAGACAGCCTGCTATCCAGTAATGGCAAACTATCAATTTTAGCTTTCCACTGATAAATCAGCTTGAAAATTGGATGTCAATTTTTTTTTTTTTTACTGAAGTAGTGATTTTTTTCTTCCCTCTAACCTTTTTTGATGGGTTAGATTGGTTTATAAGACTAAGCTCTGCCTTTTTGAAAGCAGTTGTCAAAACTGACATTTAGATATATTTTGAAACAAAATCTAAACTCTTAAAGCTTAATTTTGTGTACTAGCTGGCTTGATGGTAGTGCTGTGTGTGCATCTCTGTAAACAAATATGAATATGTGTTTATGTGTGTAATACTGAAAAGGACATTGATTTAATACTTCAGGTATATATGTTTCTCCTTTTTCTGATCTTTTGAGTTCACAAGGTCAGGTCTTCAACTGCAGCTTTTAGTAACTAATGCCTCAGAAGCTACTTCAGCTTTCAATAGTTAGGAAGATAGATTTTTCTTTAATTGACTGATTTTCTTTTTTATTTTGTGTTAAGTGGGACTTTATGAAATGATAACATGAACATCAGTTTCAGCTGCATGTCCTTAAAACCTGCATGGATATTCTTTGTTTTTAATGACAGAGAAAACAGGATACAGATTTTCTCAGAAAATAGCAAAATCCTTTGTGATGGCGGGGGAAACCCTTTAATTTGGGTCACATGCAGTAGTTTTCAGTGGAAGTTAACAGTTCCATACCTTCATATCTGTACAGCAGAATATAAGTTAGCTCAAGTGGGTATTGATTGTGAAGTTTGCTGTTGTATAATTACCTTTGGCTGTAGAAAAATGTGGTGTGTATTGATCTAGATGGAAGCATTTGACTAGCAGTTTCCCTTGGCTAACAGTGAGTGTCATCTTTCAGCCGTGATAAATGGTAACACTCTGGGTCAGCATAATTACTTGGTGGTGAAATGAACCTCCTGTACCCTTCTCCTCTCACACCAAGGAACCACCGTAATCATCTCTATCTTAAAGCCATGATTTACTGAACTAACCATCCCCTTAACACAGCCCTCTCCTCCCCACAGTATGCACCCACATTAAATGTGCCTCTCTCTGTACTGTTATTTTAAAACTGAACTCTTCTGTTCTGAATCCACAAGTATTCAGATTACATATGTGTGTTTGTATTTTGCATCATAAGTATGATTAATTTTTTACCTAATCCCTGTCAGTTGACCTGGACCTGCAGGAGGCCAGCTACTGCAACAATCTTCTAATCTTAATGCTTAGTATTCATGTTTAAAAAAAAAAAAAAAAAAAAAAAGACAAATATTAAGGTGTTCGTTGTTTTGACTCAGTGCTTTTTTAAGTCTTGGAACCAAGTGTTATTAATGCATTGTTAAATTATTAGTGTACTGCAATGAAAACTGCCATATGAATTTATTGTCAGTAGCCCTTTAATTTTATAGAGTAATGTGCACTCTGGATGTGCTGTCTCTGGAGAATAGATGATGATATTTTTTCACTATATACTGCTAGAACAGTATCATTGAAAAATAATTTTGACACGTCATTTAACAACAGTTTTAAATGTATTTTTTTATGCAGTAGCCATATTTCTCTTTATATGTATCTCTAATAGATGATAAATATGTTATCAGAAATAGAGAAATAATATTTCTTGCTAGAACAAAAAACTAAGATGATTTGTATTGTTTGGCACCTTTTTAATGGGGAGTTTTCAATTTGTTATCCAATATTTCATTAAAACTTCGTATCATGTTGTTTAAAATGGATTTGTGTTTACTGCCAGTAGTGTAATATGGCCCTGGGGTAATGACTTTTTGTTAAGTAATGTTAGTTAAAGAAAATCTGGCAATAGTTTTAGATCATTTTAAGACAGCTGTGAAGGGTTTGGATAAAGGTCATTTTCAATGATTGTGCTTAGTTAAATAAATGTGAAGGGTTTCACAATGGGAATCTTGCTTTTCAGTATGGTGTCATAAATTTCCCCTTAACACATCTGGGAATAGGAAGTAAAATGTAGTTGTTTCTGCCTTGAAGGCAATGTATTTTATATTTTCCTTGCTTTGTTTGTTTTCCCTTTATAATGCTGTTTATTCACATAACTAGAGTTCAAAGGTTTTACTTTGTCATAAATTAAATCTTCTATTCTCTGACAGTTTGTGGGACCCGCTGGATATAATTTTCAAGTGGTTGTAACTCGAAGATTTTTTTTGCTGAGATTTAGTCGTTAAAAGTGTTAAATTTTCTGACAACTCAGCCTCTATTGTGACCCTGGTTCATTGCTTGCTCTCTCCCTTGGCCACAGCTGGCCTCTTGCTGTTCACAGCTGAAAAGTGAAATCAATGCTGGGTCTAACAAAATGCAGATGAAAGCCATTCTGATCATATATAGTCATTTCCCGTAATTTTATCAGCCTTCAGTTTCTTAAATGATCTCTGAAAAACATTGTTTGTTCATGTGAATACAATATCGAGTTTTGTGATAAAATGTCCTTTCTTTCTGAAAAGTAATACTTTGTTAAGCAATAGTAGTGATATGGAGCTCACATTGCCATAGCATGATCTTTAAAAATACCATTCTGGTCCTTCCCCCTTTCCCTCCTGAAGGGAAGCCCGTGAAAGAGCTGCTGCCTGAATCCTGCCAGCTTTGAGCCTTTGGAATCTTGCGAATTGAGGTTTTTATGTTCTACAAGGCTCCGAGCTGGAAAGTAAGAACTCTTACCATGTGTCAATCCACATTTCCATTGATCTTGCATCCTTTTTATTTTTATTTGAGCAAGATTGGTAGGAAAGCTATGTTTCAGTCTGAGGTGGCAGCGTATGATGTAGCTTAATGTTCCAAAGGTCACAGAACTACAATGAGTTTGATGGAAAACAGCCTTTCTCCTTATTTTAAGTGGTTCCTGCTTTGATTACAGGCATTTATTATAATTATCAAGAGATTAGTCTGTTGTTATAGAATCCTTGTAATGGAACCATTTAAAAGGAATATAATGGCAGTTTATTGGATTTTGCAAACGAAAAAAGAACAGATAAAGTGGTGGGTTTTAAAATGGATCAACTGCTGCCTTAAGCATACTAATTTTTTCCTTTTGTTTAACTTCACATTTCTTTTTGTTCTGCAATTTTCAGTTACATACTAAAGAAGTCAATTTTCAGATTCTGAAGGTATTTTACTTGTAACAGTTTCATTGCAATCTAATCCCATGAAGTTTAATTGTTAAAGACATTCTTTCCAAAATGTTCTTACACTATACGTATCATAGAAAGTCTACTGTCTGACACAGCTGCTTTGTAATTTTATTCATATCTCCATTTTAAGAATGACAACAAAAAAGGGGTATTTTTTTGTAAAAAAAATATGTAAAAGAAATGTTGTGTTCTATATTATCTCATATGAAGTGCAGCTAGGTTGATTTCTCTTTTATACTAGCAAAATACCATAATATTGATGAAACCTGGTGAATTTCTTTCATGTGTATATCAATTTCCCCTACTTAACAGTGTACAGTTGTATTCACTACACTTAGTCAAAAAGAATAAATGTTGAGATTATAAAACAGTCAACTTACTAAAGTGTTACAGAATAATACTTGTAACCTGGCTGTGAATGTAAGAACTAGATGACATTGGAAAAAATTAAAAGCTCATAAGCTTAGGGAGTTTTATATTAGAAGCTAGTTTATATTTCAAGAGCTATGAGTTTTGTAGTATGTGTAAGTATGTCTTATCCTTTGTGTGAAATATTCTACTAAGGAATAATTACAGAGCCTAAATCCTCCTGCTGAAAACGTTCTGTCCTATGCTCATTAGCTGAGCAATGGCACGATTTACTTAGTACTGCTGTTAACTGGGAAAGAAAGTCAGTTGACTCAAACCTAGTTGATGTGGGGCTATTTAATGGCAGTAGGGAGTCAGCCCCAAAATAACAGTGAAAAACCATATAACAGCAAACTGCAAGAATAGGATTACAAGTCTGCTGCTCCAATATTTGTCAGCTGCCTGCAGAGGAGGCCTGGGGAGGAGTTTACTATTTCCCCAGGTAATTTTACCACGATACTCCCCCAGCATATCCTCCCAGCTTTCAGCAAATTGTAGCTCAGGGACTTCCTGAGCCAAAGGTGATATCCTTGAGTTTAATAACTTCTGATGGGTTTTTTCTCATCTGTGAAAGGAAATGTCTTATCCTTTTAAGAACTCATTTAAACTTCAGCTGACCACAATATCACATAGCATTGAGTACCCTATACCCCATAGCCTTGGATATGCTGTGTGAGAAATTCACACAAAGTGCACCATCATTTGTTTTGAACTTGTTGCTTGATAACTCTGTGTTCTCTCTAGGTCTTTTCTGATGAGAAATAGTGAGTCCTTGTTGTCAACTGACCATCTTGTGCCTTTTCTAATATTAAGCATCACTATCATGTCCTTCTCAGTTATGTCTCTCTTCTTTAGCTGCAAGGTTCCAAAATGGCTTTTTTTTCTCCTTCCTGGAGGCTCCCCTAGCAGGCTGTAGCTTATTCTGGAGCAGGTCTCTGTTAATCCTTCCAGCTGGAGCTATTTTACTTTGTGTAATAGTGAGAGAGAAGAGAATGATATACGTATGAACATCTTTCTGTCTCATTCCCACCCACCCTCCTTCCTGCAACTGTTATGTGCCAGCCTGGTTGTGGCTTTATTGCCAAAAGAAAGCCAAGTGGGAATGCCTAAACCTTCCTCACTGATTCAACATTTTCAAAAGGGGAAAAACATAAGGAATTGGAACAATGTTGTAAGAGATGAGCCTGTGTCTGAGCCAGATTGTAATTCTGTGGTTGTAGCCCTTTCATTCCCCATTCCAATAAATGTTTTACTAGTGTAAAATGAACTAGCATTGTCAGAAAAGGCTGATGGTGTTCCATTCCACAAAACTTTGGTGATTCACAGGGGAAGCATGCTCTGTCCACCATAGCCTTTCTGATATGATTGTATTTCTATCAAATAGAATCAGCAGTAGGGGTCTAGACACAAATATTATTTGTGTGTATGTTTGAGAGAGAAACACTTTGTTGTCAAAGCCTGTAAAAAATCATTTTGATTTGTTGTCACAGGCTTTGAGAATATTGCCAGACCATTGCAGGCATAATATATATTTATACATTGTATGGTGAATGGTATTCTCATGCCTTTGTATGTTGGCATTTAGGGTGTACAGCTAATTCACAGTGATGCATGGTGGCTCCTTTATTTTTTAGATACAGAATGTGCAAATTAAAAAATACTTTGCTTGCAAATATTACTTGAAAATAAGGGAGAGTGTACACGATTTTTCCCTCATGCATACACCTTGAGCATTCTTGGGTGAAAAATTAATCTACCAAGTAAGACTTCGCAAAAAAAAGATAGATTCCTTTTTGTCTTCCTACAAATTTCAATACAGTCCTAATGCCTGTTGGTGCTGTAGAAGTATTAAGACTGTATTACACTAATTTATTTTTTTTAATGTTGGTATGCTGTCAGTATTCTCATATGGAGCAAAGGTAGAACACAGATTTTATTTTTTTCAAAATTTTTGATCTCACAGCAGAAAAGTCTTTAATATCAGAAAGACCAATGATCTGATCTAATTTCTTTCTTCCTGATTGATTTCAAAGGCCTGTTGCAGGCAGGAGATGTTCACTAAACAGTTTTTATAAATATTTATAAACATTTGTAGTGAAAATATTAATTATTATAAATAAAAGAGCTATTAGAAGGGTGTATTACTATGAGTCAGTACTGGACTTCACGTTACCTCGAATGTGAGATTTTTATTGCACTTCTTTTCTACTATGTCAGCCATGCTGAGGCCTGTGCAGGTATTTATGTTATCAGCAAAGAGGATTTTGTTGTGCAAGGACCAAAGCTCCTGCTGTTGGTCAAAGGCTGGTTAGAAAGCACCAAGAGTTTATCAAATAAATAAATTTTGGCAAGTGATATGGTACTGATAGGGTATAAATTCCAAATTATACTACCTTCTTGCTGCTCACTAAATCAATGCAGTCAGAGACACACTGGAGTTGTTGTTAATGATGTTTTCTTTGTTATTAATCTATTATTGAGCTATACAGCTTGTTTTTGGTTCCTCTCAGGAATTAATTCATAACACAGTAGTAAGTTGGGTGGAGGGTAAAGCTGGAGTATTTTCATAGCATTTTACATGGATGTCATGGTAGAGTGTCATTTTCCAAAGGTCTCCTTGAAGCTAAATAAAGGAAGTATTATATATATTTTTCGTGGTATAAGATACATTGAAGCAAAATCCTTATTTGCTGTGAATGGGAACACATTTTTGTGTGCCTTTTTTTCTGCCCCAAAACCAGACGAGAAACTTTAGACAGATTAAATGTTAACTAGAAAGAGATGTTGGTCCATCATTCAGCTTTATTGCTCCATGGGAGGATATTGCTGTTAGAATAATAGTAGATCTGATATATTTTGTACCTTAGTTTGTATGTGCAATTTAGACCCACATCACTAACTGCAGAGTATCTACAGAAAGACAAGGATGCTTTGAGTCAATGATAATAAGAGTATGACTAAAGCAAATTAATTTAGATGGTTTGGAAAAAGAAAGACTCATGGAAGGTTATGTTCTATAATTATCCATCAACAGAACAATATAGAGGAACAAACTGCACTATTTTGTCTTCTGCTGATAGGACGAGGAGCCTTTTGCTAGTTCACTTATATATTAGAAAAAAAGATAGCATAGCTATTGAACAATACAGAGTGCAGTACATGACAGCCTGTCATGTGTATTAATCAACCTGGTCACAGGTTGCTTTAGTTTCTTAAATAAAGTTTGGTATACTAGGAAAAAGCTATTCTAGAACTGTACAAGACTTATGAATTTATTAAAAAGTCCTTTAAGGCAGGAGATGAGAATAAATTCTACATTTATTTTCTGTAAAAAAGATTAATAATCTTTCAGAGTGATTTAGCAGGTCTTCACACTGGGTTCAATTCAATCAATTTCTTACTAGGCATCTTGGAAGCTGGTCACTGTTTGTCTTTTATGTTTGGTAGTTTGCTTCTTAAAAAAGAGAAGGAAAGAAGTTAACAAAATAACCTCAACTAAAGTCCTATTTTAATGTAATAAACAGCAATTTCTATATATCTTTGCCAATCACTTTTCAATCTGTGGTAGAGAAAAGTGCATTGATATTCTACCATCAGCATAAACACGTTTTCAGATTTTGGTGCCCCTAGAATAGGTTTTAAAACATGTCTAATATTAAATATGTTGTTGACTTTAATGGGATTTCGTACAGGCATATACTTAACAGACTCGTACTTCTTTTTGTAATTGGGTCTAAAAAATTGTATTTTATACACTAAAAATTTTTATACACTACCCTAGGGATTCAGTCTCTCCAAAACAATTGTATTGAAATTTTATTTTGAATTATACATAATAAAGAGTACTCTGTTATTAAGTGTTTAACTGTTAGACTTTCTCAATTGCTTTAATAATATACTCTGTTTTTTGAGTGTCAGCCTTTTTTTTTAATTGCTTGAATTTATATAGCTTTTGTTTCCTGAATTTCTGTTATTTATATTCATTATTTGGTGTCAAATAAGGCATTTGCAATCTGAATCTGGGGGTTTTGAATGCTGACCCTCTGGTTCTCCATTTCCGTTTTACAGGAATAAAATGGTGAGCCCATTCTTCAAAAGTGGAATTGTGAATAATTTTTTATTAATTTACACAGAGAATATGATTTCCGTAGCTTCTGCCTATTTTATCAGGATTCTCTTTATGATTTCCGTAGCTTCTGCCTATTTTATCAGGATTCTCTTTATCAGGTTAATCAGATGATGAGAAGATACCTGCATGTTACTTTCACTTGTAGTAATATAAGTCTGGAACAAGTCAGTCGACCACATTCTCCATTTGTCTCATTTAACAGGACCCATATAGCTTATAATTCTACATTTTCTGAACCCTGCCTCTTGGATTTCACTCAGTCATGTGAGATCTCTGACATGATCCTTCCCTCGACATTTCATGCAAGTCTTGGCAGATTTTTTTCATGAGAAACCCAGGTTTTTATTTTTTGTAGTGTTGAGAACTTGGTTACTTGATACAAGAGCACTAGGATTTCTATCCAATCACCCAACTTTTCCCAAGGTGAAACTAGTTCTCTCCATTGCCTGCAGAGTAGGCCTGAGTTGATTAGTTGAATGTCAATAATGTTGACATCTTAAGTTAGATAAAAGAAACTCAACTCAGCTATCATTTAGCATAATTTGACAACCTTAATCTTTCAGTAAATTGCAACTGTTAATTACTGGTATTAACTTCCCAGTAATTGAACTGTGTCTCCCAGATTGCAAGAAAGGAAAACAGATTCTGTGAGGTCACAGGCAATTTGGTCCCTGTAGAAAAAGCAGTTTTCAAAGATAAGGTGATTGTCAGCTTCTCGGCATCTTCAAACGTAATGTCTGTTGAGCTACACTGGAGAGATCTGGAGCAGCTAAATGGATTGAGAGGTTGCAAAAAAATGAAAGTGGTGAAGAACAAAGACAGTAAACTATATTTTTGCCCAAGTTGGTCATTAGAATTTGGAGAATCTCTGAGGATGAATGACCTGTGCCATGGTTCTTAAGCCATATGTGACTTTTCAGCTCTTCAAAATCCACTCTTTCCAAGGACATGTGACACTGGAGTTTTGGCACAAAATATTCATAATTATCCAGATTTACAGCTCAGAGAAAGTAAACTAAAAAATGCTACACCAAGTTACCTTCAAACCCAGGTACAGGCTGTATCCAGCTCCATTTTGTCCCCCTTGGTCCCACTTTTGAACTACTCTTAGAATTTTGTCTTTTCTCAGCTCATAGTCTGCATTTCATAGTTGTGTGAAGTTTTCAGTTTTTGCTTTCTTGGATCAGGAAATTTGGCTACCCATGCTCTGAAGGGAGAGCAGCACATCCTTCTGTTCCCAGGTGTATGATTCCTCTCCACATCAATTGTCTAATTAAGTAATGAATCAGTAAGCTTTCCTTTCTACTGTAATAATACATGGATTTGAACTCCTTTCTCATTTTCCATCTTCCATACAAACTGCCATAATGAAGTCTCAAAAAAACCCCACCAAACCAACAACCTGCAATGAGCATCTTAAGTAAAAAATATGCTTAATTAGCAAGGTTGAGGATTGTAATTCTCATGGTGATTCTACACAGAAAAGTGGAGGAGGGTTGTATAAATTTATTAAACTGCTGCTGCTGATTTTTCTTTAACTGTGGTATTGATTTAAGAACATACACCCAAATACAGCCAAATACACATTCTGTAATATATTTGTAAAGCATATCCCTATAGGGAGTCATACTTACTGTACAACGGCAACTGAACTGTAAATGTGCTTGAAAAATGTGTAGAAGATGCACATGGTCATGTCACAGAATTGTGCTAGAAAGAAAAAAGCATCCATATCTCCTGATTGTCACACTGAATCGTGGAACAGATTAATTAGGTAAAAGGGAGGAAACAATTAAAAAGTATATCCAGAGTAATAGATTGCCAAATACTTTGTATGCAAAAATTCTTTAGAGTATATCCTACTTGTTTTTCAGAACCCTCAAAAATAGCAATTTATTTCAAGACTGAAGACAAAGAAGTTATCATTTGGTGTCATCTTTTTTTTTTTTTTTTTTTTCCTCAAATGTCACGTCTGTTTCTTCTTGTATAATATTTTCAGAGCCCAAAATAAATCATTAGGTCATGCTGATGTATTTTGGGATGTTTTATAGAAGACTGTTTCTATACTTCTGAAGAACCTCTTGACTGTCAAAAATGAAACATAAATAGAAAAGTTTTGATTTACTTGCCAAGCTGGCTTTTTAGCTCTCACAAAAATTCCCAGGAACAAAAAAGATCAAAGTTGAGATTACTTCAGTATTTATTTGATAATATTATAAACATGATCTCTATTAAAAATTCTATAGCATTCATAGCCATGCCCCTTGGCAAATGCTTATTTCATCAACACAAGCTATATTTGGGGATAGGAATAATTGTTTATACACCAGACAAGGCATATCTACTGTGGGCTGTCATGTCTTTGTTTCAGTTCTTAAGAACGAGATTAAGTTAAAGCAAGATATGTGCTTTTTCTTAACTTACGCTGTACTTCTTGGTGATAGAGGAAAAAAGTAAATCGGTATCAAAAAACTTGCAGGACACATAAAACTTCAGGCTACTATAAATTTTGAATTCACATAGCTCCAATTACCAAGCTTGAATTGGCATTTTGCAAAAATAATTATTCTTTTAAAATAGTGTATTAGTAGACTTGCATTTTAATAAACAGCTCTGCGTGATGGAAATTAAAAAAATTGCCTAGGTAAAACTTTATTTTTTTTTATTAGATTTTGATTACTGTTGCTGTTTGTTGTTAGGCCTCAAGGAAGCTAATTATTTCATCTCAATGCCAGGTTAATAAGTTAGCTGTCTTTAAATAGTTGCAGTTTGAATAATTTATAAAGGTCTGAAACAGTAATTCATTATGGGTTTTTAAGAAATAATATATATATATATATATATAAAACAAAGCTGTGTCTCTTAGTTTTAGAATAATGCTTTAAAAGTATTTTGATAAAACCTTTTCTCTTTTTTTCTGATTAAAGACTTTGAGAGGTTAAATTTCTTTTCCTGGGTTCCATAACCTTCACGCTGTGACTTACAAACAGGAGTAACTAACGAGATAACAAGTCCTAGCTGTCTATCTCAACCATGCTGTTTCTGTTAAAAGTGCAGCTCTAGATTTTTTGACAAGTCATTGCTGGTTTGTCTTGAAACTGGGCTGTAATTTGTATGCTCAGTAGGTTCTTCAGTAGTTCCTTCACAAGAGATTCAGACACCTTAATCTGTGCATCTGGAATGGAGCAGACAGCTGGGACAGCATCCTCATCAGCAGTCACATGTGTTATCCCTACTTACAAGGCTGAGCCTTTAGTATTTGACCTTTAAGTAAGCCAATGAGGCACTGAAGTTTTCCAGAGCTTCAGCAAGCTCTATTGCTTTGGATGCCCACTTGGAAATCTGGGGACTGTTTTTCATTTGTCCAAGCACAGTAATCCTAGCTGTACAAAATTTTAGCTACTATTTAACTCTTCCAGAATTACAGACAAGTCATAAAGGCTCAGAATTTTTTTTTTTATAAGCTAGGACTCTGCTGTCCCTAGATAAGTGTTTAATATGATACCTAGAATCTTGAAATACAGAGCAACTTATTTTTCTTGTAAAAAACTGCTGCTTCATTAGAACATTTGCAGAATCTCAGGACTTCTGCATTGTCCTGAGGTAGGCTGCATGGGGGTGATACTATAAACAACCTCCAGCTTTGTTTACTGGAGTTTCTTAGTGCAGTGATATTATTGTCATTCGGAATTCAATGGGAAAAGAGATCATTGTGTTTCAGGATTTTTCTCAATTTCTCTCAAGAAAGGGTACAAAAAAACAACCAAAAGAATCTATCTGTATTCATTACACTCAGAACAAAATATCCTGTCATCCACATAAGTAATTAGTGCACATGGAAAAGGCAAAGGAGGAAGATGTCTCTGTGAGATTTGAATAAATTGTTCTCTCAGTCTTCCCTACAGCTGAACCAAGCAAATAATACTAAAATATCCCAGACGGGGAAGGGTTGTTTTAGGAGCAAGTTGAGATTTGTGTTTTTTTAATGAATTTCTGTGGAAAAAAAAGGAGTCAGAGAATAAGAGGCAAAACATAACTTCAAGAAAGAATTCTCTTACTTCCCAATGGTCATAACCCCAGTTCATCTGTATTTTGTGCAACAATTGTTCACCTTCCCTAGGCATAATTGAGTCACCGTGCTTCCTACACAAGTACACCTTGATGTTCTTGGCTGAAAAGCTGAACAGAAGTAGGTAACTGTACTATTAGATAAATCCATTCTACAGAATTCTTACTGGAAGAATATTTAATGTTTGAAGCTCAGAAGATAAACTGCAATTGAAGAAAAAAATCCCAAACTTAGTTCTGTAAATATCTTAGATATCATAGAAATAAATATCTTAAATATCGTAAAAAGTGTATCTATTAAAGTTAACATTGTTTGAAAAACAGCATCTTTATAGCAAAATATTGTCCTAAAACTTTATTTTTTTATTTATTTAGTCAGCATTTTACTCTGTTAAATTAAGAAAAAGAAGTTATTTTCTGAGATGTTTATCTGATTTTTTATGGATTATAGCTGTAAAATCACACACTTTCCAGAAAATTTTGACAAAAAGTTGTATTATTGCATGAGGTCTCCTGTTTTTGTAGTCAGAGGGTACCCACTTTTATTTTTCTTTTAGTTTGACAGATGATGTGCTTAACAAGCAAAATAATTTTGCAAACAGTACTTAATATGCTTATAAAAACTGAGGAGGAATTAAATGGAAATTTCATTTTTAAACCAAATTTAATTCGAAAACATTATTTTGATCAAATCTTCTGGAAAAAAGTTATGATGGCATAAAGTCCTATGAAAATACATTACTTTTTTCTTTTTAATTTTTCTAAATCAATAAAAGTCTTCAAATGTTTTTATTTTCATATTGTATTTCCTAAAAGCAGGACTGTATGTTAATGTCATTATGCCTATTTCAGATGTGATGTTATAAAAAGCATACCAGTCAAAGCATAATTTTTTTTGCTCAAAAATCAATGAACATTTGCTAGATTAAGTTTTATGTCAATTAAATTTTCAGATATTTCTAGATTTTTGAATAAGAAAATTATCATGCACACTTATCATGGAATACATTTTACTTAATTTTCATCAACTACAGCGTGCTCCTAGTCTAAGACATTCTGTCTGTCTCTTTTTTGCAGCTGTTAAGAAACACAGAGATGACCCCCAATTCATTCCATCTTGGAGTTTGTTATACTGTGGCTCCATGGCAGTAGTTGTGAAATCCTACTTAAGTACCCATTGAAATGGGATAGCATGGCATTAAAAAATATGCATTAAAAATAAAAATGTCCTAAACCACTCTAAGTTCTTCCAAGATATCTTCCAAAAGGGAATTCTATCCAATTTTTCCTTTATCTAAAACTGTAAAATGGCTTTTTGGGCTTTGGGTATTTTGCTTCCTCTTTGTTTGGAGTGTCAGTAAACTACATTCTGAAACAGTATTAAGATTCCAAACCAGAAATCTGAGTTAAACCAGAGTATTGTTCCAACCACTTTCTTTTCCTTATTTTTTTTTTCAAATAGAATCTTTTTTTCTTTAATTCTAACCCTAAATTTTATTTCATTTCAATGCTTCTAAGTGTTTTTTATTATCTCTAGAATCTTGTACAATTGCATTCAGTTGTTACTCGTATTTTATTACTAAAAAGACCTTCGTGATTCTGGTGAGTCAAACACTGCCAATTTCTGTATCTTTGTAAGTTGTTTCAGTTCTTCATTCAATGCCATAGGATTCACTAAAAAGAACCAAGTATACAACTTTAGGAAATTGTATTGCTTCATTTAGCTGTACTATATGAAGTGTCCTGCTATTGCCCATTAGTACTTGGATAGATTTGCCAAACTTCTCACTATTTTAAATTTATATTTTATGTTAAATCAATTCAATAATTTAAAAAATACTACTTATCTTTAGTTTTACTTTGTAGGCATTTGAGTTATTACCACTTCTATTGCTATTTTTAAGAGGTATGTGGCTTTTTTCTTATTTTTTTTTCCTATTTATGGCTTTATGCATTAGTCTTATTTCCCAACAACTGCTGCTTCTTGGTAGAACTTTACTACTATTTAATAATATAGCCGCCATTCCATAGTGAACAACTCGTTCTGAAGTACCAAGCTTTATACAAATTTTAGGCAATCAGTAAACTGTTAGTCCTTGATTGTTTGTGTATTCATTATGAGTTTTTTCCTTCAGACTCTATGCAATACACGAAAATCCATAATCCAGGGATTTTACTGCCTTGGAAATTTGTGGTTTAAGTAGTGCCATAGCTAAAATTAACATCTCTATTGTCACAGCCTCCCTTTCTCCCTACTGACGTCTCATCTATCTGAAGCTTAATTCAAATTAAGAGATTTCTGTTTTCAGCTTTTGATGTGTCCTCAGCTTTTTCACCAAAATTAAGACACAGAAGTTTCAGGAGTTGGAAATTTTCATTAAGAGTATGTATTAAATACTCCTTTTTCGGGTGCCTTAGAAAAAATAAAAGCCACATAAATCACTCCCTCCTTTCTGAAAATGGTGTTACCCTTTAAAACAGTTCTTAGAAAATTCTCCATCAGTTTGGTGGATCTTTGATCATTAGTCATCTTCTGATAGTTTTTTTCTCTTTCATTTGTAGCA
This sequence comes from Cichladusa arquata, assembly GCA_026413545.1. Lineage (NCBI taxonomy): Eukaryota > Metazoa > Chordata > Aves > Passeriformes > Muscicapidae > Cichladusa > Cichladusa arquata. Next base: position 66,406,599 of record JAOTQP010000001.1, on the reverse strand, counting down.
AATTCTCTGTTGTCTCAGCTTTGTCCTTCATTATTAATGCAAGACCATTAGTAACATGATCATAGGAAAGAAACTGTAGGCAGTTCTCTTTCTGCTTTTCAAAGGTGACTCCTCTGCTCCTATTCTGATGATGAGTAGTAGTGTTTGCTGTTAGAGTTTCTCTCTGCTCTATTTCATCGTTATTTCAAAGTCCAAATGGAAACCTTTCCCCTCTTTTACCGTATTTTCCAATTTTCATAGCATTCGGTGTTTCTCAGATTCATAACATCTTTTTTCCCTGTGTTAATATTTCCAGGGTTTAATATTATTTAGAGTTACCATTTCTATTGCAACACCACTTCTGAACCTTATTTGCTCCTTTGTTGTTACAGAAGACTTCTGCCACTTGGATCTTCTGGCAAATAGGTTTATATTTTGGCTTTACGCATTACAAATACTGCATAAGTATTTTTTTTTTAGTTTTTGTATTTCAAGTTTTCTTTTAATTCCCTTTTTTTTTTTTTTAAATATTCATTTACTGTACTTTATATTACATTAGGGGAATGCTTTATACTTTCCCAATAAACTTTTTTTCCTCATTTCTCAAAACACAGTCATAATTCCACGCTGTGAATAGAATAATTTTTGGTTTTCAAAATATGTCACATAAAAGCAACCAGGACTAATTCTTGAAATTATAGATCATCAATTCCTTGCCTTTTCTGGTATTTTCCCAGTATTACAAAGACTATGGGTTCTCTGATATCCTTCCAGTTCTGTGACCCACCTCTTTTTCAAAACAACTTTTCCGCCTTCCCCCATGTCTGCAGGCTTGTTCCTCTTCATTAATATATTCAAACTTAATCTCTTCCATCTGGCAGCCCATCCTTTGGGCTGCAGTCTGAGGATCTTTTATGGACATGTGTACTCCTACTCTCTGCTGTTCATTTTTGCCACTAGTTGCTGTAGCTGTAGGTGACATGTAGCAAACTGCACCTTGTGCATGAACAGGGACTGGGTTTCACAGCCATGCAGCTGTTGTCACAGATGCTGAATGTGCACAGGATGGACAAAGACTTAGTTTAGGACAGCTGGTATTCATAAGTCCAAGAAAAAACCCTTCCCATGCTCTTCATTGCACCTATGGCCATAGGAGTTAACAAAATCTTTTGAAAAGTTGCCTTTTAAATGTTCAAGCTATGGAGATGTGAAAAGGCAGCGAGGACTTTGCTTTCCAGGCTGACTTCATATTCCTCTTAATTGTTTTGCTGGCAGAGCACACCACAGTTTCTCCTCTGAGAGGATAATTGAGCTACCTGAAACACTTTAGTCTGTCTCAATAATCTTTGTCCCCATATACATGGAAGGTGTGTAAAGAAAGTAAAGAATAAAGAAGTAAAGAATATTATGCAGAATTCAGGGCACATCTGAGTTTTAGAGCAACCTGCATTTGAGAGACTTCAAAGCTGTTTATTCCAACTTATCAACGTCCATCTTGGCTACCCAGGGCAGCATAACACCAGTTTGCTTCTCCATCCCATGCTGGCCAAGAACAATGTTTTTGACGTAGGAGAACCTACAGATCAAGCTGGGTACCAATGATGATGTCAAGTGGGTACTAATGATGACAGTGGCAGTGAAATAAAATTTGTAATCCTTCAGTATGTAGTACAATAGGGCTTGTTCCGTTAAAACATGTATTTTCTTTGTCTGTATTAACTATATGAAATACTGCACATTGCAATTTGGGATTAAGTTAGAACATTATACCATTCCAAGTAATTTTTTTCATTCTCAGTAGCCTTGTAGTATTACTAGTTTCATGCCAGTTCTCATTATAATGAGAAAGGTTTATACTGGATTATACTGTAGTGTGTAAGGAAATTATCTTCGTGCAGAGTTCTTTGGGTCATGTGTTTTAGGATACATGTTAAATATCTTGAAGGGATATAGATATGTTTCTCTTTTCTTAAAAGTCTTTAAAAGTAGCTCATAAATTATGGTGTAAACTTTTGGTTCTTAAAAAAAATTCATTATATTGTGCTTAATATGCTCTTCTTCATTCAAACAAGCCTTATTCAAAATGTCACTTGACTGGTATAAGATATGGAGGAATGAGAAATTGCATGTAATCTAGTTGGCTTTGGAAATAAGGATTATTAATAACATACATTATAAGGAAAAGTAAAGCTTATTGAAATGTTGTACTTGTCACAGAAATAAATTACTAACATTACTTGATTTAGTCAAGTCACTTCTGGAAAGAATGTGTTGCAGCAGAAAGAGATGTGGGCAATTTGCAGGCATGCTCTCTTCTAGGACTGACTTGTGCCTAGTACAGCATTAGAAAATATAGTTCTGCTTCATTTACAGCCATCATTTAGAACTATCTAACAGATACTTAAATTCCTCAAAAATCTTAAAGCCTGAGTAGTATCCACAGGATTAGAATATAAGTATTTCTAATGTACTGTCATCTATGGGCTAGACAATTTAACACTGATTCAGTCCATAACACTGGACTTCTAAAGCAGGTTAAATTCTTAATTTTAGGCTGGAACTGGTGCCACAGTCTTCTACTTATTAGTATCTAACCTAGAGATGTAATAATACAACATTTAAGGGAAGCCACACAATTTTTTTGTTATTCAAGTGATGAAACTCAATCATTCAGAATTTTCTGTAAGTATAGGTCCATCATTTTTTGAAGTGTCTGCTTTCTTTCTAACAACAGAGTAGGAAAAGTATTTTGACTTTTTGTTAATGATGTTGCTCAAAGTGTCAAAAATAAATCTTTGATCAACTAGTTTAGATTCAGAAACCTTTTCTTTAGGGTTAGATACCAACTTCCAGTACCTGGAAGCATGTAGTAACAGTGTGGAATAGACTGTAGAAAGTTGTAAGAAGAAACTTCTGTTCTGTTTTTAAAAGTCATATAATTTGTGATTAAAAATTATGTTTCTGTTCTTTTTTCTCAAAAATTTTAAATTTCCTTCATTATTGTGTATTTCATGCTTCAATCCCTGGTGAACTTGTAATGTTTTTTTGAATCTGCAAAATAGACTTAATCTGCTGACGATTTCATCACTTTCTTACTTAACACGTCATTAAAATAGTGGCTTTAAAATCTGGTTTACTTTAAATTGAGAATATACAGTAATCTTCAGACTGATTAATCAAAGTGATGAATTACCAGATTAAACACAGAACAAATTAAAAATGTAGTTTTTAAATCTTTGATTATTTCTTAATTTCATGAGGTTTTTTATTGTTACAAAGATCATTGCTATGAACATGAGTGTTTTTTTTTATTGTTGCCAATACACATCATTTCAGAGATCTCATTTTTTAAAAGGGTTTCAGTAATATTTTTACTTATGTCTTATCATTACTTACGCTGAAATGGAATCAAAAAGGAAAGCTTTCTTGCCTTCCAAAAAATAACTGAAGTTGCCTCCTCACTGCTTGTAAATAAATAAAATGCCTGTTCTGCAAGGCAGCAATAAAAGTAGGACCTTCACACAGACTCAACAAGCTCACAGTGAAAATGCCATTCAGAATGCAAAAAACACCAGCATTGACTAAAAATTACAGTGTGCTGCTTCTGAAAATTTGTTAGTGGCTAGAAGGTTGGATGCTACATCCACTCCCTGTGGTGCCCTGCCCTCCAGAACTGATCCAGGTCTCACGACAGCAGTTAGTAAAGTTGGACAATAACTAATGAAAGCATTAAAAAAGTGCTTAAGTGGACTGTAAAGAATGAAAACATCTGTCCTATATTAGCATATTCCTACTTTTCCTCTGAAAATGGCTACCAGCACATAGCTTCTCAAAATGAAGGCAATATACAAAACAGTGGCTGAAGTAATAACTAGAAAAATCCAGAAAAGACGTAGCCCATACTCATGAGTTGCAAACTTTTTTATCTTTTTTTTTTTTCTCTTTTTCATTTTTCCTTTGTCTTTTCATTACAGATGTCCAGGGCATTACAGATAGATTGAAAATGGCTGGTTTAAAGCAATGGTTTTCTGGGGTCTGCAGGGTCATGGCCTGCCGCATAATTTTAAGTGTATAGTGTGTTCAATTATCAGTTTGATGATAACGATGCATCCACAAACATTTTGTGTTCTTCCTAGTAATCCAGAAAGCTTTTAAAATGTTGGCTTAGAATGTAGCTTTGCCCAAATAAATTACAAAAAATATATGAGAGGTTTCTGTTGATGAGGTCAAGAAGTTGTCTGAAAGTGGAGCTGGTCAGTTCTTTAGAGATCAGTTGAATACCAGATGATTATATATGTGTACTTTTGGCTTTAATATAGATTAAAAATGGCTTATATAATTCTATAGGAGTTTAATATTCTTTTGAGTGTAAAAAGGCAATGTAACACTAAGATGGCCGTGCTTGTTAATGGCTTGTGTTAGCTGGGAGCTATAAAATCATCCTAGTACTCTGTTAGTGCTGGAATAATAATTTACCAAGACAATTACCACATGGTGGAACTTTTTTGCTGCTCTAATTCAGTGTTATTAATAATGAATAAAATTGCAATTTTCTCAGGTTGCTAGGGGCAGTAGGGAATTATTTCAATGAATATTTCAGCACATTAGTTTAATCATAGTTCCACAAAATTCAAGTGGGCAATATTTTATACTTTTAAGTTCGGTCTGCTAAGGGACCATAGTCATTAAATTGCAAACTATTTGCACTGAGGTCCGTTCTATGATTTACAAGCCTTGTTAAAAACACTGTAAAAGAAAGCAAGCTGTGCCATTAATACTTGTAATTTGATGCTGCATTTGTTAATGGGTTCAGTGTGATTAATGTTTTTAGCAGCAGGCAGAACATTTTGAGACAGGCAGTGCTGGGTTTATAATACATAAATGCATGTAAAGAAACGCTAGAATATTGTAAGTTTTAGTAATACATGTTTTTACAAGATTGTTTTCCAGAAATGGGAAAGCAGCAGTGAAATTATACTATAATGCATGTAAATACAGTTCAAGCTGTGGTAGGTGCTGATGTGTGTGTTCTTTATTTTCCAGCCAACTGCATGACTTCTGGCGCTTGGATTACTGGGAAGATGATTTGCGCCGACGGAGGAGATTTGTTCGCAATGCTTTTGGGTCTACTCATGCTGATGCTCTCCTAAAAGCTGCTGTGGAATATGGTCAGTATTCACTCAGCTTAAAAATATGATGCTTTCTTGATGTCCATGAATGCCTGAGAATCATGTCCCTTCTTTCTCAAAGACAGTGCTGAGAATTCCTAGGACAACATATTCTTAGAAAAGGAATTCTTTCAATTCTTACACTTTAATGGACCAGAAGACTCGAGCTTGTGAGCTGTTAAATTCCCTGATCCCCAAGGGTTTCACATAATACTTCTCTAGCATTCCCAGATGCTAATTTTGAGACACTGGTAAAAACAACCAAACTTGTCTCTCTGGAGTGACTCAATTAAATAGGTCATCAAACTAATGTATCTTAATAGTTCCATTGGAGACATTTTGTGAATGATGAATTAAAAAAATACCAGAAATTTTATTCTGGCATGAAAATTTCACCCACAAGTATTTTTTCTGCAAATCATGAAATGCATTAGTACTCATTAACAATAATAATTTTTAAAGATAATTTATGATTTCAATAGTAAACTGAATATATAGAAGCTTCAGTTTTAGAAACTGAAGAATTAGATAATGTTTGATTTTCATGGAGAGGTAGCTAGAATATAAAAGAGGAATGAGGACATGCTTACAAATTCCTCTATAACATGTAAAAGTTTAATGTGTTTGTGACTTCTGTACAGCAGACTGAACCTGAATACTCCAAAAATCTAAAGTGAATTTATTTCTTGGGTTTAAGCTGGGATACTTCTCTTGCATATTAAAGGCAGGAGTTTTAAAAAGAATGTTGTGATGGTTTTCTGTTTTGGTTTTTTTTTGTTTGTTTGTTTTGTTTTTTTTTGTTTTAGTGCTGAAAAGAAAATACTACAGTTCTTTAGCATTTAGGAATAAAAAAATTGAAGTAATCATTCACAAAGCAAGTTGAACCTTTCATCTGATGTTTAGCCAAAGGCTAAGGTTGCCAGAAGTTCTCAATATGATAGATAAAAAGCTAACTCTTTATGACCTACACTTTTCATCAACTTTGTGGTTCTTGAGGCAGATAGCTGGGATCCAAACAAGATTAGGCATATGAATTAATATCTGTGTGTGCAGTTATACTAGCAAGTGTAACTCAATCCATACTTAAAGAGGGAGGCTATCACGTGCAGGACTTTAAGTCATAAACTTTCCTTAAGCTGGGTTAAAGAAGACATTTCCCCCATTTCTATATGGTATTTCATATTTGACAAAGGGTTAATTTCTCTGTGTTCTTCCAAAACATCAGGGCAGATATTTTATGACAGTCAAGTACAAAACTGTGCTAATTGCTATGTTGCTTTTGAAAGGCAAATAATCACTAAAACCGTGGACTTTGTATGTATATGATACCTGTTAGTGCATTCACCATACAGGAAAATTAAAAACTCGGGTTTGTACACAGATGGTGCACATCAAACTCAGTGGTTGCATAAAAATTAACAATAGACTGAAGTTTTCAGAATTTGAAAAATAATTGTAGCTTTTCATATATATATTTAAATTAACATGGAATTTAAACCAGCATGCTTTCAAATATTCATGGATTCTATCTAGATGTATTTACTTTCCAGAGGCTTAAGCCTTTGGATTTTAGTACTGAAACTTTAAGCTGACCTTTCTCTGTAAGAAAACATCCTTAACACTGATGTTATTTTTATGCCTCTTGGTGTTACTAATGAGTTGAATAATTTATGAGGTTGTCATGTGAAAAGGATTTGGTGCAGTTTGATGTACTTCTAGCCTCTGGTGTTGGAATGTGATTAATAAAGAGCTAGAGGCAGATTTTTTCCATAGGGTTTAACTTTCATTGTACTTTTTTTTTCCTTTTAATTGGCTTTGTTTTGATAATTTTGTTTGGAACAGTTTGATAGTAAAATGCCCCTAGCTTCCAGAACAGAGCATGACATCACACTACAGAAAGAATTTTAAGCATTTAAAAAAAAATCAGACTGCATAGTTTTCCAATACCAGATTTTATTTCCTGACCTCAGATGCTTTGTTTTTGAGAAATAAAATATTAATCAAAGCAAGATTTGTTAGGCTTTTGCTTCAGTTTTTCATCTTGACTGATACCTCTAGTACAAGTAAAGTTGTCTGGAGCATCAGTAAAATAGTGGGAACATCTTACAAGTTTTTGTTATCAACATTGACTGTCCATTATAATTTAGGATTCTGTGCATAAATATTGCAATGGAGGAATGTTTAGTCAAAGACTAAGTCAGCAAGCTCCTCAGTGTCTGCGATCAAAGGCATCAACTTAAATAGGTCTGATCAGGCATTGCAGAAGAGGGCAGCCAGCTTCAGCTGAGCAAAAATCACAGAGCAAAGATGACAAAATTAATCAGTCATTTCTTTGGCAGTAAATAATAAGATATGCTGAGGATTGCAGATGAGTGAATTATCAGATTCCTTGGAGATGTGCCTGCTTAACACCTGATTTATCTGAGCTTGTGCAGCCATCAAGATATGACCTTGACAGATAAAAAAGCGCTTTACAGCTACTCTAGTATTAAATAATATTTGATGTTGGATGTATGGATACTGTAATTATATTATATTTGCAGTCATTAAGGAAGGAGTCTTGGAAATGAAAACTGTTTCTATGATCTATATGTTTGTTTTAGAGAAGTAAAATAAATGTTAAATTCTACCTTGAAGACCTATAAAGAGCAGTGTTAATTTTATATTATAGTGACTTCTTCCTGTAGGAAACATTCAGTGTTGTACTACTGGGAAATAATATTTTCTCAAAAAATTGCTGTGACAATGAAGTTTCTAACTACAGTCTGTTAGTCAGCTCTTGTATGCATGTTTGGATTTCCATTTTTCATAAAATATGTATACATATATGTATGTGAGTGTGCATATATATGTACATATGAATATATGTTCAAAGTACCTGGCAAGTAAAAAACATTGCAATGAGAAATTATAATATATTTCTATGCCTGTATAGAACTGTGTGAAAAATTGTAGCAGATTCCTATGGCTATATACTTAGCTGTCCCATGAGAGTCTTTGCATCTCAGCCATAGCAGCATTTACAGGAGATTGACTAAAGAATTTTTCCTTTTGGATTAGTCTCCTCCATTTCTAAGATTTTAATATTAGGCATTAGGTTTGTTTGTTAAAATTACTTTCACACCCAGATTTAAAATGCAAGCCTAATTATTTCAGCATTGTATCTGCTGTGTCTGTTGTGCCCTTTTGTATTAGTTAAATTCTTCCTGGAATCAAAATATAGATTAATTTCTTTTGTGTAGCTGAAGGGATGCTACTTACTGCAGTATCAAAATTCAAGCTGTAATGGAGTTTGAATTACCTGGAACTTTTTAGTAGAGTTTTAATTTTATAATTTCAATAACTTAAACAATTATTGTTCTAAGTTTAGATGGAATTTCAGTGTAAATAAATAACTGAAAAGAAAGAAAAAAGAAAAGATTGGATAAATTATTTTGCACACTATTTTTGTTCCTCAAATTTTACTATGGTAGATATGTGAAATATGCAGATATGACCCAATTCACAGGGATTCTGCACATGTGGTGAAAGAACTGTCTCTTCTAGTTAATCACCTTAACAGTTTACAGTCATTGGAGATTAGCATAGAAGAGACACTACTGTAACACCCTGCCAGTGAGACAGAATACTGGTCCACAAAGGTCAACCTAAGACTAAAACAGTTCCTTTATTAAGATTTGGTCCTTCAGCCTCTAAAGATCATGGTCCACCAAAAATTTGTATACAGAGGGAGTACAAGAAAGGATACATTTTCTAACCTACACTGAAGTAAATGAGCATGAACTCAGTGCCCACGTTCTAAACATACATGTGTAAGCTGGCCAAATATATCTAGGGTATGTGCTCAAGGATATTTAGCCTGTTAAGCTGATTAGCAGGACAGATCCTAAATGCTTAGAATGAAAAAGGAAAGAAAAAGAAAAAAAGAAAAATGCTTTCTTAATGTTTTGATTTTGAAACAAAGCCACAGATATATGTGCTATATTGCCACATATGGCTTTTGAACTTGCAGATGTATTTGGATATCTAATTAGCAACTTTATTTCAAGGGCAGTTCTAGCTGAAGCAGACTGTGGCTCCTTCTGGGACTTGTTGTTAGTGCTCTAAGTTTCACTAAATACTATGTTTACTCATCACTAGAAATACATTTTTATTACACAAACACAATTAAAAAGCACCAGGTTTGGAGATCTGGAATGTTGAAATCGGAAATCTGTTTTCATGACTGTAGATGAATTTTGGTGGGCCTTCAATGAATGGCAGGAAGGATTCCTTCAGGCTGCTGAAGGACCAGATTATTTAGCAAGCAAAAGGTACCTTATTAGCAAGGCTGTGTGCATTCCTGCTATGCAGCAGAGGGTCTGAAGTCCATGGGAACTCAAACAAGGGACTGTCTTCAGAATAGTGCATCTGGGTGTCCCAGAGACCCTAAAGGAAGATTGAATTCTTTCAGGGTCCTCAGTGTTAGAGAAATACCCCAAGGTGAAATTTCTGAAACTCTAGCTCTAGAGCAACCCCACAGTGCTGAGAAGTCCAAAGTGTTTGATTTCCACAGCTCCTGAATTCTGTCTCATGAGCTGCTGGGCTCCCTGCCTCCTGCAGGCAGTGTTAGAACAAGGTAGAGGGAGGAGTGTCCAGAGAAACTGGCAAGAAGCCATGCACCAAATGTTGTTCTAGAAAGCTAAGCCAGTGTTTTAGAAACTTTACTGACATTTTCAAGTAATAAGACGTGAAGAAATCAGAATATCCCATGAACTGGAGATGCTCTATTTCATCATCTCTGTTCAGAAGCTTTACTGTAAAATCAAGTGCCCTATTCTAGGAAGTCTAAATGTGCACCTAAAAGCTAATCTTCATTTCCATCCTGCATTTCAGGTTCTACACTTTCAAGTATTAGATTGTTGATACTGCCGACGTTGCTAAAAACATAAAGGTGTCTTTTGTTGGTGAAAGTACTACCATTTTTGCAACAAATTCAAAACTGTCTGTCAAAGCTACTGCATAAACCATGTGTCTAAGAGTCAATTTACTTTTTCTCAACTTCATAAGATTCTCAGACTTCATTATCCTTTATCATTTTTGCTGTGCATATTGAAAATGACTAGTGTATTTCCAGAACAGTTTCGACAACACTGGTTTCAGAACCAACCATAAGAAAACCTGTATTTTTTCAGTAACTGGTTCAAAAGGGAAAACAAGTTGAATCAACTGATAGTGAATAATTTCTTATCAGAGTTTTGCTAGTAGGCCAACTGGATGCATAAAACACAATTATTTTCCTGGATGTATCAGCAGTGAGAGCATTACATATCTACCATGTAAGACGTTAAAGATCAACTTAGGCTTTCTTATGCTGTATCTGTATGAACAGTTTTGTTGTCAGGGTTGAGTTTTATAGATCCTTTTGTTGGGTGTTTTTTCACATTTTCTTTTACTTCTAAACTGATCTAGACATATGTTAGTTGCCAGTAACAGGATAAAAGGCAACAGGAACAAAATACTTTTTTACTGTCATGGTGGTCAAATAATGGATAGGTTGTCCAGAGACGTTGTGTGGTCTCCATCCTTGGAAATACTGAAAAAAAAAGTAGTTATACACAGCTATGTAGCCCTCTTGAGTCTTCCCTCTTCAAGAGAAATAAGGAATGCCTACAGAATATATGAATCAATTTAGTAGTAAAAGTAAATATAGAAGAATATCTAGGTCTCTCTTGTACTGGGGAGACCAGAATTGGATGCAGAAATTCAGATGTGACCTCACCAAGACTAAGCAGAGAAGAATTACCTTCCCCAATATTTTGCTTATTGCAGCGCAGGATAATATTTCCCATTGTTGCAAGAGCACATTGCCAGCTCATGCACAAGCTGGTGTCCCTCAGCACCCTCAGCTCCAGTTTTGTAGAGCTGCTTTCCAGCTGTGTGACTCCCAGCAGGTGCTGGAGCCTGGGCTCGTTCCTCCCCTGATGCAGGACTTAGAACTTCTTGTTGAACTCCATGAGGTTCCTGTCATCCCACTTCACCAGCCTGCTGAGGCTCCTCTGGCATACCAGTCACTCCTCCCTGTTTCTTGTCATGTGCAAACTTGCTGAGGAAACTCTCTGCCTTATCGTTAATGAAGATGTGAACAGGTATAAAATGCTTCTAATATTGATTTGCTCGTGTTCAGTATAATAGTTATTATTACTGAAATTTGGTTTGTTGTGACTGCATAAGCCAAGACAATATTTTTGATTTTTCCCCCCTCAGTTAGTACACTGTCCTAAAAGTTAGTCACACACACCCTTACAATTTCATAAAATAAGTTTTTCTGAGGAAATACAGGGTGGCTCTTATCAAAGATAATTTCCCCAACTGATATTTATTTAAGTAATGCCTAAAATAAGAATACATAAGAACAACTGAAGAACGAAAGCCCTTTTCTAGAAAGAAACCTTGTTCCCTCCCCCAATTCATGCACACAATTTTAGTCTGTAAGTAAAGACAAGATAACCATTAATTGTGTGCAGTTTTAAGAAATAGAATTGACTGTGGGCAGCAAAACACATACTTTACGTTCAGTGGTGAGCATTTTAAGAATATGTATGCAGTCATTAAATTAACCCATAACAATTTTTCCATGTTGCTCTTTAGCCTAAAAGGGATCATGCTGCCATGTGAAACAAGCATGTAAACATTTCTGCTTCAGTTGAAGCACCTAAAATGATACTTCTGTTACAAAACTTCCTTTCAGTACATGAACTAACTTCCACATTGATTGTGAAACCTCCAATGTACTCTGAATGAGTTTATATCTGAATTGTGTGCCTGAAGGAGTCACACAAATCTTTTTTTCTCAGCACAGCAATTTAAGATTTTCATCTATAACCTTGTAATTGTAGCCCAACAGTGCCATCCACTGCTTCACCAAATAAACTTCCAAATATTTCATCCTCTCAGGATTTTAGGGAAAATATTACATGATAGTTTTGTTCTTTTAATATTTTTATGGTAATTGCCAGATACAGTTTTGATTAAAGTCTAGGGGAAAGCTTACATTGGGTACTAATTGAAGGATCTGCAAAGTAAAATCTTAATAGTGAGAGAATAATTAAATCCAAAATACCAGATTTAACTTGGCCATCTAACATTTCCCACCCCACTCCCCCCAATCATAAATATGTTCTCATTATATACCATAAATGTATCTACCATTATGGTGATATTTTTTTCTTAAAACCCACTGTATTGTAATCAAAGGTACCTTCAATATGTAAATGGTAATGGAATTGGCTTAGGTAGAGTACTGAACACTGCTGTGTTGAATTGTACTGAGTGCTCAGTGTCTGAGCTTCTGCTTTCTGACTAGATCATGGAAATGAGTTGCAATTGCATTCTATCAGTACTTTGCAGTTTCTAAATATCTTCTGCATGTTGTGTGTTATTTCTAGCATAGGAATTTTTATGGCAGCTTTATAGTAAGTTTTAAGCACAGATTCAATTAACAGTCATTTTTTTCTGATTGTTTCCTCAACTCTTGAATAAGCTCTCTCTTGACTCTAATTCAAATTTTTCACAGAGCTAAATAGGATATGAAAACTTTTCCCTCTGAACCTCTGTGCTGAGTTTCAAATGCCTTTCCTCTGAGATTTTGAGGTTATCCTGCATGACCTCGGTTTTAGCTGCTGTTATAGGTCTGAGCTAATAGATTTTACTGCAGAACTTGCTGGCTTTTTACCAGCAGTTAACATAACTACCTCTTTCTTCATCTGAAAGTGTATGACCCCAGAATGTTCTTGAAGTCATGAAATTGGCCTGCAAAACTTTTCCAAAAATCTAAAAATTGCAACCATTGTATTTCTTAGAATTCCAGCTGCATTTTTCTCCCTTCCACAGCTAAATTTTCGTGTACAAAGAGTATACAATATCTATCTGTTCTGCCAAATGAAAGTGAATTATTTACCAAACTCAGTAAATTGCTAAGATGAGAAATGTTTTCAAACCCATGTGAAAATTGTATTTTTTCTACTTATTCATTTCTATATCTATTTGACAAAGAAATAGAAGTTCTTGAGCCATCAATATTCAGTGAATCTCATAGAAACATTTTGGAAGAACATTCTGTCAGTGAAAGTCTAATAATAGTTCTTCAGAGTCTTTCAAAGCTGAGTAAATGTAGGTCTTGGGACTCAGGTTTTAACATGTGCTTTTCTACTTTCCTGTCTTCTGTGCTTTAAAACTCTGTATTAAGGAGTAACAGCTCTTTAAAAAATCTCCTTTGGCAATAGTTAAAAACACAAATACTCCTTTTCTAAAATTTCTCCACTCTTCTTATTCTTAATGTCTTCCCTGCAGGATTCCATTCTCCACTTTGTATGTAAGTGGGAATATATATCATTTGTGTTTTCTGAAGACCTGGCAAGGACAGCATGTCAAGCACATGGCTGGAATGGAGGGGCATTATTTCAGTGGTACTGCAACCTTTGTGTAAGGATAATTAGGAGATCACACTGCAGATCTAAAAAGACTTTACTGTCCCATTCTTTCTGATGGTCAGTGGGAGACATGGCAGGCTTTTAGGCAGTGGGCTCAGGTTTCTATGAGCCTCTGGGCTACTTGCAAGGGCTAAATCAACAGCAGAGGAGTGTAGAAGTCTCTTCAGTATAGATGATTCCTTGTCTTTTCTAAAGAAAAGGAAACTGGTGTGCATAGATTTTGAAAATAAAGGCATTAATTTTCAAAGACAATATATATTTTAAGATGCTTAAGTATTTTTGCTCATTTTTTTGCATTGCACTACTTAACATTTATCCATAAAATCTATTTCTATTATATCACATGAAAATATTTAAAGAAATTTTATGTATAGAGTAAGATTTATACACAAGAAATGAAGATTTAGGTATATGCAATGGCTATTCCATATCCTTACAAGAAGAGTGAATTCTTCAATACCACTCATTTTGTGTGTTTCATTATTTTATAATGTTGTTTTAGAAACATACACAAAAAGTACCAGTGTAATGAAATAAACTGGATTTTCTTGTGAGTTTCAGTGTGGTGCAAGTTACAGGCAGGGGTGATGATGCACCTTGTGAAAGAAAAGTAAATACGTTTTATGGAAAGGTTCTCAAATACAGTACTAACAAGCATGATGAGGAAAACCCCTTGTTAAGAGTTCTATCAGCCAGCATATCGTGCATGTTTCCAGTTGTTTAAATTTCTTTTTCATATCACGTGCATTACATAATGACATGACTTTTTTCTTATCCTTATGCTGTGCCTAAAGAGTCCATCTCCTGGTGTCTTTGCGTAACACCCTGAACATCATCTACAACAGATATACTTCCACACCTGAAAGAACTATGCACAATATTCAAAAAGTCTTTTCTTCTTGTCCCTTTTGCCAAATAGCACAAATCATTCAACCCTATGCCCTTAAAAAGCTGATCTCATTATCTAAATAGCATCTCAGCTCTCATCTAAATGGAAGATGTTGCTAGTGCTTGCAAATTTAACATAAGCATAGAAATTTTGCAAGTATCTCTCCAGTCGTATGCAAGGTTTGTGCTTCCTTATAATATTTGTGAAGCAGAATGAAAGGTCTCACACACCCCACATAGCAGCTTAATGGAAAGTGAAATAAAATACTGCTGTCCTTTTTTCTTTACTGCTGACCGCTGCTAAGATTTCTGTGGGTTAGCTTTTCTTAATACACACTCAGGCCTTCTACCTGGGACAGTGATTACTATTTACCCATTTCAGTTATCTCATTGAGCTTTTGTAATGATAGACCCTCAGAATCTGCTTTATCACTCATGTCTTGTGTACAGTACTCTCTCACTCTTCATCTGCTGGTCTGCATGAAACGAAGATGTTCTGTAACTGCAACTGTTTTTGCTTGAAAAAGAATTAAAAAGAAGTAATAATTTAGAAAAAGAAAAACAACATGCAAACACAAAAAGTATAGAGTAAAATTCTGCTCCAAAGCAAGAAAATAGCAAATCTTTGATTTTAATTTGATAAACAGTTGCTATCTAGATAGATAACTTTCATAGGTAACTGCTATTGCTAGATAGTTTCTAGCTCAGAGGAGCTTACGTATTTAGAGGATCCTGGCCCAAACAGAAGGGCTGTCTGCTGCTACTAGAGTGTAGTCCCTTAGCAGCTCTAAGATTTAAACACAAATATCCCAGTGTTAAAGCCACAATGAAGCCTCACAAATGTGCATATCCTGTGGGTTCTGCCCTTTGTCTGGTGTTGCTATAGGCATTGATCTATGCTGAAATAGAAGCAATTCTTCCCACCAGTTACTTTAGCTGCTGAGTGAAAGTATGTAAACCATTTCCAAAGATGTGTGGTCTACGTGGGGAAAAAATTGCATCTGGACAGATAAAAACAACAGTGTAGCACACTGAACCAGTGGGAATCTAGAAAGTAAATCTAGATGTTCTAATGACATTTTTATATTGACAAATTTATTATTTATATATAACATTGACAGTCCTTTAAGGAAACATTATGCTTTGTGACATTATGTTGTGTTTAGGAGATTTTGTTTGTATAAAGACTGCATAAGATGATTTTTCTGTATGCCTCAGAAGAGTTTCACTTGAAGAGATTACCATTCCAGAAAGATAAAGGAGTTTCAGAAATGTTGGCAAATGAGTCTCTCAGAGCACTGATCATGAGCTGTTGAAGCTTCCTTCTGTAAATAAGTAGTCTTGATAGAAATTGAAATGTTTGCATAACTGCTGGAAGTATGATAGCTACTATAAAAATTTTTAAACTTACTTCCTACATATTCATTACCTCCACTAGAGAATTTTTTTTTAGCTGTCCTACTATGTCTCTGTACAGTGGCTATTTCCAAAGAGCCAATCTCTTTTGGATCTGAGAGCAAAAGTGTAAGTGATGAGGAGAAAAATTACCTTCTAGCAAAGACATAATCACTCATGGCCACAGAAGAGGAGAACTAAAAACTTGCAGATGTGTAGTATGCATTTCCTTTTTAAAAATATTCAAGTTTGGACCAGTGACATGGTTTGAAGACTGTAATTTTTAAATATTAGGTAAGGGTTAGAAATGTTGGGGTAGAATACCCTGGTTTGGTATGTAACATCACATGTCATAGAATAATAGAGTGGCTTGAGTAGAAAGCGATCTTAAAGATAATGTAGTTCCAAACCCCTGTCATAGAGAGGGTTGCCACTTTCTTTTCATGGATTTTCATGCAATGTCATGCCATTTCTCCCATGTTACTCCATTATCAAGTGTTTGTATTTCCAAAGAGCATTTGATTTCTTTCCAAGGTATTATAGTTGTTAGCCTTTTCAATTAGATTTTTTTTTCTTTTTTTTTGTGGAGAGGAAGCAAAATTAAAGCAAGTATATGTGGGTGCAGTTCCTCAGTATGCAGTTTGCCAGTTTAGATGTCTGACAGCATTGATCCTGGCTTTAGGGTCTGCAAGCAGATAGTCAGAACATGTTTTTTCCTGGGGAATGTGTACTTAGGAACTAATCTAAAACTTTCCAGACATAATCCAGGCCTCAACATTAAGACGTGACATAGGCATATTTTTCACTTTTATGTCATCTTAAAAAGGTTTTATCAGATGCTATGTCAAAAGCATAGAATACCTCGTTTAGTAAATTTATTTCATTGTTTCATTATCATGTCATACATATTGAAATTCAATCCCCTTTTGTTT
This sequence comes from Cichladusa arquata, assembly GCA_026413545.1. Taxonomy (NCBI): domain Eukaryota; kingdom Metazoa; phylum Chordata; class Aves; order Passeriformes; family Muscicapidae; genus Cichladusa; species Cichladusa arquata. The sequence goes on along the minus strand of JAOTQP010000001.1, from coordinate 66,389,766 downwards.
CTTGCATTCTTAATTAAATTTTTCTATTGGAATAGTTTTGTTACCCTCTTCAGTGGCCTGTCTTAAGGAACCTTTGCTTACATGTGAATATCTTGAATTAAGAATAAATGAAATTCCTTTTTGCTGTCAAAACCAAATTGTGAAAACACATTGCATGGCTTTGAAAATCAGTACACTCTATTAGCAGACCTGTCAATATAAAAAGTGCATTCCATTTCCACCTCTTGCTCTAATAACCTTTTCTATGTTACTCAGAGGCAGTTCACATAATCAGAGTATATTGTCAGCTTACTGGAGTTGGGGAAGCATGAAATGAAAATCGCGTTAATATTGATCCAATTCTCTTACTTGCAAGTGTCCTTGATGTCCTTTCCACTGAGCAATAACTGTTGGTGTGATGTAGATATTTTCCTCTCAGCTATTACTGCACTTTTTTAAAATGTCTAGAAACACACCTAGGAAAATTTTATTGCTCATAATTATTTTGCTTGTGTATCATCTTTGCATGTTGAAATTATCCACAGAAGAATTTGGTTGCTTTCTGCAATTTATCTAACTACAGTATACGCCAAAATGCTGCCCTTCAAACTATCAGGGATTTGTGAAGGTTGTCAGTCATGAAATATGAATCCATTCCTCTGTGTACAAGTTACAGTGGCAAACTATGTCTTAATCCAAATATAAACATTTGACTGTTGTTAGTTCCGTTAGAGGGGCTTCCTCTGGTTCCAGTCCGAATGGGGACTGCCTTCAGGAGCCTGAAATGTGTTGGGACATTTGCTGGACTGGAAATATCTGACTCTGTCATCCTCTAGCTGTTTACAGTCGGTGCTGAATCAGTGCAGGGTTCCTCTCACACACTAAGAAATCCTGAAATCTCAAATACATGTAATGACAACCTTGACAACTTCTAAAAATAAATTTCACAACCATGCTGAATCTCAGTTTTCCTATCTGGGAACCAAAAAAAAAAAAAAAACAAAACAGTGCTCAACATGGCACTTTAACCTTTATTTTTATGAGGGACCCTTTTTATTAATATAAACCATTTTGACTGCAAGTATTTATTTTTTAAAAAGCCCTCAGCTTCATCTGAGAAATGTTTATTTTGGCCTTGCCTGTGTTCTCAATCTCCTCATTGGCACAGTCTGTGTCAGTCTCATTTTACAGTGCAAAACATCTGAGAATATGAAAAAGAAAAACATAAAGCAGTTAAATATTTATTTACAAATTACTTATATGAAGAACATCATTTGGTCAGATATTAAGTATAAAAATCAGAGGAAAAAATGGTTGGAATGTCTATAATTAAATTTTCAGGTATTTATCCGTTATAGAAAACCAAAACGTGATTTGGTTTTACTTTTGGTAGAAGTAATTTCCAATACAAGTATATGCAATTTTTAATTTCTATGCAATTTTCATAGTTTTTCTTCCTCATTTCTTCAAAGATCCCTAATAATGAAATTGTGATTTAGATTTGTGTGGTTTTTATTAAATCTATTAAAACCAGCCTTCCTTTATCAACAGTCACTTCTCTGATTCTCTAGGGAAACTAAATTATATGCCAGTCAAAGCTGCCCGTTCCAGAAACACATTGCAATTTAAATAACAACCCCAGCAGGCACAGGTGGGGACAGCTTGCTGGAGTTGGCTGTGATGTGGCAGCACTGGGCTGCTACACAAAGCCAACAATTGAGTCTCTTGAGCAGACCTGGGGATGGCCAGTGCAGGTTTCCCATGGAGTGAGCACAGCCCAAGGAGGGCTGGCTCCCTAGTCCTGCAGAAAGATACCAGGCTGAGATAGTGTGGTCACCATGTCGATGATTTAATCTCACTGGGTTTTGTAGAGGTCAGTTTACAGACTCCCAGGCAGCTGCTCTCCATAACTGTGACCACTGCCAGGGTACCGGTGCCTAATCAAGTTACTGAAGATTAGCAGTGAAAGCTTTATGTATGTTAGAATACATAAAGCAGGAAGATAGATAACCTAGCAAATATTTTTTCTAAGCATTTTCAACTATTATTAGTGTTGAATGAACAAAAAATATAGATAATAATGGTGCATTTTAATTTTGTCCATAAATAAGCTTGGTTCTTCCTGTAGCAGTTAGTTTGTGCAATAAAGAATAAAATCTCTCTCAAGAAAATGCTTCGTTCTTCCAAACTCTGTTGATAAATTATATTTCACCTGTGGTACAATTTCATGGTTCACATCATGAATTGTCATGTAGCCTCCCGTGAGAAACTTATTCTGAATTCCTTTATTTAAGAAAGTAGTGGGAACTACCTTATGTGATGAAAATTCAGCTTGAAAATCAGTGCAGAGCAGTGCATACTCTAAGGTCTGTAAGGAGTAAAAAGCAAGTTTGCCCTTAAAACTTTCTGAGGAGAGCTAAGCTTCACAGAAACTCTACTATAGCCACTATAAAAGAGAGTTTTTAATTAAATGCAGCATTTTACTGTAAAGAGAACAGACTTTACTTATGTCAAATGCTCCTTTAGAAGCCACATAAAACTGTAAAAGACAGTATATGAAAAAGGTTTCTTATAGAAAAGAAGAACACCATCCCATGAAGCAGATTTCCAGATGTTTGGAAACATTAGAATTTCCTGTCAGTATATTTAGGTAACATTAAAATGAGGTTAACTTTCCATTCTGCCATCTCTCTTCAGAGATCAAAGAGCACTCACTACATAAATTGCCTTATCGGTAATTCGTTGAAGTAAACTATGGAAACAACTTTATAAGAAGCAGTAGTCTCCTTTTGTTGGCTACAGTATTACCAAGCAAACTTTTCTTCAAAATAACCATGTTTTAACCTCATTTTTTACTAAATGCAGAAAGAAAAAATTATAAAACACTATCTTTGGATATGTAGTAAATTAATAGGAGAGTGAGATAGAAAATCCCTTGCCATGTTCAACTAAATCATAGTAATTAGCTTATTTTTTAATGAAATAAGTACATAAACATAAATTAAATCAATAATATACTGTGTTTGTACTGCTAATTTTAAAATTTTATTTAGGGACAGGTTTTGTGGATCTGGATCCTTACAGTGTCTTTGAAATGTAGATTGCATCCCTAGAACCTGTTGTGACCTACAGAACCCAGTAGGAAATTTGTTGATTTAGTTGAAAATAGAGACTCAGAATTTCAGATAACACAATAAAAACACCCACCCACCAACCTCTGTTTCATTGCCTGTATTAAATACTTCTAGTGGCTGAAGCTGAAAATTAACATGAGATTCTCCTGTTCTTATTAGGGAGATCATTAGGTTTTGAGGGGTTGTGGTAATGGTTTTTGTGGTTCTTTTGTTTGGGTTTTTTGTTTGTTTCTTTGTTTGGGGTTTTTTGTTGGGTTTGGGGGTATTTTTGGTTTGTGTAATTTTTTTTACTGCTTAATAGTTTCTGTTTAAGGAAAAGTAATGCTACTAAAAGGGAGATTCTCAGCAATACTGAACAAGTTTGCTGTGAAGCTCATACAATCTTTCAGACATATAAAATACACATCTTCCCATGGATATTGAGGTTTTGTAGAGGAATGTTGCTTGGTTTCTTTAATTTCTTTTAAAGGTGAGCTGTTTTCAGTTATCCTGAAATAACTGTAGAAAGACAGCTTGTAACATGCACATTTACAAAAATAATCAAACAAGTGTAATGAAAGAAGGATTTTTTTAACAGCTTATCTAGTCCTCTGCATGCATTCCTTTGAAATATGTTTAAGACAGAGCCTTTATGTTTCAAGAAAATAAGTCACCAAATTCAGCTGGACTTCAGTGCAATCTGGGTGATTTATTGACTTCAAAATCTTTGCAAAATGTAGTTTCAAGAAATACTTAGCTGCTTGCTTCAAGGCTCCTTTCCAAATCCCAGTCTATCCTTTAAGTCTATCCCTTAAAATATCCCTTAAGAAGGAATTTGATAAGGACAAGAACTGATAGCATCTGCCAATTCTAGTTCTGTGCCCTGCAGTATCACAACATTGTTGTCTTGAAATGATATCTAGTTTTGTTTTATTTTTTCTTGTTTTACTGGATTTGAAACATATTCTAATTAGACTTAATACAATTTCACTTTGTGTCTTTAAAACACAGGCTCCTTATGTGCTTAAAATTTTGAAATGAGATGTCTGGCCATAGATTTAATTTCATAGTAATTTTCCTGAAGCTTTGAAAAAAAAGCAGAGTTTTGATTTTTTTTTTTTTTCCAACACATTGAAATATCAAATATTCATTTATTCATTTCTCCTTTTTATATCACTGTTAACAATAATAGACATCGTTTTATGTCATATAATTTTTTATTCAGTTTGTTGTCTGGTTTTGAAGAGACAAGTTGTTTTTCTTCTTACCCTTATTAGGAGAGTTTCTCTTGTTTTAAAACCTTTTTGAAGTCATCTTGAAATATAAAAATAGAACATCTGTGACAGATCTGTTTTGAACATATTTCACGTTTCAGGATCCAAGGAGATCTGGTGGTCTGTGGTATTAGCTTGTTAATTTCTTGATGAATGGGTAGAAAGGCCACGAAGTGCACTCAGTACAGCACGTCTTCCGAAGATAGATGATCTCAAATAAATTCTATTCCCAATCAGTTTTTGATTTGTTAGGTGTTAAACCATTTCTTTGTAAGGACAGTGTTTACAAGCCTTGTAATGAGACAGCCCTGTGAGACCTTACTCTTCTTGCTGTAATTTTGATAAATGGAACTCTAATTCATAAAGGATACAGTGATTGAAGGGCAACTCCAGGTCCTGTACACTTTCATTTAGATAGATGTTTGGTACAGTACAGCAAAACTAAGGTGCACTCAACAGAGTGATAAATGTTAGCAACAGCCAAACTAGAGGAGTTTCTTTTTCCATCAGGACAAAGAAGGACTGTTTATTATATTTCATTGAAATAAATGTATTTTTAATATTATAAAACAGAATGATTTTATATATGTTTTTCTTGTTGCTGAGCTCCAAATTTGCCAAACTAATTTAATGCCTTCTACTCTAGCATGTTTCTTACACCTGTGTCTGGCAATATTTCTGTAATCTGGTACACTCATCACAAGGGATTTAAAATACCTTAAATCTCAAGTTCTTTGGATGTAGTTTAAATGTTAGTAATAATTTGGAGCTTGGGACTTTCTTCCTGGTAATTTTAAAAATATGTTTTTATGTATAAATAATTTTATAGAATTGTCGTTAATCAGTAACTGCACAAATGATTGACCCTTACTACAGATTAGTGCTTTTCAATTAGTTAATTTGAAGATTATCACATTTTATAAAGCTCAGAAACTTATATAAAACTGATTAGAGCTACCAAAAAGGAAGAGAAAGGTGTTTTGATGCTTTCTTCCTCCACCATGTTAGTTCATGTCAGGCCCGGTCTCCTCTGGTGTCACATGCTTCCCAACATTATTTATTATTTGTGTCAAATGATGCTCAACTCCCTTACTGTAAACAGAAGTGTATCAGGATCCTGACCTACTGATTTAATATACAGAACAATTCTGATATAATGCAACTGAAAATCTGTTACAGCTTGTTACTTTTTTGTGGTTTTTTTCCTAACTTCTACCATTCTTGCTTCTTTTTGTGAATAAGGAAGAAAAAAAGTACAAACCAAACAAACAAACAAAAAAAAAAATACTGGAAACTTTTCCAACAATTAGTTAATTGAACCAGTTTTAAATTGGGCAAACAATTATAGTTACTTGAATTAAGTAAAAGCCAATGCAAGTGAGGTAATGATCACAGCCTAATAACCGAACACAGCAAAACACAGCATGTTAAAATACAGCAGCTCTGTCTTAATTGCTATCAGAATGCTCCTAATGGAGACAACAGCAGACAAGTCCCTAATTTTGAGCTGGGTGAAAAAAATGGGGTTTTCTTTACTTGCTTCTCTTCACCTTTTCAGAGTTTCAGAATGTAGTTTCAGAAATAGCAATTGAGATAATAGCAATAGTATCCAAAAGGTTAATGTTAGGCCATATAAAACATGAGTTCTCTCAACCTGTGATAAGTGGCATGTTAGCAGTGATCTTCAAACAGAGTAAACACATCCACAGAAAGATATGCCTCCAGCATTTTTATTTATGTAGTGTGACTCTCCTGTGCACAAACTAATTAAAAGACTCTAAGAAATTGTAATAGTAGGAGGTAAAATCATAACATCTTCCCAACTGCTTATAATAAAAAACCTGCCTGATGTATCCATTCCATTCCATGTATCTATCTTCACAAACCTGTCTGCTTACTATATTCCTCTTAGTTGTCCTGTATTAACAGGGGGCCATGAGTCTTACTGGAATTTACCTCAGCATTTTACATCTGCCATAATAGTTTCATCCTGTTTAAATTCAGGGATTGTGGAAGACAAACAAAATCCACATAGTTTTGCCTATTTTCACACTCATTCTGTAGCTTAGAAGGAAGCAAATTTCTGAATTATTGTACAAAAAAAGAGAGACAGTTTAAGGGGTTTATTTCTTGATCGACAGCAGTCGAGATGCCTGGGTCTGGTGTGGTCCAAGGTGAAGATGAAGGGTTTCTTGCTTAAGAAAAACAATAGAAATCTTTCTTGCCTGAGGCTACTGACTGTCCATAATACTGAAAATAAAACTTACGACCTCTTCCCAGCCAAGAAAGAAATACTATGAGGAGGTCACAACAGTAACACGAAAGGTATTTATGTTGTAAAACTTAAATATGATTTTGTCATTTGACAAAATAATTTATTTTGTACATCATAAGAATAAAATTGGGCAAGTTCCAGTAAGATATTCCCAAAATGTAGTAAGTTAAATTTCCTGCCATAAGAAGCCATCAGGCTGAATAGAAAAAGCCAACTGTAATCAAGAAAAATGAATATTATCCATGAGAACCTTTAGGCAATTGGCACATATCCATGTACCACCATTTTTATTGTGTTGCTCAAAAACACACACACAGCTGTGCACCAAAGTTCCCTTATCATGCTTGTCTTTTTAAAGTCTTCTTTCAGTCTTTTCTGAATCTCTGCATAGCCTATCCTGTTGTTACTGTCAGAGATAAACCAACTCCTACTTCACCATCCTGTCCCTCCTCTTTGAAAAGACAAAAGTCTTGAGAGATTTTGATTCCTGAAAGCAGCTTCTTTATGTAGAGTAGGTGGCTCGTGCTCTCGGGTCAGTCAGAGTCAGGGCACCAGGAACCCAAGAGAAATTCCTTCTGAATTTGTTGCAGGTGGAAAACTAATGGAACAACACTGAACACAAAGTAAATAGCAATTATTAAAACCAGGAGAGTCTTTGTGGAAAAGTTTGTAGTTTATTTGGGACAGGACAGAAAACAGAATAGGACTGCATGTTTTGTTAACCTTGGTAAAGTTTTAAAAAATGCTCTTTTTTTTATATTAAGATGATTTATACTGTAATGTTTTTATTATTTGACTGTCATTGTTTTATATTTAAAACATTATTCAGGTAAATTCGCAACTTTTTTTTAGGCACTGAAGAGGATGTAGTGAAGTCAAAGAAAACTTTCCGAAGTCAAGCTGTGGTAAATCAGAATGCAGAAACAGAGCTTATGCTGGAAGGAGATGATGATGCTGTTAGCCTGCTCCAAGAAAAAGAGATTGATAACCTTGCAGGTAATTATATTTTTCATTAGAGCTAAGATAGGAGTCAAAAGACTCTCTTAAGCTTGTTAGTTCTTAACCTTTGTGGTTAGTGTCTTAATATTGACAGCTAAGTGTACAATTGCAGTATGTACTGATTCTTTGTATTTCAGATTTTATTGCTTCCTCTCTGCTTCCTTGAGATATGGGCAGTGATTACAAAGCATTTGCCCATTGCACAGTCTTTGGGCAGAGATGTGAGAAATAGCAATACCTCAAGTGATTTTATTAGTGAGGGTGACTTGTTGAAAAGTCTGTAAATACCAATGTGAAACCTCTCTTTCTTAACTTTTTTTTTTGTGTGTGTGTGTTAAAATGTAAATGCGGACTCATTCCACAAGTCAGGGTTTTGTGAGTCAGAGTGTGCTTGTGCCTGATCCCAAGTGCCACGCAGCTTGTGCAGAGCCACCTGCCCTCCTGCTGGTGGCACCCAGTTCTCTCAGTGATGGAGTTAAGGGGGATCTGCAGTATCTCAACCCATCTGTCACAGCGAGAGAAAAAGTTGCCTGTTTTAAGCAAGGACTAAGAGAGGATGAAGCTGTAACCAAGCCATGAACTTTGGGAGTTAGTGTATGAGCTGGGAATGAACCCTCCATAAATATGCACGAGAGCCCTTCTGGTCCTTTCCTGGGTGAAGGAATGGTGTGAGGTTTGTTTCATCTGTCTTCTAGCAGGTTCTGTTACAGCTCTGTCTTAAAGACGATACTACCTTTCCTGGGAAGTAGTCTGGAAAAAAGGGCATGTTGAAAGTTGAAAATGCACACTCCTCTCAGATGGGATAAAACTGAGAAGTATGAAATGCAGTGTAAAACTTCTTAGATTTATTGATTTAGGAGTATCTTTACTCAGCTACTCCACTAAAGGAGAGTTATGTGATGTCGTTATTTTTTCTGCATAACTGAATTTCTAAAACAGCTATCTTTGCTCCTGCACTTTCTTCTGATACCATAGTTAAAATCTGTAGCAAAGATAAGATCATAAATAGACGATTAAAAAAATAAAAATACAGCCAAAGCAAAACAAACAAACAGAAAAATAACCCAAAAAAATGAAAAGACAAAAGAACCCCAGCAACTGCCTACATGGAAGTTAGTCTCGTACTTTAGAACTAGAGCAGAGGGGGAAATAGATGTTTTTATTTGGAAGCAAGCATCAGTATATGATTATCACAGTTAATATGTCACTCTGCTTGCTTTCTCAATCTGCAGCTAACTGCTGCTGAGACACTGTTGTCTAAAGTCAATAAAGTAGTGCATCAAGCAGGACCATGAGTGGGGTAATTTGATTAATGTCCCTTGCTCTTTTGGAAGGAAAACTCAGTACTGCTTTGGCTAAGTTCTTGTATCTAAGAACAATGCTTCCAACTAAATATGCATATAGTACATTAAAAGGCTGTTTGGAGGCTGAAATATGCATTTGAATTGAAATGCTGATAAAAACTGCAAAGTGGGCATGAAAAATTCTTACCCAGTCTGGAAAATCTCAGTCAGACAGGAAGTTCTTCTCTATGCCACATTTTTTTCAAACACACTGATGCAATACTATTCTTATAGCTACATCCCTCAGCAAAAACCTAGTATTTCAATGTGTCCTTAAGAATTAATGTGCAATTTATCCTTTTACTCAAGGTTGCTGCTGGATGGCATCCCCTGCTCCCTCAGGACATGGCACAGTCATTCTAGTCCTTTGCTTTTACCACTCATAAAACTGGGAGATATTGTCAGTATTGCAAAAGCAGAAGTAATAAAAAAAGTTTTAAAAAAATAAAAAAACCTTTTGAAATATTGACAGGATGCCCTTGTGTTCCCTATCAATGCTAACAGAGCAAGCAAACTGCTTCCAAGTGTGGTGAGGTGATGTGATAATGGAGCCATATGGCACCAAAACCTGTGAGCTTCTCAAAAAGAACCCACACTCCACTATCTCAGTTTTGCTATTAGATTAACTGCAGCCTTTGCTACTCAACTCTCACTCATCTTTGGAGCTGATGTTGAGAGTTAGGGATCACGCATAGTATCATACATGTCTTCTGTAAATTTTGCATTGGTAAAAAAAACCCTGAGTCCCACTATACTCTCTCCTCAGCTGCTGATTTTGCATGCTTTTGCATATACTGATATCACTGTTTTTCCCCGTTTTCAGTATATAGAATGTGGCTCTAAAACTTGAGTCCAATAACTGAAATCAAGAAAAGCAGTAGGCAAAGAAGGTGGGGTTTTTGCCTAAGAAGGTTTGAACAATCTCTGGCAGCTCTGAAGAGCGGGTCCCAATAAAGCCACACTGTCTGTTCTTGTCTAATTCTAAAGAGTTATTACATTTAGTATACGTGATCTGGAAATCTTAGAGATCTATCTGGTTATGGTATAGCACAGCATAATTTATATCTAGTTAGTGCTCACAGTGAAATGACACATAGGAATTTCTATATTCAGATATGCCTCCAATTTAACTTTAAAGCTTAAATCAATTCAAACCTGATTTACAACGATTTGGATTGTCTCAGTAAGAGATAGGAATTAAACTAAATCTTTATAAACCAGGTTTCAATTGATTTAAGATTGCCCACATTTAACTAAAACAATTTAGTATTGTTTATTCTATGAAACTAAGGCACATTTTAAATAGATGAAGCCTTGGTTTTTAGAAAAATTTTAAGCAAGAGGATATAAATTATAAAATATTTTGATTTGTGAACTTGAAACTGAAAAAAAGGAAAGTCTGAAACAGATTGAGATTGTTCATACAAAGTTATCTGTACATACCTTTTGTTCCAGAGAGTCTTTATAGTTTTTCATCAACCATGTGGCACAAATCAATGTAAAGTTTGCTTTGATAAATTGCATATGGGATGGAGAATTTTAAAATAATTATAGCCTGAATATTTTATTATATAATCTTAGTATTCCATATGTTGCAATTGCAGTTGGTCAGATTTCATTATATTAAGTAACATTTTAATAAAATATGAAAATCTGATTCCATGTTATTGTGGTCTTAGGATTATGACTTATAAGTTTGAATCACAATTTTTAACAAAAACAGTATTGAAACTGTCTTACAGTATGAGTTAGCGAAAGACGTTGTTCTTGTTTTAGCGTTTATGTATTAAAATATTTTACATGTTTCTGTTTCAGTTTTAGCTCCTTTTCTTCCCAGACTGTTCACTTCAAGAGGCAAGTCACATCTCTGTTAGAACTAATAATTGAGATAGCACAGTCAATTTTAACAGTTTCCTAATAAATTGTGAATCTCTGGTAATACAATCAAATCCATTGTAGTGACTTGATAATACTAACTCTTTTTCCTTTTCTTTTCCATTTATATTTTTGAATGCTGCAGTAGGACTCTTAAATACTTACCTTTTCTCTTAAGATTCTGAGAATGTAAATTTGCTAACAGTTTGTCTCCTGCTTAGTAGGTGATTTTTTTTCACCATGAAAAATATGTGGATGTGTTCTAATATTATAAGCGTTCATTTTTACAGAGAGATACAGTTTAGTAGATATGCAGTTTTCTTTTAAGAAAGTTTGTTGTTTGGGTTGGGTTTTTTTTTTTTTTAGAGCACTGATCTTTCATTAAAATAGGTCATTAAAAAATGAAGTAAATGTTTATCTACTCAGGTTTTATCAATTTTGTATTTTAGGAGGACGTTCGCTTTGTTGTGAAGATGCATTTCACTTGCTGAGACTTGTTTGTGTGTGTTTGAGAGGAGAATTTAGCCTTAATGACATTTTTGAAAGATACACGTTCTTAACTGGAGCATATTCATCGATTTTGTTATAGAGCATGGTGACAGCAACAAATATGCCACAGCTGAGCAAGGGATTCTTGATGGAATCTTTTGCTACTCTCTAAAAGAGTATTTTCTAGAAAGAAGGAAAGAAAGAAAGGAAATAAAAATAGGAGGATATGATGCTTTGAGTTATTTTAGGAAGACAAAGGGCTTTGGCAGGCATCTGGTTACTTGCGTGGGCTCAATCAACTCAGAAGCTGACTTCCTCATCAGCCTCACAACACTCTTGCAAGAATAAATACATGTTATTTGCTCCATTATATGAGCAGATTGAGCAACTCATCCAAATAAACACTAGGAAAGCCACTAACTGCCCTTAATGAATTTTAGTCTTACTGTATCATAACCTTCACTGCAGAATCTTCCTTTCTTCTTGGACATCTGTCTCGAGGTGGAAGGAGCTTCCCCCCCAGAGCAAACGGGCCAGGAATTTTGAGACAGATGCAGCATCCCAGCACTGCCATATCTCTTAGCAACTTTGAACTTCAGAGTAGAAATATTTCTAGAAAGCAGTGCTATTACTGATAAACAAGAGCTGATCTTCCATCTGAGCCAGCACGAGTAGTGAGTTCACACTGGCCTGAGGACTAAATGTGAAAAGCCTTCTCTCCAGGCTTCTTGGGAGTGTGCTGAGTGTATTGGCTTACTGCCCTGTGCTAAGGAACACACTAGGTCGGGGGATTTGACAGCTTGTATTATTATTAATGAGATGTAAGACCTTTCACTTCCAGGTCATCTGTTTGAAGTCCAGACAAAACTGGAGGTAACCAAACATTATCAACATCTGTTTTGTGGCCTATGCAAATAGGCCTTTTGTCTCATTTCAGACAAACTAATAGAACACCATAATTTTGACCAATTTCCAAATGAAAAAAATATTTGATGCTGTCATTAGAGAAAATTGTAATAATGACAAAAGTTGTACAAAACAGAGTTACTATTAAAGTTGTAGAGTAGTACAAAAAAAGATTTTTTAAAAAAGATAAATAATTTAGCCCATGGGGAAATGTTCTATTCCAGATTTTAGCAAACAGTCAATTTACATTTCTGAAATTATTTTGAAGTCTCGTGTAGGACCTGATGCAGCAATAAAAACACTAACACATCAAGGAACTGCAACTAAAGCCAAAAAACTTGCAAAATAAGTATTTTTTATTGAAAACTTATATATTTTTGCTTATCTTTAGATGTATAATATGCATTTCATATTTATACACATATATTTTGAGTTATGGTAACATTTCTTTTGGCAAAAGTCTGACATGGAATTTTCTTTACAAGAGTTGACCAGTGTAGTCAATCTCCAATAAGCAAAGCTGTTTGAAACTTTTTTTTTACCTATTCCTAAGGAGTAAAGGAGTTTTCTTGAGTTTCCTTCTGTTGCCATTCTCAAGATGTTAATAACATATGTAGTATTATTTCTATTGTTTTTGTTAGTGGACAAAACAGTGAGACAAACAGTAGATTCTCTTACTTAACAACAACAACAACAACAACAACAAACAACAAACAAAAAAACCAAAAAAACCCCACAAACTAGAGCCTCTACTGAGAAGGCAGATTTTCAAATTATTAGACTCTTCAGGCATGTAAAAATAATTTGCTTAAGGTCAACCAGAGAAATTTTTGTTGGATTATCTGCTGTTAGAGTAATGGGTTGAAAGAGAGGACCAAATAGGCTTTCTATTGTCTCCAACAGTGACCACAGCCTACTCAGGAGGTTTAGGGGGTAGAGAAAGAAATCATCTTCATCCTTCTCTCTCCTGGAGAACAAAGCATGACAGTGGTTCCAAGGGTGATCTCATCTTCTCTTTCCAACCCTTCCCCTCCTGCCCTGGTGTGTCCTCTCCCATGGGGCTGGGAGAGCCCTGTTGTCCATCACATCTCCCCTTCTCTGGCAGCAGTTGCCATCCACACGCCAGTGGCTCTGATGGTCTGGAGTGGCAAAAAGCAGCAAACAGAAGGGGAACCCAGCAAGGACTGTAGCAAGTACATAGTGGTGCTTCCTAATAATTCTCTCTCAGCCTCCAACAGCTTGTACCTCTGATACTTAGAGAGCCAGAGGTAGTCGTTTTTACCTTCCTTCCTTCCTTCCTTCCTTCCTTCCTTCCTTCCTTCCTTCCTTCCTTCCTTCCTTCCTTCCTTCCTGCC
>JAOTQP010000001.1:66362827-66375916 GCA_026413545.1 Cichladusa arquata | reverse complement strand
CCTCCCATTTTATCTTTTTCTTATGCTCTCACTTTTTTCTCTCTGTCTGGAGGTGGCTAAGATACCTTCAGCTTCCCATACTTCATGGTTTTTTTTCTTTAAGAAAGTATGTATGCGTATGTGCACACACAAATAAGCCAGTTAAGTAACAAATATAAAAGTTTAAATAGAAAATACAAAAAAGTCCTAATATTTCTCCTAGTTTTTCAAGCTTCCCAATGGAAACTCTTCTCTGAATTCAGCATGCACTACTAAGTAGGTTTTTTTTTTCCTTTCAAACTTCATTATTATTGCAAATTAGCATTCCAGATAGGAATATCATTGGGGCAGTTGCTTGTCTGGGAAAGTGACAGGAATGTGGAAGAAGAGTCATTCCGTTTCCCATTCTATGATAGATAACGTAACCACATAAGCCTTTTACTTCCAAACATGGATATTTAATTCAGCCAGATTTCCGTAGTTTCTGTTTTTTATGTATTCAGATTTTGATCCTCAAGTCTAAGTATAAAAAAGAAAAACATATTTATATGAGTTTAATTTGGAGTATAGATTCAGGCATAAACTGAAAACAATTATAATTATACTTTTGATATGTAGTTGGCTTTCACACTGAAAAAGGCCCACAGTTTCTATAACATACTATTTTTAGACAGCTCAGTGTTTATTCTAATCATTTTTTCCATATTACTATCCAAAATAGCTTAATATTTTATAAGGTGGTTGTCAGTCACATATGATAGTGCTCCTAAGGACAGCTTTGAAGAACTCTTCTCTTTGTACCTTAGTACACCCACTCTAAGTCTGAGCATCTTCAGCTTTTAAAATGGCAGCCAGATTTCCTGCTTTCCAAGCTTTAAAATTAAATGAGTTCAAGCTCTGTTGGATTGTATTTATGAGTAGCTCTGAGTGTGCTTCACGTGTTGTTACTACTGATACCAGTGTATTTAACTATTTTTCCGTAACTTGGAAAACTCTTTTAATTTGAAATTTCTAAGGCTGAAAAATTAAGCTTCAGTGGAGCCTATGACTTCACAGATCTGTAGCTTCTCCCTTTTCTGAGGTGCCACACCCTGGATGGAACTGGTTAATTCATCTAAGGTTGAGCTGATGAACTACCTGATATATAGGAGACTGCAGAAAGACAGGCCTAGACATAAAGGAAACTCTATCATTTTGCATCATATTTCATTCTCACTGTGTAATTAGTTCCCATGCAAAAATCAATTTATTCTTCATAGGAACATACTGGGACTGACCCACCATAGATTAGTTAAAGGAATATATCCAGAACTGTATTGACAGTGCCTGTGTTTAAACTAAGCACTTTCATTGACCTTTGGACAGGACGATTTTTTGCCTCTCTTTTTTCCCCTCTGGTGTTACAGAAGCAAATTAAAAGATAGTCAAGAAGACATTTTGGTTAGTCTTGGTTTAATTAGCCAAGAAATTTAACCAGAAATTGTACCAGAGGCAGCCTCAGCCCATGCTTTTAGCTTGGCTTTCTAAAGAAACAAGGTTTATGTAAGTACCCTCTGTTAGTCTCTATCTTTGTAACTTCTGATTCTGGAAGACATTTTGAACAAACTTTTAAATGGGAGTAAAGACTTGAGAAGCAATAAAATTCCAGCAATGGAATCAGATTGTTAAAGAAAAAAGCCTGAATGACAGAGCCTGTGACATCACTTCTTTCAGTAGGTACCAGAGGATCCTTGTGGAAGAGTCTTCTGAATTACCCTAACTGTGGGAGTATGATTCATGCAGTCAGCTAGTAGACACAGTTGCACTAAAGTTAGCTCTGGTGTTGTTTAGAGACAGATATATTTTCAGAAAATTTTGAAGCTAACAACTGTTGCATCTCAGGTGATTTTTCCAAACATATCTGTCAAGTTATATGCTGATCCAACAACTTACGTCTTTATTCCCACACAGATATAGGAGTTACTATCCATATACGTGAGCTTTAAAATATCATGAGCTATCTGAACCTAGGATTTCTGTTCACTATGGTCTCAAGAAATACAAGACTTACACTTTATCTGAAGAGCTTTTCTATAATGGAGACTGGAAGGAATGAAAGCTGAATGGCTTATTTCTTTAAATTTCTAATAAATTGAGCCCTATGGACATGACAAGGTACACAAACTGTACTGTATAAGATATCTGTCAAGTCTGGTTTGCTCAGGCTGGCATCTGGGATTTGATCCCTTGCGTTCCTGACTCGTTAGCTTGAGTTCTTGTTTCAGTGCTATACCATTATAGCAGGCTTCTCTCTCTGCTTTCTCCTTTCTTCTTTAAATGAATATTTAACATGTTCTTTTGAACATTTTTCTAAGGTGTAGTTTTTTCTGTTACATTTTGATTAAATAGCTTGCTATGGTGACTCTCTCCGAGAGAAGAATTGTTACTTATGTGAGCACGTTCAGCATCACTTAAGGTTTTCTAGGTTGAAAAATATCTTAAGATTTACCTGAGAATGAGGAAGGAGCTAGTGCAGGTCCTACTGCATCAGTCTAGAATACTGACATCTGGATGCACTGCTTAACAATCAAGTTCTTAAGTTTCTAAACCATCTTAATTTACTCAGTCTTTCCAAGGTATAGCTTTAGGCAGAGCACCCTGTATTAATCTAATTTTGAAGTGGCAAATGTGTGCATTGCAGTAGTGAGATCCCTATCCCAAATATTTACATTTCTGGCCAGGTGTAAGTCATTAGGGGTAGTCTTGACTGTTATTAATACCTGATCATCTGGCAGGTTGGCACTTGGACATGTCCTGGAAAAATGCTAAAGCCGTGTAAGCCATTTGGAAAGTCGGCACAGTTCAAAAGTTCTCATGCATGCCACAGAGGAAATCTGACTTTACCTGCAAAAGGGGGAAAATGTTGCTTTTCTGAGTTCCTTTAGGCTGTTAGATACACAGCTAATTGTTCCATGGAACCTTCAGTGGTTCAGTAAGACTGACTTTGATTTCGTGTTTTGTCTTTGCATATTCTCTAACTGTTCTATTTAGTGTTCTATCACACTTGGAACAACATAAAGAAATAGCTATTCCTAGGAACATTAGGAGGCATGTTTTCCCTCTGGAAGAAATACTATTTCATATTTTTCTTTTAATGAGACTATGAAGGTATGGAATTAAAATAATAATAATTTTTCCTGTGAAAGTGCATATGTCAATTCAAATATGTGAGTATGTATATGTTTGAGATAAAATTACTTTTTTTCTTCTTAAGCAATACTATTTTCACAATCTCATCAAAATTGTGTAATTCTTTCTTATGATTTTATTCACAGTTACAATATGCCAGATTGTTTTTATTTACATTTTCTTTTTAATCAAATACATTTGCTTGCTGTTATGGCAACCACTTAAGAGAATTGGGTTGCTTTAATTGTTTAGTCATTGTTGTTGAAAAAGACCATTTAAGTTGATCTTTGATGTTAGTAGTAGTAGTGCTACATGCTTTATGGAGGAAAGGGGGGAAAAGTGAGGAAAATCTTGAGTATCAGGGCCTATCCACACTGGCTGTGAAATTTAAACAAACAAAAAAAAATCATTCCCTCTCTCACAATGTGAAATGTGATTGTGCAGGAGTAAAAAGCCAACAAAATAAGCTTGGATATCTCTGAAAACAGGGGAAATGAATTTTGGATATTATTCAGTGGTCGAAGAGAAAACCGAGATTATAGTCATATTTAGACTTAGATTCTGGTTTTTGCATTTAAAAGATGTGCAAATTGTCTTTAATTAAACTCTTGAAAGTGATGTGTAAAGGGAGCTGTTCTTGTAAGAGCCTTGGCTTGAGTGAAGTTACTGCCTTCAACTATTTGCTATAGCGGAGAACAGATTGGGGGCAGCCATCCTCATGTAAGTTCAATATATTTACTGCAGGAATCTTTTTAAAGGGTAGTTTGAATCAGATTTATGATGACAATGGGAACAAAAATAGACTAAATTCTGTGAATTGTTTAGGAATCTTACCTTGTTTGCTTATTTACTTGGCACTGCATGTGTTATATTAGATGTTAATTGGTTGAAATACTTTTCAGACTAAAGAGCTTTTCCCAAAGGATTCTGGTACCTATCTCTCTTTCTACTTCCATGCTATGTGACTTTCATTTCAAGAAACTGAAGTTGTGTGCTTGTGCATGTGTTACATCTAAGTTGTTTTTTTAAGTATAAGGATTTTTATATATTTCAAATGCAGCTCAGTGGCAGGTACACCTGGCTTTACAGTTAAAGTGCTGAGGAAATTTCACTTGTCTTATTTCAGGCACCTTGTGAGTAATTTTTAGGTATAATTCTTATTACCTAAAATTATTGTTTTAAGTGTCATATCAAATTACAAAATACAATTTATGAAAACTATTTTACATAGTAAAAGTATTGGTTACAGTTAATCTATGTTGAATTTATGTATATGAAAAAGATCTATTTTTTTTCTTTTAAACCAGCATCAGTTAAAAATTAAATATGCCAACATCCACTCTTTTTTTTAGAGTAATTACCATTAGATTGTAAAATTAAATTGGTTTAACTGATTGGATATGTTTTTAAAGTACTTGTCCCAGCTAATACCTTTCTCTTTATGGGTGATCACCAAAATTTTATTTTAAAAGTTAGACTTTTAGGTCTGCATTAGGTAAATTTCTTTTTTTTCATGTATTTTTTTCAGCATATAAAAGCATATACTTCATCTTCCTTAGAAGTAATTGTGCCCAATCTTCTTAGCAAATATACCTCGAGTGTAATTTTCAGGCTCATGAATGCAACAGATGTTTAACTCTTGCAGCTAAAAATGACAGTTTATGCAAATGAAAATGTTTGAAAAAATAAGTTCAAAATACCACTCTTTAGCAGCTTTCCTTAAGAGGTGTAATATTGTATTAGCAGGTAGCAAACTTTTAAACCTAATAGAACTTTTTTCTTGGATTGAACTTGAAAAATACAAGAGCTAAGTTACAGGAACAGGGAATGAAGTCTGTGTTTAACAAAAATTACACTGGGGAGCAGGGAAGTTTCATTCTGCTTTTGTTCACTGGGACCTTCTAATTTCACAATCATTTACTTTTGGAAAGAAAATATTATTTTAAAAGGTAGATGCCTGGTAGAGTTTATTTTAGCAATGTAAATCACATGTGCTGACCACAGGGATCAGGCAAAAGGGAAAATCCACCATTTGAACAGATTGCTAGACCTGTGGGTCTGCAGTAAATTCTGGTCTTGTTTTAAGGCCAGAAGTTCTCTGGTAGGTCGCTGCCTTTCTGCTGCGGGCGCCCCGATCGCTTCGGGGAGCTGTGGAAGAGGCGGCGAAACGATCCCTAAAGAGAGATGCTTTTGCTTAG
Source organism: Cichladusa arquata (assembly GCA_026413545.1). NCBI lineage: Eukaryota > Metazoa > Chordata > Aves > Passeriformes > Muscicapidae > Cichladusa > Cichladusa arquata. The sequence goes on along the minus strand of JAOTQP010000001.1, from coordinate 66,370,571 downwards.
AGTCCCAAGAGCTGACAAGCACCCTAGACGCGGGTCCCCTCCACAAACGCCAGCTTGTCGGGCGAAGCGGGGCAGCCACAGGTTGGCTTTTGCCCCGGAGCCAAGGGAAGGGAAGGGAAGGGAAGCGCCCTCGGTGCCGCCTGCGGTCCGTGCGCTGCGCGGGGAGCGCCCGGCAGCATCCCCGGGTGCCGCAGCTCCGGGTGCCGCTGCCCCGGGCAACACAGCCCCAGCCCCGGCCTTCTGCGGGGCCGCAGCCGCGCTGGAAATGAATATTTACATCTCCTGGAAAAGCGCAGCTCGCCACCGCCGAGGGGCCGGGCGGAGGCTGGAGCCGAAGCTCGTTATCCTTGCCGAATGCGAATGAGCCCGTCCCGCGGCTCTTGGCTCAGGTGTGCTCAGCTTTTGTTTCATTAGATTATCAATTGGGTTTGGGAAGGAGACCCAGAGCTTCCCGATAGCTCGGTACCATATGGAAAATCTGCGCTATTTTGATTATGCTCTATGTAAACATTTTAATATCGGATCCTTAAAATCCAGAGACTGTCCCAAAGGGGATTAAAACATAATCCTCTCTCTCTATAGCTGTAGTGGATTAATTTCGTATTCTCTCAGTGGCTGGCTTGCTCCCTGAAGGCAACAACAAAAAGACTCAGTGCTCCTTAAACATGCTATGGAATTGCAAGTTGTAATTGGAGATTTCCAAAGGACAAGTGTAAAAATGAAACACTGCTAATACCGATTTTTTTTTTTTTTTTCATTTTGTGCTTTTAAGAAGAGAAAAAGTCTGTAAAGATTTTTTTTAAACTTAGTTTGAACACCCTCTTTCCCGAAATCCCATAATGTGATTTGTATTTATTTTGCTTTCTGGATTTTTTTTTTCTTTGTTCTTTTTGTTTGTTTGTTTGTTTTTAGGGTTTGGTTTGGTTTTTTTTTTTTCCCCTGAAACAACAACAAAAACCACAAGAAAACCTTTTCTCATCTGAAAAGTACGATGATGCTTATTCCCTGTCGCATTGATATATCTGACATGTTTACCTTGCAACAAATCTAGGGTGTCATTTGAGTAGAATGCAGGGCAGGTGCGAAGGTAACAGTCTGAGAGGGAGCTCAGAGCCTTTTCTCGGGAGGAGTAGAAATCCAGAAATTCCCCGATTTCCCCTGCCTTCAATAACGGGCTGTGAAGTGACTGTTCCCTTTCCCTCCGCGTTCACCCCTGCTTTTGCAGCTCTGCCCCCTGCTCCAGTCCGTGAGGGCACATCACCCGCTAACCGGGGTGCACCATTGTCTCCGCCTGAATGGCAGATTATAGGGTTTGGCCTTTTGGTCACTAAATAGCGGGGGCTTTATTTTTATTTTAGCCACACAACACCAGGGAAAAGAGGTAATTGGATTAAATTGATGTTCTTCCTTCTGGGATTCAGCAAAGCCCACAAACGCCTCCTTAAAGTGATAGAATATCGGGTCGTTTCCAGGACGCGCTTTGCTCCCCGCACAAAGGCCGGGAGCCCATCACCCTGCGCCGGGCCAAGTGTGCCCGAGAAGGGCCAGAGGAGGGGCAGGGCGCTCTGCTTGAGAGGGCAAGTGCTTCTGCAGGGCAGGGAGCCGCCGGCTGCCCAGACCCCCCTTCTGTAAACACAAAGAAAGGGGGCCTGGGGAATAGAAACCCAAATCCACTTGTAATCGTACAAGAGAATCGGGCGTAATTACTTGAGCAACCTAGATGAAGATTGATGAGGCTTTAAAGCGGCGTTTCGGATCGATCACCCTGCCCTTTGGAGCCTGCAGCCGGGCTTCCCCGGCTCGGATCGGCTCCTTTCCCACCGCCAAGGGAGGGAGAGAAGATGGAGGCGAGACTAGGAGAGCAGCAAGGCAAGCCCAGCGCATGTGATTCCGATCAGCTGACTGGGGTCAAGAGGCTACCTCGGTTTATTAGGAGATGGAAAACAATAAAATGAAAGAAAATAGAGTTTGTATCAATATTATCCCGTCTGCCACGCTGGGCTGCTGAAAGCTGTCACTGAAACTGTGTTTTAGCTTCCCCCTGTACGCACAGCAATCCCTGCCTTCCTCTTTATTTATTTTGCAACGTAAATGACAAAATATTGTGCAATAAGGGCTCAAATTGGGTGTTACAGTAAAGTAAAGCATTAACATGACAGTTAGATGCGCCGATACAGGAGTAATTTGGGCTAAGTGAGTAATTTGAAGAGCTGCTTGCAAGAGCTGGTAGTGAAGTGTTCGTGTAGTGCTGGGGGAGGAGGAGAGGGCGCATCCGAGGCGGTGGCCCCGGTGCGAGCCGCAGCCCCGGGCTCGGCTCGGCCTCGCCAGCGCCCGCACGGCGCGGCTGGAGGGGCGAGCGGCGGGCACGGCAGCGAGAGGCTCACGGCTCTCTGCCCTCTGAGCTGGGGTCCCTTTTTGCAAGGAGATTTTTTAACTCCCTTTAGGTTTTGCGTAAAACAACCAAACCCTGTTTAGTACCTCCTGATGTGGTCAGTTTGCCAGTTTCTAAAAGGCGCATCGGTCAGGTGTCATAGCCAGCTTCTCAATACTGGACTTTTATTATTTATGTGTCACATGCGTGTTTGTACATCCATGTGGCTCTGTGTCTTTATGTATGTGTATACAAGTTATCCCACAGGCTTTCGTGGTTAAATCTAGAGGAATATTTTATATATAATATTTTCGTCGGAGCAAGTAAGCTTCCTAAACACGGCCGCTGTCAGCTTTAGCAGAAGATTGCATTGATATTGAAGATAAGATGGTGAAAAAGCGATCCTCTTGTCTTTAGGATTAAAGAAGCGTTGTTTTAATTTTTGTTTTCCTGAATTAAAATCTAACAGTTTGTGTGGAGGCTGCCTTTTACAATAGGTTTTCCCCTTCCCGTCTTTTCAATGCCCATGAAAGCGTCTCGTTAAGGAATATATTTGAGCGAGGTATTGTTACGGTAATTTTGAAAGGATAAGCTGCAGCGAGTTGAAACAAAAATTATTTTGCCGTAAATGTATTTATCGATGCTAGCCTTTGTGTGCGTGAGGTATTGAAATAGGTTTTAAAAAAAGAAAAACAAAACAAAAAAAGAACAAACCTAAACAAACCCCCCCCCCCCGACATTTGGCGTTGCTTGTCCGAGTTGAGGTCTGGATCCAGAGTTAAAAATGATGCCCCCAGGCCTCGCAGGGTCAGTGTGGCGGCAGGAGCTGCGGGCTGCCCGGCCCTGCGCCCCCGGCCCGGCCCGGCCGCCGCGGGGACCCTGGGCTGCTAGAGAGGAGCGGGGTGGAACGAGCCGCCGCTATCGCGCATAAACCATGATAGTGTTAACGAGGAGCAAAAGGGCATGAAAAGAGAGGGGACCCTCTTCTAAGAGGCAGCTGTTTTTCACCCTAACCCCTCCGAATTTCGCTGCTGTGATTTATCTCGCAGCACCGGAGCTCACCAACTCGCTTGTGCCCCGGCCGCGGAGTTCAAAGCCTGGCCGCGGGCAGGAGGGGGATGAACACGGCGTTTACAAACTGGGTTTACGAGGGGCTCGCCGGGCGCTGGCTCGGCGGAGGGAAGGGCCACCGGGGATGGGCCGGCCGGGCGCCTCCAACCTGACGCCGCTGCCCTTGCCTTGCAGGCCCCGTGGTGCTCAGCACGCCGGCACAGCTCATCGCCCCCGTGGTGGTGGCCAAGGGCACGCTCTCCATCACCACCACAGAGATCTACTTCGAGGTGGATGAGGATGACTCGGCCTTCAAGAAGATCGACCCCAAGGTGAGTGCGGCGGGCGGGCGGGCGCGGTCCCGGTTCCCGGTCCCCTGTCCCGGCACACGTGCGCCGGGGCCGCCCCCTCATTCCAAGCTCCGCTCCCGTCTGCCGCCTTTCGCTGCATTAAAAAAAAAAAAAAAAAAAAAAAAAAAGGCACAACGTATAAATGATGTTAAATCCTCTATTACGGCAGCGTGCGCGTTTTCCAGCAGCCTTTCGCGCGGTGCTTTTGTATGAACGTGGTCAGATTTAGTAGTTAAGCCAATTGCTCTGAAATCCCTGGAGGGAGCAGCAGTCCTAGCCCGCAGCCTTCCCGACACACAGCGGAGGGTTTTACCCCTTCCGAGGTTATCGGAGAATCCCGTTATTTCAAAAACGTTACTTTCCCCGTAAGAAAATACGGCGCATTTTGTAAACACTTTGTAACTGCTAAAATGAAAGTTAATGCTTGTTTTCTGTGGGAAAAAAAAAAAAAAAAAAGAGAAAATGGGGGAGGGGGGGAATAGACAAATACCGAAGACTTGGTTCCTGGGAAAGCTCTGTTTTTTTCTGAAGTCATTTACTACTACCAATTCCCCAGCGCCGCCCCCCTTCCCCCTCCCTTCCGTGGAAACCTCCAGCCGAGCCGCAACAGAGCAGGGGTGCGTGACTTGAGCGGAAACCTTTGCGTGGCTTTCTCCCCGCGGGAACGGCGCGGGGGATGCCACGCGGGGGAGGAGGGGGCAGACGGAAGGGATGTGTCTAACAGAGCGCTCCTCTCGCCTGCATCCCTTTTTATTCTTATCGCTCTTGCGTTATTTCTTTGCTATTGCTCTGGAAAGTGTTGGAAGAGAGGAAATAGGAGAGGTACTTTTACAAAGACCTTGGGGTTTGGGGTTTTTTCATGCAAAAATACTATAGATAATTTCCAAGAAAACTCCTCGTCTGAATACGTTTTTAATGGAATGATTTCTGTTTGTCGAGTAATTTGTCAAACTCGAAACTTTTTTTGCAGTGCTGGGGTAAAAGGTTTCTGTCAGAATCTCTGGGTGTAACAGTTCGCTAAAGGGCACCCGCTGGAAATAGTTGCTAGTGGCTGTCACACAGGAGATCGGCCTCTTCCAGCACTTGTTGACTGTTTGGACCCTAATCAAAATCCGCATTGTGAATCTGCGGATTGGTTTAAAAGCCATTTTAAAGAAATGCATCCTGAGAGGGACCAGGCAGTGCGGTACCAGCCCGCTTTGGATTGCGGGCAGTTTTGTAAGCACGCACATGTTATTGCCTCTGAATGCCCTGGGAGCTCAGGGGCTTGATTTCTGGGAGTGCAACTGGCAATCTTATCACATTCGTAACAGATTTGTAGGTCAGAAGTAATATTGTTGTTCACTTTATTGGTGCTGGCTCTCACCTATAAATTTTATTTTCTGCTTTATTAGTACCTGCACCAAATTGCTAGTTTCATCAGGATCACTGATGATCATCAGAAAACACTGCTTCACAGATACGTTGTGTTTCCTCAGCTTTGTTCAAAAGCCAGCAGAAACACAACAGCACCTTATAATAAACCCTTCAAAACAGACTTCTTTCCTGACTGCTGGAAATGTGTAACTATATTAATAAGTACGCTGGTGTCTAACAGTTGTTGATAGGTGATCTGGAGCTAAATTCCAATATGTTTGTGCAACCAATATTTCCCTATTCTACAAAATTATTCAAAATGCAAAGTCAGGAGTCTGCCCTTAAGTTTTCTGCTTTAGAGGATTTTAGCAACTATCCACAGAAAGGCAGAGTCCATAGCTGCCTCGGGTTTTTCAAGTGGAAAACTTGATCCGATATTGAAACACTTACCCATATGTATTTTACTTCATTTATTAGCTTGTAATTAAATAAATCAGCAACAGAAATTAAAATCTAAATCACAAAAAGTAATTATCCAGTGTATTTCAAGTGCATTTTCAAATATATAATTCCAATATTCAAGCGTTATTATATAAGCAGAATCCAAATTTCTTTTGAATATATTTAAATAACATTTCAAGTATATTTATGGAATGTTAGAAATAGAACAAGCAATATATATGAAACGAAAAATGTAAACTTGTTAAGTTCAGACACTTCAAAAGACAATTAACAAAAGTACCGTGATAAAATCTACCTTTTTAAATGGTATCTTCTTTTTAGCAGAAAATGTCCTTGAAGTATCCAAAATGGCAATTTAACTTCTGTTCACCAAATCACAAAACACCAACATCCACAATTTCAAAGACAATGTGAGATCACAATATTTGATACAAATTAAAAGGTACATTAGGGTTTGTTCAGGTGGCATATCCAAATAGCTTTTACTCACAGAAGGCTTACATAAAAATACCGGGTTTTGTTATAATCCGTTGGTACCGTTTTTTAGGCAGAATGGTCACAATCAAATTACGGCAAATTTTCCTTTCCAGGTAGCACGTTCTCCTTTTTTTCTTTCTTTTTCTTTTTCTTTCTTTTTCTTTTTGTTTTTCCCCCACGGGGAACTGCAAAACTGTGACGAAGAGGAACGATGCTTGCTGTTCTCATTTGTTTTTCTTTGTGAAGAGCCTAAGCTATATTCCTTTTTAAAAGAGAGTATTATTTGCATTATCAAGTGGAAATATATGACTTTTCAAACAGGCATCTTAAACTTCATCGGGAAATTAGCAGATTTATCGGTCAGGCCAGTTTTATAGTTACCCTCTAAAGTTTCTCCAAACTTTTCGGGTTGGTAAGTATTTCCCTAGCCAGTCGCCACGTTTGTTTGGCCGCGTTTTCCAGGGCCGAGTGAGGTTTGCCCTGAAAGAGGTCTAAGTTGGGCAAGAAGTAGTGCGGGCACCTCCTGCACTGGAGGCACGAGATGAGCTGCAGCAAAATCCCGTTGAGCCGGTCCCCCAGGCACGACTCGTCCCAGTCCGATTCGCGGGGATGCTTTTCGCATTCGTAGGAAACCAGAGTCTTCATGTGATAATTATTCAGGGGCTGGCCCGGCAGCTCCAGGTGACGGTCCCGTAAGGTTTTGAGGATGGAGAGGCATTTCTTCCTGCAGCCGCCCATCTGCAGTCTATTCTCAGCTTCCGCGAACTGCAGCACCCAGGCATCGCTCTCGGCAGAGCTCTGCTTGCCGGCCAGAGAGTGGCACTCCTTGGACAAGAGGTTGAAGCCTTCCGCCTTGACCTCCGCCACCCGGTTGGGTCCCGGCCAGGGGATGTGGGGAAGCGGCCAGTGTGCAGCACTCCGCGGCCAGATCCCCGTGCACTTGAACGCCGGAGTGATCTGCACCACGTACCGATCCCTGATCCTCAGCTTCACTTCGCTGGTGTCCGCCACCATCTTTACCACGTCTCTGTAACTGCACTTATCCACGGCTTGAGCCACCAGAGTCTGGAATCTGGACCGGATTTTGCGAGCGGAGAGGTAGCCAGACGCCGTGATGAACTCCACCCAGAGGGACATGCTCCTCTTGCGCCCGTCGCTTAACTTTAACACAGCGCAGCCCGGCAAGGAGCCGTCGTCCACGAAGTTGAAAACCCCCATTTGGTTCAGATACAGCACGACTTCAAACTCCGTGGGGGAGATGACTTCCAGCCCCTCGTAGCGATTGTCCATCTCGTTCAAGGAACTGATGAAGCGAGGCTCCTGCACCTCCACCTCCTTCAGCACGTCCGACACCACTTTGCAGACTTCTCGGATCGTTTTGGCGATTGCAGCTTTCCTGGCTTGGCATTTCTCATTGTAGTATTTATTCAAATGATACACCAGCTTGGCCTGGGCCGCGATCATGTTGGGGCAGAGATCCGGGTTGTATACCGGAGTCTCGCAATAGGCTGTGGGATCCAATGCGGCTGCTAAGGCTGGAGCCAACTTCAGAGGAGAAACAGGCTGCCGCACTCTGAAATGTAACAAATGTTTTTCAAAATGCGCCGGGGCTGCTGCTCCTCAGATGCTCTCTTCCTGCTTTTTTAGATCAGCCGTCTTGAAGTGTGTGTGGCGGGAG
>JAOTQP010000001.1:66348977-66361148 GCA_026413545.1 Cichladusa arquata | reverse complement strand
TCCCCTTTTTTTAAAGGGTCCGTGAGTGAGAGGGAAGCATCGAGAGCAGCACCTTTCCCAGCAGCGAGAAAAAACAAAAGTTGCACTGAGACACAGCGAGGGTTCCAGTAGTCAAAATAATAAAACCTCTTCGTATTTATTTATGTTTTCCCGTAGTAATCACCGTGTGTATGCAGGGCGGTTAATCAGATGGTGGAAAAAAGTGCCGTGTGTGTATGTCAGAAGAAGCTGGCTGTTGGTTTGTATAAGAGCCCAGATGCACTCGTGTGGAAATTATAAAGGCAGGGCCAGGCAGGCGAGCGGCCAATCGCCACTGGGCTCGTCACTGCAGCCTCTTTCAGCTCAAACCCGGCTAATTAATCCCTCTCTAGGAGATAGATATGTATACACAGCCACACGCACACGCAGGCACATATAGAAAGGTAGAAGGTTACTGGCTAAAAAGCCGCCCTGGTCCTCTGTGCACTCGGAAATCAAGAGAAATCGCTCTCCTTTGGGTGTAACTTGAAGGGTATTGACGTTTCGAGAGGACTTGGCAAAACTGTGCCGCTCCGTACTGAATCCCTGCGTGCCTCCTCATGGCCGGGACGTGAATGCAGGTGTATTAATGGGCATCCATCAACTAGGGAGCTACAGACCGGGCTCGCTCCGGCAGGAGCACAGGCGTAAATTCATTAACCCCCACTTGGCGTCACATCACGCTGTCCTTCTCCTCCTGATAGTTGTCTGTAACTGCAAGCGAGAAGTAGGTTTGGATTTGTTTTTTTTTCCCTAATGAACCGGCCAGTGAACGAGGCAGCGGATTCACGGCAAATTTAGTGTTCTTTGGAATAAAATATTGCTCAGAAGTCCACGATTTGTATTGTTTTAAAGGATCTTCTGACAGGCTCTAATCGATTTTGAGTTTAATGCATTTCGGCATTGTCTCTGCCTTGCTTTTTTTATTTGTACCTTATGAAGGGAGAATCAATCGCTAAACATATCTGTCAGTTCTTTTTCACGTTCCTTCCAAAAATCAAGTAGCAGATACAGACAGTAAATCTACTTTGCCAATTCTTAGTGTCGTTTTTATATTCTGTATTGCGCTCCGATATGTTGCGAGGAGTGGATGTTCGGCTGCTTTTCGAGACGCACTATAAGTACCTATTAATTTCAAACCTGGAGGATTTATCGTACAGCGAGCTGTGCTAGCAAGCTGCGCTTAGTAAATGTGCACACGGGAGGCACGCTAGCGACTGCAAACATGCTGGCTTGCTTGTCTGACAGTTTGGGGTTTCGCTTGTGTGATGTGTAATTAGCAAATTTCGCCTTCGGTACTTTAAGTGTTGGTAATCGGGACCTTTATTTGCGAATAAGCTGGGGTGGTAAGCTCTTCTGCTTCATTCAAGAGAGCCCTAAATTATATACATACATATATATATATATATATGAAAAAAAAAAAAAAAAACAAAAAAAAAACAACACCAAAGCTTTTGATCGCTTGGAATCTTTAGACTACTGCCCGACTGCCTTTTCCTAAAGTAATTGTCACGGGCATATCAGTCGCTGAGGAGAAATCACACCACAAAGAACATTTCACGACGTTTATTTAGCGTACGAACGCGACCAACTTTATTGCACATAGCGGAGAATTTGTGCTGCGCGCTTGGCTCCCTCGGTCTAGCGGTTATATGGGTGTTCCCGTGCCGCTCCCGAGGAGGAAGCCGACCGCAATCCTTTCCTGCTCATGAGCTGAGCAGGGCTGGGGCTGTCGCTGAAAAACTGCAGGTGACAGGTCGTGCCGAAGCAGCTTACCTCTTCTCGGCCGCAGCCCTTAGCCGCCGGCAGAAGGGCGGCCACTTTCTGGCTGTTCGGGGCGGCGAGGAGGCAGTTTCCTCCCGGGCTTTCGCCCTCCTCCGCTGAGTTCCCCGGCCGGGCGCCGGGCGGGACACGCGTGCCTCCCCCCGGCCGCGGCGAGGACACAGAGCGCCGGTGCCGGTGCCTCCCGAGCCGCCGCGGAGGAGCGCTGCCGCCGGGCCCGGGGCTGCCGCCTCCCTCCCTCCCTCCTTCCCTCCCTCCTCCCCGCGGGTGGCGGCGTGCGCGGCCGCGGGCTCCGGCTGCCCCGGCCTTCCCGGAGCAGGCGCTTCAGGACTTGGGGCTGGCTCCGAGGGCACGGGCGGGCGCCTCCCCGCCGCTCCTGCCGGCCGCTGCCCCCGGCTGCGCGGGCAGCCTGCTCGGCGGCGGGGCCTCTTTCCTTTTTCCTCTTTCCTTTTCCCTCTTCCCCCTTCCGCGGGGGCCGGCGCACGCAGAGCTGGCTCGGCGGCACCGCCACGGCCCCGGCGGCGGGCGGGGAGGGGGAGGCACCTCTCCGGGCCGGCACATCCCGCCCCGCTGGCCCAGGATGGGGCCGGCACGACCCCGCCCGCCCCTCGGGGCCGGGGGCGACGCGGGTCGCGCCGTGCCCGCAGAGCCGGGGCGGTGGCGGCCGCAGCAGGGCACGGCTGGGCTGAGCTCTGCGAGGAAAAGCGGTCAAGTTGGGACCGACTCCGGCGGGCGGGTGCCGGGGACCCACTGGTGCGGGCAAAGGCCCGCGGCAGCCCCGGTCCGGCCCCGGTCCCGCCCGCTGGAGCCGTCCGGCTCGAAACCGCCGGCGCTGCCGCGTCGGGGCGGCTTCTTTGGCATGGAAATGTCAAAGAGCCTCTTTCTCGCAGGGTCACAGACCAGCGCCGGGTAAAACCGAAAGTTACAGCGGGCGGACAAAAGGTTGTCCCTTCCTCCCTTTCCGCCGAGGGAACAGCCCTTTCCTGCCGTGGGGGCACCCCTCAACTTCCCAGAGATGCAGGAGCCTCAGAGCTGCACGTTAGTGATGGGGATGTTCCCGGCCAGGTTTTGGGTTTTTTTGCCCCCTGGGTTTTGGCTTGGCAATTCCAGTTGCCAAAGGCAAAAGTGGAAAGGTCGTGCGTTGACGCTGTCAGAAGTCGTAACATTCATAACGTGGCAAAATTAATTTAAACAAAAATTAGGTCTTAGATACTAAACCAGAGTTTTCAATGTGTAGTGCTAAGATTAAGCTATGATACCAAGTAATGCAGGTTATAAGTATATATTGTATCTCGGTGGTTACGAGAAATATTAGATTTAGGCTTGACTGGGTGATGTTTGACACTGAAGGTCGCTATTGACTCCACTCTATCATTCCGTTTCATGCACCAAACATTTAATAGTTTAAAAATTTGCATATTTAGGCATCACGGACACCACTGAAATGTGACTGTTGAAGTGACTTAATCGTTTAACATGACAAGAAGTCAGTTTGGTTTAGACATCGAAAATAATTATCTATATGACTATATATAATATAAAAATATAGGTATTTTTCAAAGCTTCTGACCATTTACTGCAGTTAGTTTTTCTCTGTAGTTTTTAATACATCCTTGGTAAACTACAAAAGGAATACCTTTTCAGCAAAGAATTTTATTTCTACTGGGTTTATTGAGTATTAAGTTGTTTTGGAAAAACATTATTAAAGTCACCTCATTAAAATGATGATTGATCATTTGTCATGATAATGGTACCATATGATATTGGTGACTTTTACCAAATTGCTGTTTTCCAGATATTTCCCCTAATTAGGGGGTATTATAGCAGTATTTGTTGAGTTCTGCTTGTTATTTCAAATGTTTGAAACTACATTGCCTTGTCATGTAGTGCTCATGTTAGCCAAAAAGCCAAATGGTGTTGAAAATCTTTGTATTTGCCCATGTCCCCAAATTGCAGTTTGAAAGGAGGAAAAAAAAAAAGTCGCCATACATATAAATTTAACCAATAATTTCTTTTTCATATGGTGAAAAGTGTGAGTTAAAATGCACATGCAGATGCATATCTACACAAAGGGCTTGCATGGATATCACTTTATATTTCTTATTATATAGTGATAGTTCTTCCACACACAACTGCTCATGAATTTTAAAGTTTTATTTTTTAATATCTGTCAATTGCACTAGGGAGGTAGAAAGAAAAAAAATGAAGCTGAGTTGATTAAATTATTTATCCCTACTGCTGAAGTGAGTTTGAAGGCTCATTGAATGTATCTGATTTCTTGGCTCCTCTTTCTCCCCTTCCCCCCTCAATTCTTCCTGGTTATTTCATCCATATCATCCTGCCAGCAACAATAAATTCACTTTTTTTTTTTTTTCCAAGTAAGAAAACTAAAGACAGATATTTGTGCTGGGTTTGCTATGTGTGTCACATTTTATAAAATAGGATGCATATTTTTTTTTTTTTTGTGATAGAAGTTGATGGTACCTTCAATTTTCTGTATTCTTACTTTATAATTTACTTTTTGCCTCCACCTTCAAATTTAGGAACAAATGCAAAGTTTAAATATAAGTTGCTATAATGTTTGCAAAATCCAAATTTAATAAATTTATACACTTCGTTGCTAAGACTTGTGGGTCTTATTTGGTACACAAGCATTTTTTTTGGTACACGAGCATTCTTCCTCTGTTGTGAACAGTTTTCTGCAAATTTTTAAATTTTTTTTCAGAAATTATGTCATAGTTCCTTTTACAGTACAAAGTTAATATTCATTAGTGTTAAACTTAATGTGCATGTATTTTCTTCCTATTAAAAATTAAAGAAAAACATTAAGATAGTTTGCATTACTGTTGGACTTGGTCATCCTAGGTCTTACGGATGAGCTGTTAATGCTTTAAATTCCTCTAATCTGCAATCTGTTAAGGGAAAAACAGGAATTGATTTGTTTTCTCTAAAATGTTGTGTCTCAAAAGTAAACATGGAGCTTGCACAACTGTGATTTTGGCTAGAACTGCAGAAACATGTAGGCAGGAAAAAAATGCATTGAATTATTCATTTGATTCGCTTATCCATCAGCTTCTCCAAATCCAGACATTCCTTATAGTACAGCATTTTACTTAAGTAGTCCAACATTGGGGTTTGTTTTTGTTTTTTTTTTTTTTTTAAAGACCTCTAGCTTGGAGAATGTTCTTTTTTTGCTGAACTGCTAGAGCAGTGCAGAATCAGTGGGGATTAGCACCTTTTAATCTACTACATCTGTAGTGGGTCATCCAAACTGCAGAACTCTCATTACTCTCTATTGCTGCATATGATTAAATGACTGAAAATATTGAACATTGCCCTTGAAAATAAAGCTGTATGTGTTGGATGAGCAGCTTCTGAAGACTTCATGTCTAAACTAATCTTTCCCCTTGGTAACTTTAGCCCTGGAATACGAGAGAGGACTAGAATGTTAGAAAATGTAAGTTGAAATTGAAGTATGGGAGCATTTGAAATGCATCATTATATAGATCATGGCATCACACAATATGCTATCTTAGGAGTTACTCAGCAGTTTATTGGCCCAGTCAAAATGGGAGGGTGGTATGTTGTGAACATACTTATTTTTGAGGCTGGTGCTTTTCTGTAAGCTGGTTTCATACTGACTAGCAAACTGCATCATCTCGTCGGTAGCTGCTGAAGATACTGAAATTAGCCTAAGACATTGCTTAACACCTTTGAACACTGGCCAAGAGGAAGTTATAAGTAAGCACCATTTTTTTCTATACATTTGGTCATATTATGTGTTTATTGCTAATTTCCATGCTGCCAATACTGTGGGCATCTTATGTCCCTCCAGCTCAAAATGAAACTTTGCCCTCTCTCTTTACAATTACGTGAGTATGGTAAATTACCTGTGTAATTCATTTCATCTCGATTTAGCTATGAGAGGACATACCTAACATATTTCAATGCAGACTTCTAGTTTTAATGCAGTGTATAGCTGTCCAATATTTTCTTTCCAAATAATGGTGAAGGGAGGAGTTGAGTGAGTTGATCGTAAGTGATTAATACGTTTCGTTGAACCTTGTGAAGGCCCTGCAAATAACTGCCCATGCACTTCCCTTTGAGCCTAAAAGCACTCGTGACATCATGGGCAGGATCAGGGCCAAAACACTTGGAGGTTAGCATTTGAAGAGGATGAGATACAGTGAGCCTCTGAAATATCTAATGTATCAAATGCACACGTTGGTGAGGAAATATACTTTTGGCTCAAATATCTACACTTCTGTCAAGCAGCACTCCCCTATAATTTCATTGTGCTTTAGCCATAGTGTGAAAATAGCTTCTTGAGAAAGGACATTGCTGTTTTGTCCATATTTTAACAACATGCTCTCACAAAAATGCCCCCTCAATACTCTCTAAAACCCTTCTGAGGAGGGTGAAGTTATTCAGAGAAACAAATGAAAGATTATGCTTTCTGCATCTCCGATATTTTTTCATCTACTTTCACATATTCAGGACTATTTCTAAACTCCCTAAAACTGCAGAGTCTTTTAGCAGTCTTAAATATAAGCAACTTGCTCACTAAGAACACTTATTGTTCCTAAAAATATTATCACTATAACTGTAATAGAAACCTGTCAACCAACTTATTATTTAAGGGAGAGGTGACATCTTTTCAGGAAAAATATGATACTTAGATCTTTTGGCCTTTAAAATATTTTACCACCACCACTCTGAACTTTTATTTTTTTACTGGTGGAACATTGTCACTGTAGAACACAATATTTTATCTAGGGGAAATTTGAGCCTCTTGTTAAGAGCGGCAAATCACTCCAGTTGCCCCTTACTTGAATTTAAAATTTAACCTACATCACCTACTGTCCTTTCTACTTTTCCCTACCAGTTTTTAGGCCAGCTCTAGGACAGAATATAAAGGAGTAGATCCTTTGTGGCAGAGTACTGGTGTCACTGAAATGAGAAAGGCTATGGAAATAGCATGTAGTCCTGTAATTTCATAAATATCCAATCAAATTGTTGAAAGAGAAACACTAGCTTGTGGAAATCCCTGTTTATCTGAAAAGTATATTACTCTCAATTTTTCTTGATAGTTGAAATAGATTTTGCCTTTTAGACAGTTATCATTTGTAACATATTGGTACCATTGAAAAGAAGATAAAAATTTACAGTGTATCTGTTAGGGTAGTGACAGTGTTGTCTCTTAAGACTCTTTAGTTTTAGATGAGGAAAATGAGATGTCTGTATGATTTCACATTTGTGAATCATATTTATTTACTGTTTTAGTTGATAAAAAATTTTATTTTGTAAAACAAAAGGAAGCTTTCAGGGGAAAAGTTATGGGGCTTTACTTTTTTTCTTAAGGTCAATACTGCTTTTAATGAAGTTATGCAGTGTATACAGGCCTACTAAGAGAGAAGTTAATGTGATCAACATGGTTTATCTTATTTTCAGTAAATATTTTACCATTTGTATTTCTTGTTTTCATCTGCAAATTATTTCCAGGAGTAAACTGGCTTCAATTTTCACTTAATTTAAAAAAAAAAAAAATAACCTTATCAAAAGGAACAATTAATAAGTGTGGAATTCTTACTAGCCCTCTGAAGCACAGATGAGTATATGGCATATGCTAGGCTGTGCCATAATGCTTGCCATTTTCATCTACACTTCAAGACATTGTTTCTTCAAATAGGTAAAAAATGACAAGTATGTGACAACAGTTTTCTCATTATGTTCTGTGAGTACATTCATTATGTATTATTAGTCCTTAATTGTAAAGATGAAATAATATAACCATTTATCTTGGCAAGCCCATTATTTATAATCTGTACATTAGAAAACTGCATGGATCTACATGGATGTTTTCTTCTGTATGTATATTCAGATTTTTGACATAGGGGATGAGAAGAAACTTTTTAGGCTAAATCTGTGGCTAACCTAATCCACCCTTTGTAGGCAAACTGTATCTCAACATGGTATAAAAAAGTCCTCTCTATCCCCACCCCCCAAAATTCAGTTCTTCATTTGTTTTGTTCACCACGCTGCATTAACACAGTTTTCCCTTGTGTGCATCTGCCAGTGTACAATTTAGCCACGGGCATCTGTAGACCTTGTGGTGATCAGTATTGCAGGCAAAAGCCATATGTGTTTAAATAAAAAAAAAATCTCTTTATTTCATTTGCTGTTTTAACTGGATGGATAACTTCTGTGCCTCAAGACACAGGAAGAGAAAATACAGAAATAATTAATTGCCTCTATTCTTGAGGCAGTTTCATTTTCCCTCTCCAATATGGAATGCTTGTCAGCTTCCCTGATAAATGACTGCATGTATTTGCATAGATTTTGCATTAACACAAAAAATTAGTTTTATTTGTGAAAAACTATTTTACATAATAATGCAAAATCTACCATTATGGATTATGTTTCCAAACTTGAAAGACTGTGGAGAAATGTGGCTTTTTTCATGTTTGCTTTTTAAAATTGTATTTGTTTTGTGTTAGTTGGCTGTTTTGCTGGGTTTTTTGTTTGTTTGTTTCATGTCAAGGTATATTAATTTTTAGTTTTGTGTTTTGTTTTTGTAGAAACAACCGAGTCAGGACCTCTTAGTGTTTATAAACCATTTATTATTATTCTTTCAGAGATTGAATTATTGATGGTGGTATGAAAAAAACTTTTTTTCTTGGAGTTCTAACTCATTCCATTTATTAAATACACACTTAAATACAAATAAATTTGCAAAATTTCATGGAACTGTTTTGAAAAAAAAATGCATCAAATTTAGCTATTAAATACACTGAGAATATACTTTAAGTTTCTAAAGCTGCTATTGAAGTAGTGCACTATCAGGTATTTTTTCAGAGCATTAATGTACTGCATTAGCTTGTATGCCAGTGTAGGACTATTTTTTCCCTATATCTAATAACCTGTCTGTTATAAGCAATTAGGCTCTCCTAGCTTGGAGAGACAGTACTATACCTCTAGTTAAAAACTGTGTTTTATTCACTATTTGTCATGTCCATAAATAAAATCTACAAATCAATCAGTCTGAAATATCTCTGAAGGAAAATATACTGCCCTAATTTTAAGCCAATTGTAGTTATTTTCAAGTGACATGTATTGGGTATTTGCTCATAGAATAAACCTGGTGTCTAGTTGTCTAAAGGCAATTGCTAATTGTATATCAGCCAGTTCTTCGTGCTGAAAAAAATAGAGATGCATTCACTGCTGTTATTTCATGCTCTATAACAAGAAGAAAATATTGCTCCTTATGAAACATCCTATACTTGATGGCAACTTAAGGCAAAAGAGTGCCTTTGCCACTTCTTAAATCTGGGACACCCTAGGTGCCAGCTGTCACTGCTCAGCTAATGATGACAAATGCCCCTCTCTATGCAGATTGCAGAGCTTGCAGGCTGCTATGAAAGGCAGTCAGATTACCTTTCTTCAGATAGTAACTTAACCTTTTAAACTCAAGTGTCAGAATGAAATTATTAGCTGGGATAGTTTCAATATCTGCTTCTTTAAAAAGGGGAAAAATGAAAAGAAAAGAAGGCAGTGACTTCAAATAATACCATAGCACTCGTATTCACAAATCGTTTTTGCTTCTCTGATCTTTTAGAAATAGGAAATTGCTGCCACTGTGCCTGTGAGCACTCTGTGGAGTTTGCTGGCGCTGAGTGCATGAATGCTGAAGCTGACCTCTCGGTTGTGCTACACAGAAATGGGGCCAAGTGGGACAAATTCTGTCCTTGCTTACATCCACACAGTGTTACTGGTGCACAGACCTGACAGATCACAGGTTAATGGATACTATTGGTAATAGACTTTAATTGATCTTAGATATTCTGGATATACTCAGTTCTCTCTGTGGCAGTTCATGTTACCACTCTGAGTCCATGAACTTCGGCTGGATTCCACCCTGTCAAAATAACTGGGTATCTGTTTTGTGGGTAAGAGTGGTTTCACAGAACTCAGTGTCACGTGGTTAATATCGCTAATTTAATATATTCTACAGTCAGAGGTTTGGAGTTGCTTCCTGGGTTGTCTTGAAAGTAGCTAACAGATGTGGAGATGTTACATAGTTCTTTAACAGCACCTCAAAAATGTAACACAGTACAAGCTCTGAATGTGCCACCTGAAGGTGTAGGGTACTGTTTGAATGTGCACATACATCTAGCTGTGTTTTTCTCTGGGTCTATTTCCATGTGTTTATACACTTGAATACAAAAGTAAATAGGCATAGGCACATTCATGTCAGTATGTGTACACATGCGCTATCCCACACATGTAGCATCCAAACAATATATATTTCCATGTTCATATTAAAATGCTGACTTATATGAGCATGTTTAACTAGAACATAATATTTTCCATTAAATCAGTTTGTGCAGTGAATTGCATATGAATATCGTTGAGTTTCCCTTTGAGCTAGAGCTTTTTTTATTACAGTAAACAAGTACTTATACCAGTATTTTTCAAGAACACATCTCCCCAGCAGTGGGCAATAATAGAAGACTACGGAAAAGATGGGGAGAGACTTTTAATGAGATAACCAGGAACATTATGCTATATGGATGGAAAGAAGTAAATAGTGAAATAGGAGGACTGTTCCAGACAAAAAAACCATTATGATTTGCAGAAAGTATGGGAGGAAGAAAAAAAATGTACATGTTTACAGAGAAAATCGAGATCAATGTTGCAATAATTGCAATGTGGTTGATTCTGTAACAGTCATTAAAGGAAAGGTAATGTGATTGATGAACATAATATTAATATTATTTTCTCCAAAAAAATAATAGATCTGGAGAGCTTCAGTCAGCACTTCCCTCTTTTGGTAATATGATGTGTGAAAGGGAGATAGTGGCTAATATAATATTAGCAATGCTTTGTGGTGAAGTTTGGGGACCAGTGTTTGTTTTCACGTAAGTATGTTGAATTTAACATCCTCTCTTGTTTTGTTGCACTGTGTTTCTTTTCTGTAAGTCATTATGTTCAAAGTTTTTTAAATTAAACATTTTATTATTTTGTGTAGCACAATCTGGGAAATGAAAAAGACAAAGATCTAGTGTTTCATACTCAGCTTTCTCAGCTTGTTGGTTGAATAGGCATCAAATGAAGTCCAATGCCTATACAAAAGAAGTGTTCCTTGTTTGGATTTGCCCCATCTGTGTCATCTGGTGGCTTATGCAATAGGAGGTGTTATCACATGAATCCAAATGCACAAGCCAGTTGTTTTATGGACTCTTTCTGTGCTTGGAGGAGTTTATAAGTTGCCCACTCTATTGTGTGTCACTCCCAGATGACACGTGTGCATTCTGCTGAGCATATTTTGGGGGTAATTATAACTAATGAAGCCTGGTACACAGCTTGTTCACAGAGTGATTTATTCTGCTCCTGTCTGATTCCTGAGAGTTCTGTAAAATGGTTATATTGTGCCCTCCACTTTGGACATGTATGGGAGCATGTGGCATTGAGTCCATCAGAGAAAATTTGCTATTCAGTGTACCAAAGACTAATTACAAAGATATTGGCTGGCTACATCTGTTTAAAAATATAGAGTCAGATTGAAATTGTAAACGAGGTCTGTAACTTTAGGAATATTGACTTTTTAATGGCTCTTGTTTAGTCATTTGCTCTTTCCAGACTTGCAGTAACCCACTTAGTTATACTGCTGTTAAACGGTTCAGAGTTTCTCTGAACCCCATAAGTTAAGGTTAGGTTCCCTTCATACCTTTTAGCAAAGCAGATTTTATTATGCAATCTGAGTTTTGATAGGTGGTGATATTTTGTGGAAAGATGAATTTAAAAGTTGGAAGAAAATACTTTGTAGCTCTGCAAGTTTCATAAAGCAATAACAACAAAAATTCATTACTGAAGCCTGGGAGTCAACCTTTATTTAACCTTAGATCTATCATTCTCACCCTAATTTATCTGGACTTACCAGTCTCTCAAGCAAGTAAATCCACTGATATTAGTGGTACTCATCTACTATACAAGAAGTATTCATAAATTTTTTAGCCAGGATGATTCTAAAGATCTTTTTTCCAAGATGCTAACATGCCTCTGAAATCATAGAGTAATGGTGTGCACAGAAGCTTCAGAGTTTGTCACTTCATCTATGAGATTTACAGCTACCCAAGGAGTGTGGATGTTTTTATAAGTACCTTGGCATCAGTATTCAGTAATAACAGTCTTCAATTATCTCTGTTTTCAGTTATATCAGTTTCTTCCATCTTCACCCCTAGCTTTGTATCCAGATTTGAAAGATTTTTGCATTTTTTTCAGTACTTCAACAAAATTCTCTTTCTTTCTTTCTTTCTTTCTTTCTTTCTTTCTTTCTTTCTTTCTTTCTTTCTTTCTTTCTTTCTTTCTTTC
>JAOTQP010000001.1:66313912-66348877 GCA_026413545.1 Cichladusa arquata | reverse complement strand
TTTTAACCTTTTTTTTTTTTTTTTTTTTTTTTTTTTGTAGCTGCTGGCATTAATGTCTCTGTTGATCTTATTTGTGTTAAAAGAAAGACAGAAATAGTTCCACTAAAGGAAAGCAGCAAGCAGTGCTATAGCAGCTTTAAAAAGCATTCCCTGCGCCCACTCCCTTTCCCCGTGCCAAAAAAGGTTTATAATTGAAACAAAAAGCATTATTTCCATCCTGGTTTTTTTTTTTTTCCTTTCCTTTAATTTTCCCCCCCCCTTTCTCTTTTTCCTTGAGCCCACCCTGTCAGGCTGCAAGCGCGCAGGTTATTTTCTGGTGGCGTGATTAGATTGGGGCTGAACTCTCCAGCTGGCAGGCCTGTCTGTGACTGGCGGCGGCCTGTCCCCAGCGCTTGTCATCTCCTGACGTGCCTGACAGGATGGGGACAGCAGCCCCAGACAGGTTCATTAGATGGTGTTTTCTACAGCTGGGCTAAAAATAAAAAAAATAATAAAAAAAAATAAAGTGGGGAGAAAAAAAAATAAAAAGGCCATGCTTTGTCAAGGCCCAAGCTGTGGGGGCCCTTCTTGTTGGTTTAAACCAAGGCCTTGTTTTGACAAATTCTGATCTGTGCGGTTTTTAGATTTTCTGACACATTTTTGTTTTCTTCCCCTTTGGCCTGCGCTCTTTGCACTCTGCCTTGTTGCTGCTTCAAAATCCTAACGCTGCCTTCCCGGGAGAGCAGGGAGAATGCTTGTGGAGGGCTTGGAAGAAAAATAGAGCACTACAGTGAAACAGCAATAAGTGTTCATTTCCATGGTGATCAGCCCAATGGCACAAAAAACAACCTTGGGACTCTCAATAAGCCAATTACAAGAAAGGTTAAGGGGTTTATAGTGCCAGAAACATGCCATCTACATGAGAAAATAGTATCATTACCAGCAATCTATGCTGTTAAATACATTGCTGTCTGGTGCTGCCAGAAACATAAGCTGTTTATGTTATTTTGGGAGTTTTGGAAGCTGCTAGAGTTTTCCAACGGTATTGTTGGGCTTTGGTGTAGTGCATCAAAAATCGACATGGTTAAATTATAAAACAGTTAAAACCAGTAATAAAATTATTTGAAAGCATTACACATATTGGATGTCACAGTGTTAACCAGATGGGCTCAGACTATGAATTTCCTACAGATTTGTATCAGATTTTCACTTTAGATTTTTATCATAAAGACAAAGGATTTGTACATCATCTATAATTAAAGAATCTTCTGTAGATGTTTTGAATATAAAAAGATAATAATTCGTTGGTTTTTTTTCTATTGCAATTATGAAATGCAATTTGATGCCTTTAATCTATGAACTGGTGACTGTAGATTGACTCCAGGGCTATCTGCTGTTTTTCTTAGGGTGTGTCATTTTATTCTGGATATTTTAAGTAGCTACAACATGCTGGAATGTGAAACACTACTAGCTACTGGTGGAAAAAAGGAAAATATTTACTATTTTGCTTACTTTGCCCTTCTCCTTAGGAGTGAGGAGAGTATTAAAGCTTTTTATGTTTTCTTCATTTAGCTGCTTGCAGTGTGAGCACTGCGGCTGCAAACCAAGCCCTTCATTCATAGAAATCCTACCACTTACCTTTCCTTTGTATTGTTAGTTACTGCTGCTTTAGTTCATGGTCTCTATGACAACTGTTTAAATTGGGATGGGCAACTGTCATCTGGAGTATTACTGAAAGAAAAGTGTTAGTGAGCACACAGTTCCATAGATAGAGCATTTCAATATAATCCAATTTTAATTGAGCTCCAGAGACTTTGATGTGCTGCCGAAGGTTGGGAGAGAGCTATTCCAGGGAGAAATTAAAGCAGCCCGGCAAGGCTTCACTACTTCAGACTGTCACCATTTTAAATAAGCATTAGCATCAGACTTAACCTTCCCCTATGAAAGATCTCACTTTTTTCCCCCTAGGTTTTTTTTTTTTTTCCCCCCTTCAGTATGTATAAAGGCAAAGACACTTTCATCTTTTTATATACATTTCTATATTCCCTTGATTAAGTTTGAAAAGCATGTGCTGGACCTGAGATGCATCTGAGGCTGTCTATTGGACCTTGTATTACAGTTCATAGAATGAAGTCAAAGCAGAGTGGGGATTATTTTGCAACAGTCAAATGGCATGTGTTGGATTTTCTCTCTAAGACTGCTCTCTAAGAGTGCTCTCTAAGAGTAACTCATCATTATACTCCAAAGTTGAGTGGGGACTTATTTTAGCTTGGTTTGATCATTAATTCCCTTTAATGTAAATAAGGAAGAGAAAATACTTTACTGTAGATTCTCCAACTGAGAAAATGACGGTCCTTCTATAGCTAGCTATGTGTCCACTTCTGGGTTTTTTTGTTGTGCTTGCACAGTTTGTTTCATGCATAACAGGCAAAAAATAATCGTATAATAGAATAAGAATTAGAATAGAATAACATATAAAATTGAAAAACATATAAAATAGAATTAGAACAGAATAACAATTTTCAGACTTTGTCTTTGCACAATGAGGAGATTAGAAGGTGACTGTAAACTTCTCAACTGTTGAATTAAAATGTTTGCTTCATTTAATTAAACTGTTACAATCCTTCTGTACCATTTTCTTTTTCTCTTAGAAATGCATATACATATAAAAAACTCTAAAAAGAAGGAACTTCATAATAATATGGTAAAACTGAGAATCACTGTGTATTTTCCAATATATTAATTTACATCAGACAACATTTCATGTCCGAGAGCTAAGACACTTTTTTACATGACTGATTTTCCTGGCTTTGAATTCACCCTCCCCCACACTCTATTTTTTTTTTCCTTTTCTCTTAATATCTGACTTACTTGGCTTTCAGCAAAAGCGAAGCAAATTTGTGAGATGCTGAGATTGATCTCAAAAGTCAGCTTCTACTTCAAGCAGTGGCATTTGGGATACTCAGTTGCAAGGAAAAGATGCATCTTGGGAAATTGAGTCTATTAAAGATAGATTGTTACATAGGGTGCTTGTATTCTTTAAAAGAAATGTGATATGCATTAAATCCAGACTTAATGGAAGTAGAAATAGAACCAATCACAGTACAGGCAGTAATCTTAATCTGTCTATATAAGTATACAAGTTGATAGGGTTTATTATCTTGTAAAGTAATTAATTATAAAAATGGAGACATCTAATATCTTTTTAAAGCAAGAGTTGAATCCCATTTTATTATTTTTTAATTAAATAAAAGTTAAGAAGCAATAATTGAGGCTATGTGAGAGAACCCTTTTTGACTGGGATTGGCACACTTTTTCGCAGTCCCGTAGTACCCAAAAGTCCATAAAATTTAAATACCTTCTGTGTTGGAGCAGCTTGTAGTGGATAAAAACTGAGGCACAGTCACATAAAGTACCTCTACATGCTGACAGGTGTTGCAGTAATTTCATACTGGGAACCTGGAGTTCACCACAGGAAAGCCAGTGAGTATGCCCAAATTTATGGCATGCAGGTTTGCATTCCAGTTGGCTAGAAATCCAAAGAGGAGGGAACTGTATATCAAATCTGCTTTGTGCAAACATTGGAAGACTAAATGCATTCCTCAGAATACACTTTTAGTACCCAGCTGAGTAGATATTCTTAATATTCTTCCTAGTTTCATGAAAACTTTTTGTGCAGGATTAGACCTCCCCAAATATTTTAATTATATATAAATTTGACATTTAAATTGTTGAAATTTAAAAAGTTGATGATAGGTATGGGAAAGGAGGCACAGAATATACAGAATGCACATACGAAATAGAAGTGTAAATCTGACTCCATTCATTGAAAGAAATATAAAAGTAATTTCTGGAGTTTATATACACAGCTTACATTTGATACATGTCAATATTTGTAGTTTATATATTTTGTGTGGAGTTATTTGCCAGTGCTTAGTAATGGTATCTGATAAAAATATGTTCTCTAGAACAGGTATATAAAAATACTTTTTCTGTAGTATTAAAGCAAAATAAATATAAAGTGTAAACTAATTAAATTATTATTAAGTAGCAGCAGGCAGTTTGCAAACACTCTGAGTTAAAATTCTCAGAAGAAAATTTGCTATTTTTTCCTTGCACAGACTTAGTGATATTAGATAACATTCTGTATATAATACTGAAAAGTTCAGCAGAATTTTGGTTGCTTTTGGAGCTCTGGATTAGATTTTTCCTGGTGCTATAATTTCTTGTCTTCTCCAGCAGTGCAAAACAAACTCATCTGAAGCACTTTTTAAGTGGATGAATAAAGAATCACTGGGCATTGCAATATATTATGAAGATGAAGATACTTTGATGTGTGTTCACCATTATTCAGAGGCTGTGTAATTGTGCTTGGGGGCCTTAGAAGTTGACATAACATAGAGTAGCCCTGAATCTACTCTAAATCCACACTCCAAGCAAATAGATTTCCAGGAGTCACTGGTGCTCCACATCCAACCCTTTCTGGCACAGCTGAGAGCTCTGGGATGACCCTGCTTGAGCAGAGAGTTGGACTAGGCAACCCCCTATGGTCCCTTCCAACCTGACTGATTTTGTGATTCTTTGAGTTGTAGAATTTCTAATTTCTTGAGGATTTTGCTTGACTGTTGCAAACTGTATTGCAGAAATTTTGGAGATGGTGAGGATGTTGTAGATGTACAATATATGTATCACTGAATAAACTAATGTATTTCTTTTTTTGTGTATAAAAATTAATTCTAAATCTATTGCTAAAATTTCAGGAGTGCTCTGATTATATTCCTAAATATTTGTATTAATGAAGCAGCTTTTGTATTTGAAATTCAAAACAAAATATTACTGACTTTTGATCAATCTTATATAGGAAGAGATATTAGGAACATAAAGAAATGAAGCCTGGTAGTAGAAAAAAATTATATTCTATTGACTTTTATAGATCTTAAATCATGTGCATTCTGCACTGAATAAATCAGATGTGAAACTGTTAAAATACAAGATGCTTCCACATGTCTCTTGCATGACATTAAGTTCACATCTATAAAAAGAGAGGCATACAACTGTCTTTCTACCATCATTTGGTAGGAAATAGGTAATGTTTAGCAAAACCAAATGTTTACACTCTTCCTAAGACCAGTTATAATGCCTTCAGTTATTATAATGTTACTAAGTTTTGATATGGTACATTTGAATATTTATGCATTTTTTATTGCATTGCACTTTTGAATAAATATATGCAAGTTCTAAGAAAAAAAAAAAAAAAACAAACAAAACAATGAAACAAAACACCCAGAGAATTTTATGATGGCTTTATTATTGGGAAATAACACATCACATATTTAAGGGTACTGTGCATTCTTTATTCCTCAAACTGTTTCTGTGGTTTTTTGCTTCTGCTGCAACTTTTCTTAGATAAAACTCTCACAAAGTCTGTGAAATCCACCAATAATACAAGTTTAATAAAGCTGCATTTTTTGTCAAATAACTATTTATTGAATAACTATCCTGCTTTGGTTTCAACTTATAAGCATTTCTTAACACTGTGTTCTCCCTGAATTTGCAAATATTAAAAGTCCTTTCAATTACCTTACTTTTGCTGAGGAGAATTGACCATTTGAGAGAAAAAGCTGCTCTCCATTTTTATTCCTTAAAAAAAAAAAAAAAAAGTCTGGTTTTGCTCAGATCATATCAATTTTATGTCTTTTTTGGCATGCCCACTAAACTGTAATTTGTGCGGTTCTAATTGAATTAATTTGATTGCATTTCACTGCTGAGGCAGAATTGCTCAGAGCAATTTGAGTCTGAGATCACCACTCCCATGTTTGGATTGATCTTTGAGCACGAAATGTAGAGTGAAAATGGAAACGTAGTTCTGTTAACATTTCTCACTAGATTTGAGTCTGACATCCCATTGTTGCCAAAGTCAACAAAAAATCACTTTAAACCTTGTGAGGTAACTGACAATCTACTTCAATCCTGTGGCTACCAGAACTAATTGTGTGATTTTGCCCCATTATTTGTTTCTTCAACCTCTGTGTTTTGAGTTGGGCTGTGCTCTAGCATGGCTTTAAGTGCCACTAGAATATATTCTCCTTCTGCTTCTCCACATGTGCTGTAGCCCCAGCCAGCACCATCAGCTTCATTCGTGGTTTTAAAATTCTTAAATCAGTGAAGCCTCTGCTTAAAATAATAATTTCTGAATATGTTTGAAAGTAGAGCTGAAAAAAGGCCTCTGCCTGCCTTTTCTATGGTGATAATGTCTAAATCTTCTACCTCCTCCTGATGCTGTTCTTCCCAAGAATTCAGTCTATTGCTGGCATTTCAGGAGTTGCCTAAATTGACAATCTGTTTTTATGTTGCATAGAAAGAAAACTGTGCAAAGGCATAGAGATCAAGATTAATGATAAAATAATTATTATTCAGAATTTTGTTTGCACTTATCTTGATATTTAAAATTATGCCCTGGTGTTTCACAAATGCAGTGTTAGAAATGGTCCATTTAGAATACATAAGATACTGGAGTAGGGTTTGGTTTTTTTTTTCTAATTACTTTGCTGCAATTACTTCTCAAAAATTCCCAATATCCTTTCCATTCCTTGCCTAAAACACAAAATCATAACACGTGAAACTATTTTGCTTACGAAAAGAGGAAAATGGCCTTCAAGTGGACCAACTTCAAATAATTTTTCAGATGAATGCAAATGAATGTGGGAATAAGAGCATCTGTTGCTTTAAGCTGAGTGGGCATTGTTTTCATGGATAACCAAGTGGGTATGCTGACCAGAGAAATGGAATTTAGAAAAGGTTTGGATGAACAGAACCTCATGTTTCAAGACAAGGGGCCTCTCGAAAGCTTAAAAAAAACATTGGAAGTAGAAGTATAAGCTGAGAATGTTTGGCAAGGAAATAAAGTCCAAAACCACAAAAATCATATCTGCATTTTTTAGATCCCTGAAGAGGAGGAGAAAAATGAAACAAGAGTGCCAATATTTATTTTTTATGAAAAAAAGTCCTAAAAAAGATTTTTAAAACTGATGTGAATTGAGAAATTATAATAATACTCAGCTCATCCTGCACAGCATAACATCACAAGAGCTACTTGGAGGAAAGCTTAAGGCTTACAAATAAAGAAACATTTTACACAGAACCATGTTATAAAGAAGGGGAAAAGAAATTTTAATGTAGAGGGAAAGTGAGAACATTTTACCAGACCAAAATGTGCAAAGAAAAAATGAGAACAGTGTTTTGGTGAGATTTTAGAAGTATTTAGTAGGATTATGGGAATTGAGGCCAAGATGTTCTTAAAGTCACCTAAGTGTATAAAAAAGTAGTAAGAAGTCAATGAAACACTAAGACATTAAATTCATTTGAATTGTCCTTTTTGTCTATTTACATTCTTTGTTTCCCATTTTAGAAAAGCAAAATACGTTTCATTAGTTGAACTTACCTGATTTTGAATTTTCTTTATAGATATAACTTCTTTTTACTCTTGTCTGTCTTGAGATGATGTATCCCTTCTTGCAGTGTATACTTAGTTTTCCTGCTAAATCTAAAAGTTGATCATACTCAGTACTTCACAAACATTTTTCAGTTATAAAATGCTTGCTCAATATAGTAGTTCATAAACCCTAGGAGTGGGATTCCATGCCATCAATATCTGTCATCCCAATCTGTATTTAGAGTACATGAAGCAATCACACAGTCTGCCATGTACTTATAGTGAACTCTGTGTTGTTAGATTGTTCTGGAGAAGTTTGCTGTGTGTTCATAGGAGGCATTTTTCTTAACCCATGAGGACCTGCATTTAGAATTTCACATTTTCCTTGCAGTAAATTGTGATGCTAGACAACTCTGGAAAAAGGGAAATCCAAATCCCTGACAGGACAGAATGATTTTCAGTAATCAATTCCATGCATTTCTAACCTCTAAAAGCATTCAGTGATGCCAAGCTATTTTCTAAATGCCTATTTTGTACCTGGGCCAGGTGCAGAACCACATTGCTGTGGCTGGCTGTAGATGGCACTCTGATGAAATAACCAAACACTGTGATCTGTTTTTGTGAAGTCCTCCATGTTTTCTCCACCATGGAGCATGTTCAGTGAAGGACTGCAGGGCTTGTGAAAGGACTAGAGAACATTTCTTGTGGGAAATAGCTGAGAGAGCTGGAGTTTTTAGCCTGGAGAAAAGGAGCCTCAGGGGGAACCTCACCACTCTCCACAACTCTCTGAAAGGAGGGTATAGTGAGGTGTGGGGCAGTCTTGTCTACCATGCTACTGTGAGAGCACCAGAGGAAATGTTCTTAAACTGAGACAAGGGAAATTCAGATTAGATATTAGGAAAAGTTTTTTCATGTTTTTTTTCATCGCTCATCAAACATACCCACAAAAATATTGACAAATATATTGCACGTTAATGATACATGCAGTTTGCAATAGATATAAATAAAGCTTGAAAAATATTACAAGTATCAATTGACACTTTCATTGAGAAATCAGGTTAGAATTTAAATATCCTGAATTAGAAATGTGGTTTCAAAAGACAGATTATGAACTTCCACTGAAAACAGTGGATTCAATCACACACATAGTCATTAGTGAATCATGCCAAAGAGCTATTTTAAAAAAGGAAATATGTAAAAATTCTTTGCAACAGACAGCAAAAGTGATCGTTCTTACCAAAAAGTTAGTGACTGATAATATATAGGATTCTACAGGCTGTTTTCCTTGATTTCTTTAAAGCACCTGATTTTTTAATTACTTCAATTCCAGAAACAATAATCAAAAGAAAAGGGCCAGAATATCCGTTTGCACATTGTATCTGGTGCTATGAGTTACCAAAAACTAGTATAGAGCAGCAGAAATGAGCCTCAGGACTTAAGTGTTCCTTCTATGGAGATAATCTACCAGGGATTCAAGCAAAATGTACACTACTATTTCTGGTCTTCTGGTTAGTGCAGAATTCCAGCTGTTAATTAACAATTCATTATCAATAATTCAATAACTACTGAAGAATGCTTATGATTAAAAATGCATTGACTCTTAATTGAAAAGAAAAAAAACCTTTATTACATCAGAAGTAAAATTAAAATAATGGAGCCTTCATATCTGATCCAAGTAGGAAAGCACTTCAGTAATGGTTCTGCTTCTCTTCTCTAGAACTTTCCATCTGCATCCCATGCTGCTTTACTAACCTAATCTAAATAAGTGCCACCAAGAGATGTTTTTCTACATTACAGAATCTTGAGTTTTAGAGACTTCTCATTCCCTTATTAGGTGAGAGCTTCATCTTGCTGCAATGAATTCTAGCAAATTGGTATCTTTAAAACATACAACTATTCCTAAGTGAAAAGGTTTTACAAGGAGAAATGAGTTTTAAACCAAACAGCTGCAGCTGATACTGAAATGGAAAAGTGTGCAGTTCAAATGAAGATATTGGCTGGTTGCTTTTATTTTAATAAAAACAGATTATCTGAGATGTATCTAGAAAATTCTGGGCTTAGTCATGATTCTTCAACTATTAAAACATGCCTAGGCAGGAAGTCTTCACAAATTTTTTTTTAGGAGAAAAACTAATAAAATTATCAAAATAATAAGTACTGACTCTAAGTATAAACAACAAAGTGTTGGAACTCATGGAAAAATTTGCCTTCAGAAAACTTAGTAATGTAATTTGAGTCTATTAGTGAAGAGGTTATTTCCATGGTTTTATGAATAATGAAAGATACAATACATACAGTCTGAAAAATATGTAAAATAGCCAGGATTTCATTCATGTCCTATGAGAAAGTGAAATGCTAAAAATCATCCTGGAAGGGGAAAAAAAGTGTATGAGCCTTTAAAGGGTTCAAATTCAGAATAATAAAATTTGATTTGGCTATAACAGCAATTAGAAAGAATCCTGCTGCAATATCAGTAATAACTGCTGTAAATTGTAGATATCTAATAATGGGAGGTTTAATGTATCACATGAAAACAGTGTAAGATGAATGTTATGGAGGATGGCAAAAATGGGTAGTATATCTTGGACAGGAAAACAGAAATACTAAAATAATTCAGATAATTTGATAATGGCAAGATAATCTGATATTTGTAGGACTAATAGACAGTTAAGAAGAGTGTAATTGAGGACATTAATTGAATTATAGACTCCTTTCCTCTGATTTCCTATTCCATTCTACTGTTTTACTGGAGTGCTATCATGTCATTCATTTCTTAGTGGTTTGAATGTACCTCTGTGTAGCTGCAATTCCTTTATACTTAATCAAAAAAGAGGAGGAAGTAAAAGGCAAGGAGTGTATGATTGGTATGCAATGTGCTTTTAGTGTTTATCTATAATAACTAAGCTGTGGTATGTATCAATAAGTCATAAATGTATTATTGTGAATTCTCTAATATGTTAATATATAGAAAATATTCAATAGAAAACATTTCTCTTTACAAAAAAAAAGTAGCTAGAAACATTTTTGATACAAAAAGTGGTTTCCTGAAGCCTGATGCTTTGTCAAGGAGCTAATTCTTTGGCAAATTTGCTGGCTGCTGTAGATCTGGTTACAGCTATATATATTTCAAACTCCTCCCTCTGAGAGACTGTTCTCATATTTTAGCGTTTTAAATGTGAGTGATTTCCTCAGACTTTCTTCTCTTTAATTTGAAAACTTATGTATTTACAAAAATTGTGTATCAGATAGCAGCAGAATACATTCAAAGAGGGAGAGTGCTTAAATCTTCACAGTCATTGTTCTTATCCACCTGAATTTCACATATGTGATACCAGCAGTATCCTAGCATCTGATCTCAATGAAAGAAAATCAAGGAAAATTTGGTTTATTTAGCTTTTCAAAGAGAAGGCTAAGCAGTAAGTGGATCTGTTCTTCCATAAGTGTGTAATTACCAACACAAGGAAAAGTTACCTGATACTAGAAAGCTCACAGACAAAAGTGTCACAAGATCTGTCAAAGTGAAAATAAGGTGCAGATTTTTAACCACTGCAAGAATTTAGCATATGAGGTAGCATTCCACAGGTGACCTGTGGCTGAATGGAGGGAGCACATTGTCTCTTGCACGTGTCTGGGTGACCTCCAAAGAATCCTTCCCTTCTTCCAAGCTGTGTTTAACTAGTGTGGGAAGCTGAGGTGAATGGAACAGTGTGATCAGCCACAATGCTGGTCTGAGAGTTGTGTCTGTAACTTACTCTCATGTAGACAGGACAGGGAGAATGCTGGGTTCCTCTGACTGGTTTCTGTTGAGGACAGAACTAATGTTTGGGTGCTTTTCCGTGTACTGAAGCACTTTTGTGTTGTTGCTGTTATTACCATCCTCTCTGAAATAGACTCATCATGGTTATGAGAAAAAGATTGTACACCAAGTGCAGAAACTTAAATTAGCTTTTTCATACATGGAGACATGTTACTAACTTGAAGCTGTATCAGCGAAAAGATTGAAGAAACACAATTTCCATTTCCTCAAGCATGAAGGTTCACTGACAGCAGTAGCATATGGTCTCCCTAACATTTTCCTGTTCAGAAGCTGGGGGAGGTCATGATTATGGAAAGTAAAGACCTCAGATGAGTGAGTAAAGCACTGCAAGCTGGTGTATGACAGTTTTTGTGTACCTAATGGAGAACAGAGAAATTCAGTCTCTTTAGTCTGAAACATTCTTTTTGCATTCTCTTTAGGGAAGGTATTCACTGTATTTCTTTGTTTCAGTGAGGCTGCAATTCTCTCAGTGGCTGCAGCCCAGGTAAAGGCACAGTCTGCAGAGCCTGGGGAATGCAGATGGGTGTGGTGAGGATCCCCATCCCAAACAACTGACTCCTCCTGGGAGTGCCATGACAGAGCTGACCTGAGCAGAGATGGAGGGCTGAAGGGAGCCTGCCAGCTGATGAAAAGGATTGGAAAAAGATTGTTCCACAATGCATGATACAGATGAGACAAGTTAATAAAAATGACATCTAATTAAATTGCGTCTTTTTTGCCTATTTCTTGAATATCCAGACCACCTGAAGAAAAGTGGAAAAGATTATTTGGTATTAATATCTAGTCTTACATTCACACACTCACTTGAGAAAATTAAAAACAGGAAGAACAGTGCTAATTTAAAATATTTTATTTTCAAATATTTTCACATTAATTTTAAAATGCAAAATTAAAATTCTGTCATTAAAATGGTTTGCAATTTTTGATGTATCTAACTTCAGAAAAATTATTACGGTGACATACGGTTTTGCTAATTTTTCTACTTATTAGTGGAATGGGAGGACTTATAATTTATGACCCTGAAGTAGATGTGGATATCAAGTTATATTATTTTGGTTGTACTTTGCACAAGGCAGCCTCAGAAGTAAATCTGGTATCTGATAGATAACTGACAACTCTGTCATGCACACTGTTGGAAGAAGATACAGTTAAACATAATTGCAAGTGTGTCTGTTTCCCTGTACTTGTTTGTAGAGTTTGGGTTTTTGGTGTTTTTGAGGAAATTTATTTGATGTGACACATGAGAAATAGATCTTTGGAGAATCAGGTTACAGTAATTACTGATATTCTTCTAACAGCAGGTACTTTTTTTTTGCATTTCTTAAAAACATTCAAGTTCATTTTAAGTCACTGTTTTTAAGTGTTAAAGAGACATTATTAACTTAATTGTTGGGTATAATTTCCTCTGTTCTTATACAATATTTTATTGAAAAATTCCTGCTAAAAACCTTGACTTTCTTTAAAGGTCCTCGCCTATACCGAAGGCCTTCATGGAAAATGGATGTTCAGCGAGATTCGAGCTGTTTTTTCAAGACGTTACCTTCTCCAGAACACAGCTTTGGAAGTGTTTATGGCAAACAGAAGTAGGTCACAGTTTATATTTTTTGCATAAAATTGTGCTAGTGGTTATTTTGTGTTTTATTTATTAATCTTAATATTAAAAATTTGTGCTTGCTTTGATAAAGTGCTTATGTCTGTTCTATAATGCTTACTCTTATATGCAAATTTTATTAAAATCAATCACATAAATCAATCTCACTGCTTTCTGTGCAGCAGTGAGATTTATTTACAGAACCAGATCATTGCAATTGGGAAATTCTTCAAATGTCGGATAGGAAATTTGCTTCTTCTATTCTCTCAGCCTTCTCCTCAATTGTCTGCAAATATTTTAGTGAAACATATAAAAGGATATTTCCTTTCCTAATTATTA
Source organism: Cichladusa arquata (assembly GCA_026413545.1). Classification (NCBI taxonomy): domain Eukaryota; kingdom Metazoa; phylum Chordata; class Aves; order Passeriformes; family Muscicapidae; genus Cichladusa; species Cichladusa arquata. The sequence goes on along the minus strand of JAOTQP010000001.1, from coordinate 66,335,719 downwards.
AATGAGTTAAAGTTCAGAGCAACAAATGGAGCCACTCAATTTTCTGTCTGTGCTACTCTGAATCATAGTTCAGGGGCTGGTAAGGTGTATAAGCATCAGGAGCTCTGATGCAAGTTTTGATTTCAGCTGGAGAGGGAATTAGACAATTTCTTTTTCCTTGGTGTTTTAAGGCACTGATTAGAAGTGCAAATGCCATGCCAACTAATGAAGAGCTTCTCAGCCTGATAAGAGATTTTATGGGCTAATAGTAAGGTGTTGTTCTTCTGAAGTAAACAACACACAGGTCTTCTGCAAAATGGGAGATTTAATGCTGAAATGTTAACCAGCCAATTGTACATAGGTGTGAAGAATGTCAGGAATTTCTGTTGTACCTTGGATCCCCAGGAGGATAAAAGTGGAACTGACTTCTCTCCCCAAACAAAAACCTGAGCATTTAAAAAATAAAGGCAAGTGAAGAAACAGACTTCTGCAAATGTTTTACTGATACATATTTTCCTTTCTTCATTTAGCTTCTGTTATGTTTAATTTTCCTGACCAAGCAACAGTGAAAAAAGTTGTGTACAGCTTACCACGTGTTGGAGTAGGAACCAGCTATGGTTTGCCACAAGCCAGGTAATTTAATTAACATAGTTTTTATATTTTCTGTTTATTTTATTATACGGTTGATTTTTTAATGTCAGTACTAAAACATTATTCCTGTCAATAGAGTCTAAAATTTTCTTTTTCATAAGGTTAGTATGAGAAACATTACCCTTTACTTACTATATGGCCTGTTAGTATATGGAATAGAAGTAAAAATACTGTAAATTTGATAAATAGATTTTTTCTTTTCCAATTACAGGAAATAAGCACCTTCCAGTGAAAATACCTACAACTTATCTCTTCAAAGTCTGGTTTCCAGTCAGGTTTTATAAATGTATAATCAAATGTTCATCCTTCCTGTGGTTGCTATGCAGGATGTGAAATTGAACTTGACTAGTTTTTGTGTTTGCAGAATGTAAATTATCTATATGAATGTGTAAGATTTTACTTCATTTCTTATCACTATAGTTGCTATTTTGCAATTTCCAAATTTCTTCCTTTCACTAGTATAATGCATTCTTTCTCTTTTCTTTCCAAAATTGAGGAGCATATATATTTTTGAAAGAGCAACTAAGGTTGAGTTTTAGAGATTTTTGCATATTATGGACAACTACAGTTTTTTATTTCCTCATCAACATCAAATCAGCCTATGGCCAGAAATTAGGCTGGAAATTGTCAGATCCTATATTAGAAAAGAATTCCTATTTCAGTGATAGCTGAGATGATTTTCATGAGTTCTTCACCATGTTGGAGGGGGGACATGTTTTGTTTGTTTTTCAGTTCAGGATTAACTTCTGGTCAAAATGAGACAAAAATAAATAAATAAAAGGGAGTGAGGAGACAGCAAAATAATTGATATTAACAAAATATGGTGCTTTAGGCTCAGACCCCCATTTTGCTTGATTTGGCAAAAAAGTCAATCATCAGTGTTGTGTCTGGGATGACTCTTTCTCTTTCCCTAAGTCATTTCCTACAAACAAAAACTTCATTTGTCATTGTTTTATCCCAGTGCAAAATGTGGAAATACTCTGAAGTGCCAAAGCATTTGTAGAATTGGAGAACTATTTCATTCCCAGATGAGCATCATTCCCTGTCATGAGCCCAAGAGGCTCATGATACCTAAGGCTTGATCTCCTGAATCTGCTGAAGTCTTTAAGCAAACTGCCAAATTTCTTAAATTTTCATTGAGATCAAGGCAAAGTTGGGGCATTTATTTGGAAGGCACATCTTGTTAATATTTGCATTGTTCTTCCATATACTAAAGTTAGAGGAAATGCTGTCTCTAAATGGAAAGTAACAGCATTCTTTTCTGAAATAGAAATGGCCACATGTTCTAGCACAAACAAAATGCAAATTTCTCAATCAGAATTTCATATTTACAGTGACATTTTTTACTTTTGAAATGCATATCCTTTGTGCATTATTCAGTGAATAATTGTCTGAAAAAGTTTGTTGATATATAATTATTTAGAAAAGTTTCAGCTTCATTATAATATGCAGTTATTTCCATACCTTTTTGATTAAAGTTCAATTTGAATCAAAAATGGGCTTGCTAGCCTTCAGAATGTATCTGGCATATGGTAGTGAAGTTATTTTTCTTTCTTTTTTTTTTTGTGTAATCATGGTATGATTTATGCACAATACTCAGTAATCATGTTTTTTTTCTTTTTTCCCCTGTCTACAAACCCTTATTGTCTTCAGTAGGATTGCAGTGGAGTAACAAGGGGAAATCTGGCTCTATAACTGCTTTGTAGTCAAACTTTTATTGATGTTAGAATATAGTTTTCATTCCTATGAATATGTTGGTTCTGGAATGCTGATTTTTAAAATTATGTTTATTTGTATGACTAAAATAAGGAGAAATTATACTGAGTAACCAAAATAAGCTGCTATACTGAGAAAAAATTGTCCTTTTTTTATCATCACAATATTCCAGATTAAGTTGTAGCTTAAAATACCTTAACAAAACCAAGCCTTTCTGGTTGTTTTGCTTAAATTCTTTAGTTCTGTTTATGCAAGTAGTATTTCCTCTCTGATACTACTCTGATAAATGTCACCTGGAGTTAATTGCAGTATTATAAAAGCTTGCATTCATGATGGAAACATTCCAAAGAAGTAAATTACTTTTAATGCAGTACATGGCTTTTAAGTGTATTTCTGTTTCCATGGTGAAATCCTGTAATTAACAAAGGTGCAAGGAAATAGAAGTAAATAGAAATATTTATGATCTAATGGCTCAAAGGATTAGAAGCAGGTGAACCATTATGACTTTCTAAGACTTTACAGACCTGTTCAGAGCAAGTTTTCAGTTTGCCTCTTTGCTGCCTTTCCAAGCAGCCTGTTAATGCTTTGATTCAACACAGAGTTCAAGCCTGTGCTTAATGTTACAAAGAAGTAATTACATCCTTAAAATCAGTCACATGTTGAAGAGTTCAGTCTGATTTGGTAATCAAATTAGTCTGTCTTTGGTAAATGCATTTTCACTATTCCTGAAACATGTTGCATTGACTGTAGTTTCCTTATGACTGTGCCAAATGACACAACTGGGCAGACAATGCTGTGTCTTTTAACTTCTGCAGTTCCATATGATTCTACATCGGTAGAGTAATACCCACTTTTTTAGCATGACATTTTCAGACTACTTTTTATGGTTCTAACACCTCAGGTGTAATTTACTGATGTCTTTTTATTGAGGGCAACATCAGAGCTCAGAAACCAACTGTGAGCTGCCTGATGGTTTTGCAGCAAATAGAGATGAAAGAATTGGCAAAAGATACGGTATCTTCACCACTAAACATACTGACACCTCCCACTGAAATTCTGTGGGCTATTAATGCAGTAGAGAAAACAATGACTTCAGTTAATAAACCAAGCAATTAAAATGATTTTTTTTCCTGAAAAAAATGTATTTTGACTATTACAGTAACTATATTCAACATCAGCTCAGCTCTGCCACGTCAGCAGCCTGATGATGGATTTCCAGATCTCAATACAGCTGGTTGCAGAGGTTGGGTTTTGTGAAGGGAGAGAGGTAGAAAAACTAAGATTTGATGCCATCGAAGTATAAAACCCTTTCTAGAACTTTGATTAAAAGTGAATGTTGATGAGTTTTTTTGCCTTTCCTTGGGAAATTACTTTCCCAGGTCTTTTTTTTTTTATTTCTCTGAACAGGAGTAACACAACACATAACATCACACAGGTGCAAAGTACTTAAATATTCTTTGTAAGAGATTGCATTGTAGCAAACTAAATTAATAGTGGTTGTGATAGGGGGTGTGCCACATTCCACATGTGGGATATATGACATCCCTTCCTTCACCAAAATAGCATGAGTAATTTTCTAAACACATTTAAATGTATAAAAATTGAAAAATTGGATCATTCTGTTGTACATCAGAGTCTTCTGCAGTTCCCATTTTGAGTAGATATTTTGTGGTTCTCTAGAGTCAAAGGAAGCATATTCATTTGTGCATCTTCATATTGGTGATGGCATATTGAAGAAAGAAATGGTTTGATCAAAGTTGGGTGGTTTTAGCAAAACAGAAAACAGTGGGTCTTCCTGTGTTAGCTGAAACAAGCAGGTGTGGAACCAATTTATTGTGCATAATTTCTTCCAGTCTTTGCTGAAGAAAATGTGAATCTTTCAAACACCGTAGATATGGAGTAAATAAGGATGGTTTTAGTATATTTTGATTTTCTGTAGAGTTCACTCAAATCAGTGATTCAAATGCAAAGTCCAGCACTTGACAGTTTATAGATTTTTGAGATTCCCTAGGAGCTTGTGAATAAAGTCTATAAGAAGCTACTAAGCTGTACTGATACATAAATATTATTTTGTCAAGGGGGGAACAGAAAGTCTGTGACAGAAATGCTTTGTAAATTTAATGATCTCTTTAGTATGGTTATTATATAGCATTAGTCAAAATGTACTGGAAACCATATGTCTTTGAGGGTTCTACTGTAAAAATAGTTGTTATTCCATAAAATGCAGTATTAAGTATGATTACATTTGGATATTTCTTTAGATAAATTGTTTCATAAGCATTATAGAAACAACTTTAAAATATTTTGCATTGTCTCCTGTGTACTAGTAAAGTGTATTTACCTTTGGTATCCTATAGTCTACTACAAAATCAGGCTAGCCAAGTGGGCAAGACCTGTTATTTGAGTAAATACACTTGCATGGTCATGTATGGGCCCTCATGGGCATACTTGGCTTTTGTTTGCCCAATTTGTAAGCTGAAATACAGCAGACGTTGACAACGTACACGCTGGCAATTTAGACTAATAATTGTAATAACTGTACTCTCCAGCCACATGCCAATACTCACTCACCCTTTCTCTGGAAAAAGAGTTTAGTGCATCTCTAGGGGTATGTACATGTATTTTTAGAAGTAGATGATTCACATTTTTGTAAACACTGCCCAGTTTGACACCTTGTATATGAATAAGTTTTAAGAAGATACCTTCTGGAGTCCAGAAATAACACACAGTATGCCCAGACTGCAACTGAAAGCTGAGGCATTGGATGTCCCTCTTTAGTCTTGATAAGCTATGTAAATACTACTACATATATTCTTTAAATTCACTGAATTCACACTAGGCATTAGGAATTGTCTTTTTTATTGTTGTTCTTTTTAAGGGGTATAAACACTTCTCTATTTTAACACATTTCTAAGATCTAAATTTCTTTTAAAATAGGTATCTGAAGAGATGAATTTCTTTTCCTTTTAAAAATTTCTTTATCTTTTTTTTTTTCCAGGCAAGAGCTGCTTTCTCTAGAAATGAGTTTTGAACAATCAGACTGATTCTGCCTGTTACAGATTTTTTTTTTTAATGCATTAGTCTAGACTGCCTCTAGCTGCCTATGTTTTACCCGTCAGGGACAGTAAATACAATGGTTAATTTAAGACTTCGTGCATGGTATTTGGTTATTGTGATGTCAACTTAGATATAGAAGAGTTGAGGTTTGCTGCTTTTTTCTTCATTGGCATGTAGTTTGATTCTTTCTTCCTTATCCAGTCATGTGAGTTTCAAAAAATGTTTGGAAATTGGTATCATAGCAGCTTCTGCTCCTCTTCTAAATTTGAATGAAATGCAATTTAGAAGTCACTATGAGGAGACAGGCAGATGAACATGTGAACAGGTAACTGAGTAAAATTTGTTTCTTTCAGAAACAAGGCTATAAATAGAGACCTTCAAGCTTACTGGGATATAGGAATCATGGGTGGTTGACCATGGAGGAGGTGCACAAATTGAGTAATAAATATAGTGAACCCGTGTGATGGAAGTATAAGTCACTTTAATCTATCACTCACTCACATTAATGAACTTATCTCAATATATCCTTTTGAAACAGGGAAATGGTATTCCTCTTTTATTCCTTCTGGACAAGCCTGGCACCAGGATGTCTGCAGTTTCTTTTAATCCTAGTCTTTTAACCAGATTCAGAATAAAATAAACCACAAAATATATTATTCTGATTTATTGCATTGCTGTAGTAGTGATAAAATAAAATATAGCTCCTAATTTTAGGCCATTTCTCAAATAAGGGTAATTGTGTCTTCTTGGCTTCATTAAGTAAAATAAAAAAGCCTCTGAGAGAATCTGAGATTAATCACTCTAAAAATGTTGCCCTGCATATTAACACTTAATGAGACTCTTTAAAAAGCATTCTTTAAATGTATTTCCTAGGAGAATCTCTCTGGCCACACCCCGACAACTTTATAAATCCTCCAACATGACTCAGCGCTGGCAGAGACGGGAGATATCCAATTTTGAGTATTTGATGTTCCTCAATACTATAGCAGGTAAGGCTTCTGGCTCTTTAATCCCTGCTAATATGTTTATGTTTGTCAAGGTCTTAAGCAAGGTGGCTTGATAAAATACACTTACCCCTCTAGAATTCAGCTACAGCTTTGTGATATATTCTGAAACACACGCATATTAAATTTTATCAGAAAATGCACAACCTATCATGGAGACTTTAGATTCATGTATTGCTGTGAAGGCTGTTCCTTGCTCCCCTTCTGCCATTTCCTCTGCTGACAGCTTTGTCTGAAGCTTTATTAGAGTCAACAAACCATTGCCAGAGAGTGTCTGGAAATAATAATGGGAAAATGTAATTTCGCTACTTCATCATTCTCAGCAACAGCAACTAGGCAGCAGAATAACAGTATTCTGCCTAGTACAGATGTCACCTGGATTGTGGTATGATTAGATTACAGCATCTTTTCTCATATAATTCTTTGAGATGAAATATAATATCAGATTAGGTATTTAAAATGAGAAATAACTGCCATAGACATCCATTTGCTGCTGGCAAAAGAAGAGCTCTTTTGGCAATTGTCATTAATTAAACATTTAGGAAGATACTATTCCTTTCACCTTTCCCTTTTCTATGTGTTAACTCCAGTGTTAATTTTAAATGTAAAAAGCAGCGGTTTTCTACACCAGATACAGAGATTTTCAGGAGGTTGTCTACTATTATGATTCCTGCCTGTAGCACACATGCTGCTTATGAACCTGCCTGTGGAGAGCCTCATACAGACATTTCACTTCAGTGAGCTTTAATTTGAAACCCAAATAACCCAAATTAAATTCCACCAGGCATCACTTTGTACTCCAGTGTTACAACTCTCGTCTTAACTTGGTCCTGACTTTTATGCTCGAGGTTATCCTCAGGCCAGACATAAGACACATGTAAGTGTGAAACCCAAAGGTAGCACTCGTTATGCTGACCAGTCTGGGGACAGTCACTGCGTTCTTCCCAGTAGGGCAGTGGCAGAATTCAGGAGCTGTCAAACTCATTTGCTTTGAACCCTCAGGCTTTGGCCCCTGTGCTTAGATGGTAGTCACCTTCCATGCATCCAGTCTTACGGATGTTAATAAATGTGTCATCAACTTATCCCAGTGTGATACAGAAGTGTTACCACTGAGCAGTTGGAAATCTGAGGGCATGTTTACCTTGTGCAGTGGAGCAAAAAGCAGAATCTCTGAAACTACTGGAGAGCTGGGCTGGAAAGTCCATGTGGTGAAGTCCAGCACAGGCTCACCAGCTTGGTTCCTAAGCACTTCAGCTGCGGTCCCGCAGATCTCTGCTGGAGGAAGGAGCCCTGCTGAGCGTTTATTGCCTCTGGTGCAGTGCCAGAATGCTGCTATCCTGCTTCTGGACACTGGCCTGTCTCCAGCTGCTTCGTGCCTCTCACACATTCGCTGCTCTTCTAGTGATGAGGAAATGCAGGCGGACCCTTGCTGGCTCCCTGCCTGCCTCACCTGAACTTGGAGGATTTACTGCAGAACTGGGAAGTTAGCTCAGTCCTTCTCCAATACATTATCAACAGAACTGTGCTTGGCTGGTAATTTCCTTTTTATGTATTCATTTCTTCTGTAAGCATTGAATTTAAGCTCTTTCAATGAGAGTAGACAAGAGATAAGATATTTTTTTAATTTTTTTTTTAAATTTATTTTTAATCAGTTTAAAACTCCAAGGTCATTATTTTTAGGTACCATACCAAAGCATCCAAACCTGGAGGACAGTGTTATGTCTGAAGTAATTTAGAAATTGCAGCAACACTTACACTAAAATATCCATCAGTTGACAGGCTCCAGCCTGAACAGATACCCTCAGAATATCTCAGAGGTTTCAACAAAAATATTTTTTGACCTGTTGTTTGATACTAGTACTGCTGGGCAGGCTTTATAGCCAAACAGTTGGGGTGATTGCATGAGACAGAATTCTCTTAATTTCTCTTAACCTCTCTGACACATTTAATGTCACTAATCTACCTTATAACAGGATGACTTGATATTAGCATAGCAGGTTCCAATGCTATGGCCAAAGTTTGAAGGATTACTGACTATTTGTTATTTTGGGTGCGTGTTCATAAATTTCTGTCCTATTTGAAAAAACTGTTTGGTCACTAACCCTAGGAGTGTCTCTCTCTGACTCAAGGCATTTAATTTCTAGCAGGTTTATTGGTATCAATCTCTTCAGGTAAATCTCATTTGTTCATGTAATCTCATTGGTTAATTGCATAGGATGGCTTGCTCATTTCACAGAATTATCTGTCATCTCATAAAATTTTTCAGCAGTATGTGATTTTTAAAAAAATTAGAATAAAATTTATCCTTGGTAGCTGAACTTGCCAATGAAAAACACAAAACCTTTTCTGAAAATAACATCAGAGAATGAAAGCTGACTCAAACCCAACAGGCAATTCTACACATCACAATAAGCTCTTTATTCCGGTTTGGAACAAAACACAAAGTTTTCCAACTTTTTAACAGAAGCAAAAAATCCCCTCAAGATATTTTTTGGAAGATCAACCAGGTTTTGTAGTTTTAATGAAGTCTGCACTTCATCTAGAAAGCTCAGTTCCAAAAAAATCATTAAGTACTTGGGGGTATTTGCAAAGAATCTCATCATAAAGTTCTTGGCAAGCCAGAAACCCACCCACAATAGAGTGCACATGAGCTCAAAGTCCAGTCGTGGGGGAGAAAGCTTGGAAAAAGAAATATATGTTAGAAAGTCTAGAAGTTCTCACATCCTCAAGCTGATCCTGGCTCCACCATTGCATGCATTTGTACCACCAGAGCCTGAGATATGGGAAACTGAAGGGCTGAGAGCTTTGAGGTAGCTCTGAGTGACACCACTGCTTTTACACCTATGCCTGTATTTCTCTAAGTCTCTTTGAAAGGTGGTTTTCAAAATTATTTCCCTTACAACAAAAAGATATTTTCTGATGAAGCACTAACAAAATTAATAACTAACAGAAATACAGTACTAGAAGCAAAGAACATCTACTAACTTTCTGCCCTGGTTTTGATAACTGCCCAAGTTCACCTATATTAAACAGACACAAAAATCTTAGATGCACTGTAGACCCTCAGAAGACAGAAGAAAACACTGGATTTTCTATTTTGTACACAAAAATAGAGTACAGAATATACTTGTGACCTCCTTTCCTAAGTAAAAATGTATTTTCTTTCTTCTTGGAAATCCAATTTCCAATTACAGTCCTAATTGTACTGTTTTGTAATGAGATTCCATAAGAAATTTTTCCTTATAAGTTACAACTTCTTTGCCAGTAATTGTTAGTGTAGCAGCAATGACCTAGTTTTAGACTATAACTGTTTATTTAAGCAGCATCTCTATTCTCTAATGGTATTATTGTTTTCAGCTACTGAGAAATGTATCCATCCTCTTTTTTTTTTTTTTAATTCATGTTGCTATTAAGCTCCTACTGGCTTATTCAGCAAATCTGAGCTGTAGTTTAGTCAGAAACATGAAGGTTTGACACTTAAGAATTGTGGATTATCTGCTGGTAAGTAGGTGATAAGTAAGGTCAATTTGCTGTTTTTTCTGCTCATCCAAATAGAGGTCCAGTAACAAAGTGGTTTAGTACATTTTTGCCCATTCTTCATAGCTTCTTTTTTTTTTCTTACAATGGTGCTTAATTAGTCTCTAGCCCTCTACAAAAGAGTAAGAAAGCACTCATTTTTTCTTGTGATCCTCCTCTGAAATGACACAAGAAGCAGTAGCCTGGGAAGAGTGATGTTCAGACGTGAGGGTCTGTCACCAGCTTATTTCTCTTATTGTGACATCGTGCAGCTGGGTCCTTTCCCATAAGAAGTCTTTTGCCTGTTTATTAGTACTGTTAATTGCACAGACTGGTTGGTCTCTGTACAGCAGGACCACTGAATATGGATAAAGATATGAATCTCTTCTTAAATCTCTGCCTGGTTTGCTGGTATGTCTGTCCTGAGAAGCATGGCCCCTGGCTATTCTGTAGGTCCTTAATATTTGAAGTATCCTCTTGAAAAAAAATCCATCATTATGTAATGTTTTCTTTAATTCTTACATCATCCTATTACCCCCTAGAAACATTACCATGCTTCACATTTAGTTTAATTGTTTCTGCTGTGATCTGTGCTCATCACTTAATTTTCCACTTCAGCTCTCAAAGATCTCTCTTTCTAGATCATTCCCTATCCCATCCTATGTGTGATTGCTGGCACTTGTGTTGGCCTAAAGTCTCATTGCAATTTCAGCTCAAAATCTCTCTTCATCTCCAAAATTCTCTAAAGCCTTGTTTCAACCTGTTTCTCTGGCCCTCTAGTCAGCTATTTTCTCACCTCCCTCTTCTGTTTCCAAGCTCTTCACCTCTTTCTTGCCCTCTTTTCTGGCTCGAGCATATTTCATCATGTTTACAGCTCTGGGCTTTCCTCCCAAAGGTAAACACTGCACTCTGCTACTTATCAATCAGCCTCAGTGTTATACTCTGCATGCCCCTGGTTTTTGTCCTGGCTGTGTAGACATAAGCCTTCCTGGTCACCTCCCCCCTCCTCCCTCTACCTGCTTCATTCTCAGGAATTCTTTTGTTTTTGCTGTGATTATACTATTTGTCCTCTCTGCATGGGACCAGCATATTTGTCAACTGAACCCTCTGGGTGATATAGGAAACAAGTAATTTTTACTATTCTCAATTAAAAGATTATTTAAAAAGTGCTTAAAAGTAATCCCACTACAGCAAAAGGTATCAAGAGGAGTGGGAACAAGAAGCTGTGTTTAATATCGTTGCAGTGCTCACTGTTTTAGCTAGAAGTCTAGATTTCAAATCTACATCTCAGTATTTAACTAATTTCTGCTGTTTGATTTCAAATTGCAGTATATTGAATGTGTGCTTGCATTTGTATTTATTGGAATTTTAATTCTTGTAAATCCTACATGCCACTGCTTTTAAAAGAAATGAAGAATAATTGCATCCATAATTTTTGTGAGTAATTTCTTGTCGTGGAAAGGGATTATTTTTAAAGGTTTATGGAAAAAAGTGACATCCTCAATTAGGTAATAAATTCAGATGAACTTCTTCTCCCTCACCACTTTTTTTGCCTGTTTAGCATTTTCCACTTTTTTACTCTGTGATGTACAAGCCCTCACTGGTTAATTATGTATATATTTAGCTACTGCATGTGCTGGGCTTATTATTGTCATCTAATTAGATGTAACTCGAACTACTTACTTCTAGAAAAATCATTAAAAATTCTTTCCTAATGACCTAGAGATGACAAAATGTCTGTAAAGTGTGAAGAAGCAGACAAGCACAGGAACATCGCTCTTAAAGAGTGTTAATCCAGATGCTGCAATCATCTAATTAAACAATATTTTGCTGTCATTAACATTTTCACCAAGGAATTGCAGTTATAATTTCTTTGTCAGCTGTCTCCAGCTCACTTTACCTTAGAAACTAAAGTGCCATATAAAAACATTAAATTGGATGGTTTAATTAAAAAGTTGTTTTTTTTTTTTTTAATGAAGAAACGTATCCAGTATTTCTGAGATCTCATTTACTATGCCTCATTTTTATTGTTCAAGTAGATTAGTGTCACAGGGCTTGCTATATTTAATATTCAGCCTTTAATATTAATCTCTGTAAGCCTACTTGAGGGGAAATCTGAAGGTTGTGAGAAGGTATAGGGACTACCAATAGTCATACAGATTTATGTTCTATATTTATTTAGCTTAAGAAAGGACCAAATAATTCTTGCTGGAAGCACCAGACGATGAGATGGCTAAGTATTTTCATCTGCTGACTTTACTCTGAAAATAATCAATTGTGAAGCCAGAACAGATCAAGACAGCATTTCTAATAAAGTGAAACTCCTAATATTTATGCATGTTTAGAATTAGAGATTTGTAATCCCATTATAGGCCTAGATCACTGTCCTCTGCTCAGATAAGTACAGATGTGTGGTCTTACCTCGTAGGTTTGGTCTCCTTTCACAATTGAAATTAGGTTCATCTTCTCAGGTCAGTTTATTTGTTGATATTAAGGAGCAAATTGTTGAATTGAGAAAAATAAATCACTAACTTTTTTGTTAAAAAAATTAAGAGCTATTCTTAGTAGTTATTATATTCATAAATAAAACATTTTATAAAAATTGAAGTAGGAGAGAAGAGAACATTTTAGTTTTTTTCACAAGACTTATATTTACCAAATACATAATCTTGAAGACTTCATTATTTGCAACCTATCCTACCTAAGCTGAGAGAGAAGCTGCTTCAAATTATTTATCACTGGGGTAAAAAACTGCACAGAGGAGTCACTGCAGTGTTTTGACATGGAGCTAATGTCACATGATGATTTCTTCATGTGTCTATACTATAAGTAACCCCTCAGCAGAAGAGAACTCAATACACCAGCAAGGCTCAGGATTGCTTTTTCCTTACCCTATTCACATATTTATGATTTTCTCATATGCAATGGGAACAAACAGTAAAATCTTGACTGAATATTGAAATTGAATTGATATGAAATGAATTAAATATGTGTCAAAATTATATGAAATCACAATGTGAAAAAATTTCAATTTCGAAATTAAAAGTAATTTTGTGTGACACTATATTTCCTTTCAAAATTTTGCAAAAGGATGTTCTCACTTTTTAAATGCTTCTATAAAATGGTTACCATTGAAGATTTTTATTACTATGAGCTCTTTTTTATACAAATTTTGATTCTACAGAATCTTCATATTTTGCTTATGCTTTGTAGTAGAATACAGTCCTCTCAGTCATTCTCTTCCTGGATCTCAAAGTTCTTTTAGTCTGCCCACTGCATAAACACAAATGTCTTTCTATTGTGGAAGCTTTTGCATGCTCTTCTGTTAACTTAATTAAAGATTCTGATGGTGAGAAAAACATTTATTGTATGAAACTGTTGTATGAAGTTTTATAGAGGCCATATTTTAAAGCATCCTAAATGTGATAATCTCAAGAAACTTTACAAGCCGTATGCAATTAAACCCTTACCAATGAGGAAAATAATATTCTGATTTGGTGGATGTATAAACTGAGGCAGAATTGTCTTCCTTCAAAACATATTGAGCCCCCTCCTAAAAGTCTAAAATAATAAATATTCTAGCAGATAATACCTTTCCTTTTCCTCTCTTACATGGATAAATTCTGATATACTTCTTGATTTACATTCTTGTTCTGTCCAAGAGACGTTTTACATTCATTCATTTGTTCATTCATTCATTAATTCATTCAATGTTGATATTAAAGAAGAGAAAGTGGTTCTGGTTCTATCCATCTTTATTTGTGTATGTAGCACACAGTGCTGGAATTGCTTATTTGACAGTTATATTTGCAGCTTAACTGGGTTTTTTAATTATTTTTGAGAACATCTATGTTTTCACAGTGTAAAAATGAGGATGCACAATTATTAAGAATATGCTCTTCTCCTGTATTCAGTGAAACTATGTACAGAATAATAACATGCTTTTAGTTACTCAACTTCTGTTAAAAAATAAGGTGCTTGTAGAGCAGTGAAAGTTTCACATTTCATTAAAGCAGAACTGATTTTTGTGGAGAATTGCAACTGCTACTCAGAACAAGGAAGCCTGTGTTTTCCTGTGCTGGGTTTTTTGTACCCCAGGAATCTGTCCAGAATCTGGGAGGAAGCAGTTAGTGAGACAGGGCTGTAAATCTGCAGCAGGACTGGGAATTGTTAACCTGGATTATTTCAATCTCCTAATTATATTATATAAATACACACACAGATATATTTATGACCTGATTTTGTTTTTTAAGAGTCATGTTGCATATTGTGTGGTTCTCACTATAGCAATAGGATGGGCAGTTCTGTACTAAGAAATTTCATTTGTTTTATCACTGAAATGTTAGATTCTACTACGTATTAGAGAATACAAAAAAAACCCAGCCTTTCCCAAACACACCTTTCTTTGTGATGAATTCATAATTTTTTAGTTCATTGCAGTTGCAGATTGTTCTTTTGAAATGGTATCTAAAAATAGTTTTTGCACATTAGAGCTGCTGGGATGACAGCAGTGTTTCTTTCATGATTTAAGGGAGTGGCCTGGGGTAGTCAGCTCTGTCTTTTACACTGGAGAACTGTTTTGTAATTTTCAAAGTGATTAAAAAATAGTGTTACAGCAAACATTACTTTCATCACTTTGATTCCACAGTTGCCATGGAATCTCACCATTTCTTCAGTAAAGAAGAACCATAGGGAGTGATGGATTTGCATGGACTATCTAGGATAGTCCTATATTTGCAAATCTCAAATTTACCCCTTTGCTGTTTGGAGTTTCATTTTATCTTTGCCAGCTATGATACTTCATAAAGTTGCTAGGAAAGTAACAGTCTAGTTCTTTTGAATTTCTACATTCACGCTATAAAAATATCTTAATGGAAATAAAAAATAAAGTGTTTATTGTCATGGTGCATTTAGTTGATTTTTAAAGATACTGTGCTTTTTATATAATTTCAGTTTGTGTGTTGACTTCCTGTTTAACGTAAGTGCATCTAAATAGCTGCTTTTGTCTGGAAGATTTATACCTGCTTCTGGTGAAGTGGTGGGAACTGGGAACATGTGATGCAACAAATGTAACCACTAGATTTTTTTTCTAGCTGGACAAGTGGACACTGTTTCCTAATTCTTAAAACTTTATTTTCAATAGGACGAACGTACAACGATCTGAACCAATACCCTGTATTTCCGTGGGTTTTAACAAACTATGAGTCTGAAGAGTTAGATCTGACCCTTCCAGGCAACTTCAGAGATCTTTCAAAGGTATGCTTCATTTTTGTTGGAGAACAGTCAGCCAGCCCTTTTAGAAAGACATTTTGCTTTATATTTAAAGTCTGGTTAAGTAAGGTCTTTATCTTAAAGTCATAAAAGTCTGAAATAGACTTTCTATTTTAGAATTATTTTATACTGAATCTCCACATTATGCTACTTACATGTTCCTCACTTATCTGGTTCCAAATCTGCAACTCCTCCATACCTTCTGACATGGAACAGGAGTGCATCAGATCTCTTGATCTCACTAATTATGTCTCTTAGTTTATAAATGCTGATCCTTTGGAAATAAAAAGCTTGGACTAATATTTCACTTTATTTTGCAATGACTAGAATAGTAATATAGTATCAGCATCTTCTTTTGATTTAATAGTTAGTAAAGGGATATTTTGTATTTTAGATCCTGGAGTATCTCATCCTTATTGTTATTTGTTGAGGTTTTGTCCATCCAACCTGACCTGGGCACTTAGTGCTTTATAATAAAAAAAATCCTAGTATTTTTTTCTCTAATGGCACCACATTGTCATAATACCCAGCTCTGGTACTCTGGATGTGTTAACAGACTGCAGAGAAGGTCTGTCCTGGCCAAGCATAGCAGAAACATATGGAGGGACTCTACTTTTGGCCAGCTGAAACAAAGACAAAAAAGAGGTCTCAAAACTGAGTTGTGGGAGGTATCATTCCTGGTTGCAATCTGGTATCAACTAAGAAAGTGTATGCACTATCATCCAGTGAAGGTGGAGAGATAGGGCATAGTCCTGCAGCATCCCTAGTGTGAGGTTTCTGTTGTCTAGTGTGTCAGCTTTCTTGCATCCTTACCACAGCTCCTCAGCCAAGAGGGGGAAGTTGCTTGTACAAATTGAATGAGGCTCAAAACCACAGGAAGCTGTCACTCACTGCCTTTAGGAGTGAGGCTGGAGAGGAGAAAATGACCCCCAAGGCCTGTTCTGCAGTCCTGTGCTGCAGACCCTGCATTCCCTTCTGCTGCTGGGCAGACGTGAGTGTTTCTGGGGTTTTATGCTTTAAGTCTGGATTTCTTTCCTCCTCTCTCTGCAAGCACACATCCTGGGGAATAATGGAGACATCCTGCCCTGGATATTTGACAGTTTCATCTCTGCTGGAAAGAGTGTGCTTGCAGTACCTCCAGATGTGTTGTAACCATTCCTGGAGGCCTGCTTTTGTAAGACATCCAAAATAATTTGAGTAGGACTTGAATTCATAATAGCAGATAGAGACACCTCAGTTTACACTCCCTTTTTTGTCTTAGACAAATAAAAAAATAAATAAGCAAATAAACCCCGAATTTACGGTACATTCACAGTATGCCTCAAAAGGAATTAAATTGCTTGATACTTCCGTTAGGTTATGTAAAACTTCTGACCTTTCACAGTATTATAGGTATGTTCCACAAATGTGTTTTTCAGTTCTGTAACACCATTGTAATGTGTGCCAAGAACAATAAAAGATCCACAGATGTGACTTAAAAAAAGACCTGTGATCATTCTGCCCTGGCTTGTTCCCTAGCATGTATAAAAGTATTGCTGGTTTAAAATTGTTCAGAAAGATAAACCTTTCATTAAGGTGCTTACACTTTTCAAAATCTCTAAAACTCACTTTCTGTAAGTATAGCACTGCATGTGGTGAAGTGCAACAAGATTAGACAGTGTCTCATGAGTCCTTTTGCTAGGTATTTAGTTTGGTTCAATCCAGATTTTTACAGCAATCTACTAAAATATGTAATTGCTACAGGAAGTAGTGTGATAGCTGAATTAAGAGGTTTTCCTCATTAGTAAAAACTCACTATGGCATTAGTGCATGTATAGCTATTAAGTATCACTGTACGCTTATTAGTGCTCTCCCCAAAAGGAAATGGAAAATCAAGTCCATGGCTATTTATTTTTCATTAAGAATCCCTCCAATGTGCACCTTTTCTTGCCAATTTGAAAACCTACCAAAAAACTATCGGTGGTTCCTTCTGGAACAGCTAGAATTTTGACCACTCAAAAGCCTACACAGAACTAGTCAAGGAAAATGACCTTTCCTTTCTGGCAATATCTGGGCTCCATTTATCCCATGGATATATGAAAGAACACATGCGAAATCTCTAAAGTGTTGTGCAATACCTCAGGATAAAAGGGTTGTAATTGACAATTTTTCACAGTGTTCATTACCATAATATCTGATAGATTCCATTCCACCATGGTTTTAAAATAGTTTAACAATTTATTTTAAAATGCAGTGGCTGGTTAGTATGAAATGACTGGCTGTTAAGTGTTACTTGCATCCTGTTTCAATTTTTTCATGATCAGTAAAAATCTTAAAAGTTTGAATGTTTCTGACATTACCTTGTCAATTCTGTTTTCATTTTCGGTATTGTTCGGTATCTATGAGTCCCTTCTTTTCTTTTCTCGGAGGTGAATTCTGAGTAACCTGGTGCTAAAAAGCAGGAGTTAGTGATTTATTGTTAGCAGTATTGAAGGAGGTTGTGCTATCAAGCCTCAGCCAGACCTCTGGGGCATGTCCACACAGTATCCTTTCCATGAGGAGCAGCTCCTTTCTGTCAGATTTTGCCCTGAAATGGAGCCACATTCCTGCAGATTTCATGGCAGATCAGAACCTCCAGATAAACTGTTGACGGATAAAATGTCCTTTGTCAGTTCATGACCTTCTATCTCCCTGTAAATTCTGCCCTTCTTAGTTTCACAAAGCCTCTGTCCTTGATGTTTAGCAATTAATAGTCCTCAAACAATCTTTTGAAATTATTTAGAATTTTAGTACTAGTGCATATATGCTAAAATTCCACAAAAGCAATGGAATTAAAAGAGAAGTCACCTACCATGCTTTGTTTTCTTGGTTTAAAATAGTTTTTGTAGTTAAATGTAGGTACTAAATCTAGCATTTAAAAATATTTTGTATATTCTTGCTCAAATTTGTACAATACTCTAATGTCATTCTGATAATTGACTACATGATTTTCCAAATTTTTAAATCTTTGGCTTCTAGGCTTTCTGTATAAAATATGATACACTCCCTTTGTGATATCACGACTCCTAAGTGAACACACATATTAAATGCAATTCTTATGTTTTTGGAGATGAAATTAGAGGTGTTTGTTCTTGCTTAGGATGTCAGTAAATGGAGTAAAATGTGCGCCTTTTGCATTTAGTCCAAACTTAAATATTTACATTCGTGCAAAGTCGTCTTGAATGTGTAGCTTGTCCTTTCTTTCCATTCCATTTCATTCTGGCTTTATGTGGCACTCCTTATTGTGGTATTTTTAAATCCAGATGTCACTTGTTCTCTCAGAACAATTATATTTAAATATTAGTCTGAAAATTCCTCTGTCCTTTTTCTTCTAGGTGTTTAGAAATTCTGTTCCCAAAGCTTTTTGTTTTTTTTTCCTTTTACGTAGAGTTTTAGATTTAAAACCAGGGTTCACAGGCATGGAATGTACCATGGCAGTGGGATATATTGTACCTCTCATTTGATTAGACAGTGTAGGTTCAAGTTTTATTCATTACATATACAAGGTTAAAGGTTATATTTATTGTTTGACAGGATCAAAAGCTAATGCAAGAGGCTGCCATAGATACATAGATTGTCTTTTCAGTATCAAACCATCAGGTGATCTGCTTATTTTCTTCTTTGTTGAGATTTCCTTTAGAAGAACACTTAGGATATTAAACATTAGTCTAGGAAACATGTACATAGCCTCTACTATACAGTGATTTTTTTGTGAGGCTCAAGACACTTAAAATGTGGTATGGCTTGTTTGTATAAAATTGTATGACTTCTAAATTATAGTGAATGCATGGTTTTGACAAGCTGCATTGTCCCTGCTCATTAAAGTGTAAACGGGAATTTCTCCTCATTTACTTCCAGTCATACATCCTGTTAAATAAAATGATTTCTTCACCAGGCAAAGTAATACTAATATTGACATGTGTATGAAACATCACACACCCATTCATTGAGTGGAAAAAATTATGTTTTGTTAATATAGAAGGTGTTTGACTGATGGGTGGTGATAAGCATAACCACTTTTCCTTATTACTGTGCCATTTCAAGAAAAGGAAGTGATAAAGCCCCAAGGCTTCAAAATGTAATAATGCAAATGAACACAACCAAGTGTGAATATTTCAAGGCAACCACACTTAATACTTCCAAAAATGTATATGCTGTGGAATGGAGTTTATGGGCTTATTAAGAGTCCTTGTTAGGAAAAATGAAATAATTTTCTTTTATTAGTAAAATTAAACTTCTATATTTACCATATGCAACTCTTCCACCAGAAAAAACTACACACAATTAAACATGTTTTTCTTAAATATAAATCATTTACTGAGTGAAACTCTGGCACTATGAATCTGTGAGTGCTCTTATATTTGATATTGTTGGTACCTGGTTTTCGTAATAGGGTGCTGAAGAAAAATCTGTTTACAAATTTGGAGGAAATTACAATTTATTTTTAAGTTTAAAGTGTCATCCTAAGACATCCTATGTATAGATTGTTCTACAGTGGGTGTTTTCTAATAAAAAAAACAAGCAGTCAGGAAAAGCTCAGTCAGTTTTCAGCTGGAGCCAAATAAAGACAGGTTCAATATTCCTTTGTACCCAGCTACAATTTTGTGTGGTACATCACAAAAAAAAAAAAAAAAAAAAAACAAAAAAAAAAACACCAAAAAACCAAAAAGCAACAACAACAAAAAAAACCACACTAAAACCAAACTAGATAAGGGAGCTGCTGCATGAATTAGAGTCAAGTTAAGCAGAATATTTCAGTGGCTAGATAAATAGGATGCTACATTCAGTTCTGCTCTCATGAGAGAATATAGTTCTTTTTGCCAAACAAATAGATATTCCAGAACTAACATAACATGTCTGGTGATGTAAACACTAGATATAAGGTGTATTGGCAATATGTGTTGACTTGTTCAAAGGCCAGATATCTAAAGAGATTAGGCAGGTAAAAAAATAAAGATGTAGTAGTGTGTTTTTAATGTTAAAATAAATACTTGCCTTATTTTTAAATGGAAGAATGAAACAAAATAAACTGAAGCAGCAGGTTTTAGTACATCAAAAGTGAAGTGGCTGAATAGGCATTGTCATAGAGTGACCTGTTCTTTTTTGTTTGGAGTAAAAAAAATCTTGTTAAACCATTATCTGGGAAGTTAATTCTATTTAATATGAGTCCTTACAGAGGGCTTTTTGCAATAAAAAGACAAATTGTGTGTTTGGAAAAAGCATTTTATAAAACATTATGAAAAGAACTTTTAAAACAATGCTCAGAACAATTTATTTGACTCAAATTCACTTTCTGTATTTGTCTTATCGTTAAGATTATAGACTGAGACTTAGTAGATGGATTGAGCTTTGCCATTGTATTGTTTGTGCAAGTAATTTTAATCAGTGCACACACCAACAGAATCTCAGTCAAATGGAAATAATATTATTTTCTTCCATTACATGAAGTTACAGGTATTGATCCATAAATAAAATTTATCTGCATTTTATAGCTATGATATTAGATTAAAACTGAGGTAGTTGACCTTCTGGGCTGAAAATGGCATAGTAAAGCAATGGAAAGTGACCAAAACTCCATATATCCTACACATTTCACAAGAAACTGCAGAATTTGTCATCTAATAGGACCTATGCCTCATCAGAGTAAAACTGGGTTAGCTGCTAGTTTATACAACTGAGATTTAAGGTCTTTATAGAAATATCTTTGTCTTCACTGAAGGATGAACTCATACCATTACCTTGAGTAACAGCATTTTCCCACATGGATCTTAAAATAACACTAAAGAAGCCAGGTGCAGACCTTGCAGAATCTTTTCCCTGCTATTTTATTTATGAAAATTTTTTGGTTTCAGAAAGTTCCTGGTCTTTTGGTAAACAAAAGGTGTTCTATTTGGGGCTAATAAACAAATTTTTAAATTGAACAGCAACATCAACAACAACAGAAATAGAGAGATATGAGCACTTTCATTAGCATTTTCAATGTGTATGGTTTCCTGAATCTGGAGTCATGTCCTTTACATTAATGTGCAGAGAGGTGATTCACATCAGTGTCTCCATGACTGCACAGAGAAGGGAGATCAGTTGTTTCTTGTATTTCTTCACTGCAGGCCAGACATAACTTATGTAAGGCTGAAGTAGAAGCTGCAGAGTTGTGTAAGCATGAGCAGCTCCCAGCTCTCCTCCCCGTGCAGTGCTGCATTGAGACAGTTGTGCCACTTCTGGGATCCCAGGTGTCATCTCCGCATAAATAGGGCCATGATTGCACACGACCCCCTCCAGAGCAGCTCAGGGACTTCCATCTCACCTTCCTATTGCAAGCAGCCTGAAATGCAAGACATACCTAAGCAATCTCCTCATGGACACTGTAAAGGCTTGTGGAATGAGAGAAAATAACCCATGTCTCCGAATCCCAGGCTGTCAGACAGATCACTAGTTCATCCAATCCAGGATCTGTCCTGAGAAGTTGAGACTTTCTAGTTGAAGACAAGCTCTTCCTCCCTTTTTTCCCTTCCTTCTTTCCCTTCCTTTTTTCCCTTCTTTCCTTTCCTTCTTTCCCTTCCTCCCTTCCTTCCTTCCTCCCTCCCTTCCTCCCTTC
>JAOTQP010000001.1:66279230-66313057 GCA_026413545.1 Cichladusa arquata | reverse complement strand
CCTTCCTTCCTTCCTTCCTTCCTTCCTTCCTTCCTCCTTCCCTCCCTCTGTCCCCCCCCACCCGGGGAAAGGACCCCAATAAAGATTCTTCCCAGAGATTTTTCCATTAAAATTGCAGTATCATGCAAGAACAGAAAAGTCTCTCATTGGTATTTCACTTAAAGACTCCATTATATTCAGATGATGTCTTATGCATTTCAGGATTTTTCTTCTAATGAATCCTAAAATAATTGAAAGAAAAAAATAGATAATGACTCTGAAAAGAATATTGATGAGGATGAAAGTAATCCAGAATGCAGCTTTTCAGGTTTATCATTTAATACAATTAATCATATATGTTCTGAAGGTAGATTATTTTAGCTACTTGCACAGGCATTTTTATATGAAAATGGGAATGCACGATCTTGCATGATTATACCTTTTATTTTTAAATTGAGGTAACACCTCTCATGGAACAACCCAGAAAACATGATGGTATGTTTGCATTAGTATCTTATGTGACTTTAAAAATTATTGTCAAATTCTTAAGATAAACAACCTTTTTATTAAATACAACTATATATATTATATTAAAATGTTATTTAAAGATATTGATCAAACCATCCTTAAAATTTTGCTAGTCTGTAAAATAAAATACCTCATAATTATTTTGAGCATCAGTTATACCTCACCGGCCTTGTTACTGTAGTCAATTTACAGTGAATAATGAAAACACATCGCTTATTTCATGAAAGACTTCTAATAAGCATCAACTGTGTTTTGAAAGGCCAGGAGTTTTCCATATTTTCAATCCTGCATTAATCATAATATTCATTCTCCACTGTGCTTTCAAACCTATAAAATGGTGACAGATGATGTCTGTCTTCCATAGCCTCAGAATTCACTGCAGCATAGGATAAGATGCACCTTCGTAGTGGAAGGAAGATATTCTCAGGGTGTTTCTCCATTACCAAATACAATCTCACCAATTTGTCTGCTATTTTGTGTTCCCTTCTCAGAGGGGGTGAACATTTAATTTTAACAGACTATGGTGTGAATTAGTGCTTTAGCTCTTGGAATCTGCAGTTGGGGCTGGAATTTTTTCTGCCAGAGAAGTGAATGCACAGTACTTTAATGAGGGTGGTGTCAGCAGGTTCCATCCAGTCCTCAAAGCAACCCAGAGCCTGATATAATTTAGCAAAGTGCACATATATCTGCACAGTTTGTCAGTCTAATGGGAAAAGAATGTCTCTTTCAAAGAAGCTGTTGGACAACCATTTTTATATAATGATAACTTAAAGGCTATAATACTGCCAGTGTGTTTCCTGACACTGGCAGGATGTGTAACAAAACCAAATATAACAAAAATGCAAATATTTATTTTTTCCTATTTCCAGTATTTGGGAAATGAGCCTGGAAAGTGTTAGGGAATGGCTCATACTTCTCTTTCTAGAATGTTTTGTTAGGTCTTTAACTGCAGTCTGCACCAGATAACACCGATCCTTTGGGATTACTCAATCATTTTCCACATATGAGAAAACTATTAACATCTCCATGACACAGCAAAGTACTAAGCATCCAGAGTGCTTAATGTGAAAAAGACTGAAATCATAATGTTTTAATGTGTAAGTGTTCACCAAAGACTGTTATTTAAAAACAAGCTCTAAATCAGAAAAATATCATGTTCTATGTCAGCCTTGTATGCATCCATCTCAAGAAATATTACAGTGCTGAAAGAATAAAATAATTGCAGCTTTAAAATTCTTTATGTACATATCTAGTGTAGTGAAACACAGAGATTTGATCTTGTACTGGTATTTCCTTTCTGAATTACTTTGGATTTTAATTCAGTAGAAAAAATTTGTAGTGAAATAAAATACAAAAATACTGGTAGCATTTTGAAAAGAGTCAAAGTCCTTGCCTATGCATTTATTTTTCATACCCTTAATAATATAAATTCTAATTAAAATTTGAATAATGCAAATCAGGTAATAATTACAAACTACAAAAAGTTTATACAATTATTTGGTGTGGAAGTGTGCTCTCCCCTAAGTATTAAACTCCATGTGTTTGGTTAATTTTACTATAAAAGCTAAAATCTATTTTCTTTATCCAAGTAACTTTTGCATCACACAGTAACAAATACATTTTGCAAAAAAATTATGAGACAAAGTGGGTTAAAAATCATAAAAAGCTTGTCTTCCTCAAGTAGCAACGTCAAAAACAATAGTTCCTACTACTGCCTTACATCTCTTATTTTTCACCTAATTTGTATAGATTGTCCTTTAAGTTTCCTCAGAATGGACTTTGAATTTTTGAATAATTTCCACATTCTATTGTTTTCAAGTACAAAGCTTGTTTGCTTTGTTGAGTAAAACGTGGCTTTGTTCAGTCAGAAAGTACACCCAGTCCTGAGGACTCTGCATGGTTTTTAAGTATTTCTGCTTAGGATCACCAGACACCATCAGCAGTTCCGCGTGAAATCTTTTCATCATGAACTGCGCATTACAAAGTATCCTGTGTGCGCAAAAGTCAGTTTTCATTAGCTGTGTGATTATGGTGAATGACAGCAACAGAAATATTAGTTTGGCCTCAATGCATTTTAAATGCAGTTTTAGAAGTCTATTTCCAGAACAATGTTACTGAACTAATTGGGAAACAACTTATACTTCAAGAAGGTCTTGAAAGTTTGCAGATGTGGATCACTTCAATTTGTCAGTTGAAATAAGGAAACTCATAAGAATTTTAGTACACAAAGCCTTTGAAAACAAACTCTGAGCTTACAGGCATGTCAGGGGTTACTACAGAATGGAATGTTTTTGGTTGCAGAGTCTCCTGTGCAGCGAATTTTAATGCAGAATTAACCTATGCCATATCAGACATGCTGCCCTTCAGCTGATAATATATGTGACCTCTTATCACTTTACAGCCTATTGGTGCTTTGAACCCAAAGAGAGCTGTCTTCTATGCAGAACGGTATGAGACATGGGAGGATGATCAGACTCCACCTTATCATTACAACACCCACTACTCTACATCTACTTCTACCTTGGCTTGGCTTGTTCGCATTGTAAGTATTTCTGGATCCTGCTTTTCATGAATATCTTTATTTACAGCATCTCTTCTGTCACTTAGCATTGTTTTGTTTTGTTTTGTTTTTATAAAAGCACATTTGTATTAAAATCTCATTGTTCATCCCTACCTTAAAATCTCAGAAATTCTCTAGATGTACTTGGTATACTCATTTGTAGTGATCAGGAGCTCCTTCCTACCCAAACAGTCCAAAATTAATTTAAAAATAAAATTGTGGTGGTATAAGGACTTATACAATGAAAAAAAAATGCATCTAAAACTAAACCCACCTCCCCAAAAACATCTCTAGATAATACACAAATCTGATACTGCTCATATTCATTTATTATTTTCAGCTATGGACAGATCCATGGAACATTTTAAAAAAAAAGCCTTTTGTAAGATCATTAAACTGTCACATTGAGAAGGGAATTATATAACCAGTTTTATATTAAAGCAACATATTTTATGCAAATGAAGCATGAACTATGAACTATGCTTCTAAATTAATGAATATCTCTACAGTTTTCAGAAATGTAAAAATGTGGATTCTAACTTCAAACTCTTATGTCAGTTCTGGAAACCTCATGCACCTATGACCGAAACCAGATCTAGGGAACTTCAAAGACAGAATGAATCTGATTTCAATGTATGTGTTATCACAATTATTTACAGAATAAAAAATGTTGGTGAGACACTGAAGGTTTCACAGAGAAACATGAATTAATGAAAAATTGAGTGACTGTGTAATTACTTAAGTTAAAGCAGTACACCCTGTCAATAAAAATCTGTTGCATAAGGTGTATTCTAAGCATGTTTTGCATACAACAAAGCAAAACAGAGCCACACAAAGCTTGATAATCTCAGCTTCCCTTAGACATGTTCGTTTTTTTCTGCTCAGAAGGGAATTCATGTATCTGTGAGTCCAGGATATATTTCTTAAACTATGGGAACCTTAGTATTGATTACACTCCTGTGTTGGGTGACCACTGTATTCCTTTTAAATGTTGCTAAATTATTCATCTACTGAATAAATTTTATGGTACACATGTGCTTCTTTGTTGCCTTAAAGTAGATTAAAAACAGTAGTTTTATTTGCATGTTTATCTATTAATTTTGGCTGCTGTACAGTAAAAGATCCTCTTTTGCTACTTGGCAAATTCTCAGAGCTGGAAGTCTAGTTAGAGGCTGAATGTACAACACACCAAGGAGTATTCATTTCCTGCATTAGGCTAATGCAATGTCATTTTTACTACTGCTGTTTATGTAATACTGTAGATGTTCTTGCTCTCTTTGTGCTGTGACCTAAAGAGCAAGAGCATAAGGTCTTTGTCTTGATGGCCTTGCAATACAGACTTTACAACTTATATTTGTTAGAGCAAACAATATATGTGAGAATAGAAAGCAGAAGTGGAAACCACTGATATCCAAAAGAAGAAGTTGCCAATGAAAAGGTGAAAACAACAAATAAATTAAATACAAGGACACTCCTACATAGGTATTTTAAAGATTATTTAAGTATGATTGACTCACAAAGAAAAGCAGTCTCTAACGGGAGTAGACAACAGAAGTGAAAGAAGACAAATCCAAGGAAAGTTTGAACCTCAGAAAAGGAAAAAAAAAGATAATAATATGATAAGACTGGATAAGGAAGCAAATGGAAACCCTAAATAGATATTTGAAAATAAGTGTGTATAGAGGAAAAGTTTATGTCAACAAAGATTATAAAGTCATAATGATCTATAGAGATATATTTTTGTTACAAAATAAATGATGAAATATCCTAAAGGGAGAAGATTGTGCCAGTGATATTGATAGATAAGGCTAGGTCAGATTTCTGTACATTAAAATAGTATTTCTTGCTTGTGAATTTCTTGAGCTAGAGCTTCGATGAGAGTTTGTGAAGAAGACTCTGTAAGAAAAGGTAAATTACAGTCTAGTCCAGAAAGAGGAAGGTGACATTAAGAGATGCAGAGATTCAGAGAGAAAAATGCTTTCAGTATTTTGAAAGACTGGAGAAGAGTGATGGGAAAAGATGCGTTACTGTAGAGCTTTTGGTAGAAAGTGACAACGAACTGAGAGTGAAGGACAGGAGTACAAACTAAAGCCATAGTAGAAGACTGTGTAAACCAAAGAGAAAAGGAAAAGCAAAAGAAAGAGAAAAAAGTGAGGAAACAAATGAAAAATCTATGACAAAAAGTAAATTGAAAATGAGAGTTTAGATAGAAGCAGAACAAAACAGCATGTAGTAATGGGGATCTAAGGGGAGAAACTGCCTGCCTAGACCTTAGTATTGGAGGAAACAGTCTTTGCTGTAGGTAAGGAAGTTTCAGCCACTCTGAACTAGATATATATATAGAGAATTGTGTAATTGCCACAAAAGCTTAAAAATTATTTTAAGCTTTGCTTTTCAGCTTTGACAGATGCAATCTGGTTTCTGTCAGTTGTCTTCAAAACATTGCTTTTAATATCATATTTTTGAGTCAATTCTGTGATAATCTGTTCCCTACTGCCTTATATTTCCCTCAGTTGTTTTCCCTTATCTGATATATTGTGGTGGGTTGGCTCTGCCTAGATGTCAAGTACTACCAAAACTACTCTACTATTCCTCTCTTCAGCTGGGCAGGAGAGAGAAAAAATAAGGAAAGACTCATGGGTTGAGATAAGGGCAGGGAGAGATCCCTCACCAATTACCTTCATGGGCAAACCAGACTCCGCTGTAGCCTCCCCCAGGATTTTGTTTGCCACACAAACCCAATACTAAAACCCAGGCTAGTTTTTTAAAAGACACTCTATGTCTTAATCTCAATTCTGTGGAGTTAATTTTGATAACTCTGCCTTTGTTTCGCCATTAATATATATTCTATTGTATGTATTTTTGTGTAAATGAAATTGAATATTTATAGTTTATTGCTAGGTGACTTTGCCACCTGAAGACTCATTTTGTTCATGTGGATTTCATCTGGAGCACTGAATATTTAAGTTGCAGAAGATGGAATAGTTTAAACCAGAATTCCACTTCAGAATGCCATATAGTCTAGTGACTTGACCTGAAAAGTTGACAGAAGGAAAAAAAGAAAAACAGAAGAATGAATTCTGGCTTAAGTCACGTAGAATGTGAATATCAGCATTGGTTTCAGATTTTTAGGAGAAATAGGATAGAGTTTTGATACAATTGAGGATTGTCAATAATTGCTACTGCAGAAGTTATATTTGTGTAAATCAGTTGCATCTTCATGGAAACAGAGACCAGTGTTTGAGAGCATGATTCTCTAATGTGGTACTCAAGATGCTTGTAGAGAATAATTGTCTTCCAGTTGCCATTGCAATGACTGCATATTTGTACAAAGCAGAAGACATTCTGGATTTATTAGGAGTTAGATCGGATGGAGTTAAAAACCAGTTTTTAGTGAGATTCAAAGGTGAAGAGGACTGGATGTCGTCTGGTAAACAGAAGTGAATTTGAGTCTTATTTTTATTAGATTTGAGCAGGACAATCACAGATATATCAGGCAAAACGTATGTGTCACTCTGACAAACCCTTATATACTCTCCCCTTACAAATGGCTGGAAAGACATTTTTGTTTGACATAGGGTGTCTTAGAATGACCACATCCCTTTCTCCTTCATCATCTACTCCCACCATAAATGATTCAAATGAGTCTGGGTACTGCTAAAAGGGAAGCTGGGGGAGAGAAGTGCTATTGAATGGAAAAATTCGTTGTTCTCATAGCTCAAGCTTGTGCTCAATGTAATCAAGTCCCCCACGAATTTCTCTCCTTGTTGGCAGTGAACAAGGCGTGAATTTTATTCAGAATATTAGGAATGAGAGAGATGGAGCTATAATGAAAACATTGTGCTGCTTTATAGCTTTCACAGCAACAAAACCTTTACATGAAATGACAGTAATCGGTATCATAGAATAACAGTATTTAAATGAGTATATTGAATACAGATATGAATTATATTTATATAAGCACTTGACTTCCCAGAGAATAAAAATTACCTTAAAATTATGTTAGAGGTCTGAGATAAAGCAAGTAAAAGCTCTGAATTTCTGCTAAGGATTAAAAATCCAAAAAGATAGGCACAACAGGCCACGGTAGGATAGCATAATAGGGCACCCTGTAGTGCTCAGCTACTAAAAGTTTAATCCTTGATTATGAATTTTATTGCTTTTGTGTATTTGTCTCAGATGCTTAAAATAATGTTGTCATGGAAGTTTGGATTAATATTTTTACATAATTTATTGTACTTACATCATTTTTCTGCTTTCTGCTTCTTTTAAATCCATTGACTGCTTCTGATTTCAGGACCTCTGCAATGATCCACAGTCTGCTCCACAATAATAGTCACAAAAATTGCACATATCTTATAAAGAAAAAAAGTGATAAGTAGGAGTTTTTAGAAGACAGAATTATTTGTGCTCAGATCTAGAACATATTATGTTTTTCAGTCAGGGCAAGCTACAAAACAGAATAATTACTATTGCAAATATATACAGATAATTGGGAGGAGGAATTAATTTTAAAGCAAAATAATTCTAATATTAAAAAATGTAAATTTAATAAAATTATCATATTAACAGAATTGTAGGATAAATTAATATAATCCATTTTCTGTATATATTGTGGTTGTGGGTCTGAATCTTACACATTTTCATTTATATTTTACATTAAATTCAGTATATGGAGCACTGGAAAATCTGGATAGAAATTTTCTTTCAATATTTCAGTTCACTGTGATAGTTCACACTACTCATCAAGTTGAGCTACTGTTAAATTTTAATATTCTATTTAAATTATAAATCTCTTCCTCACCATACAGCCTTTCAATTTTCACAACTGCAAATAAAACCATTGTGCAATGAGATTTAGGGACCTCCAGCAAGAAATTATATAGTGATGATTTTGTATTTAATTTGATGATTTTAATTAATTATTTAACACATATTAGGTTTCTCTGATTGGAATAAATGCGTGGATGAAAGTATATATATGAGATACTATTCTTTTGAATGTGTTTATCAGAAACAAATTCTCCATGTTTTAAGAGGAAAAAAATTGGTTAGAGTTTTTTCTTCTTTGAAAGAAAGTAGCCTGTGCTGACTGCAGTGTATGATAGAAAAAATTAATTGGGAAGACATGTTGGAGTGAAGGTAGAGAAACAATGGTCTCTGGAAGTCAGAATTCCATATTTTATTTTTCTCTCTTTTTTGGATATTTTCACTATTTTTGTATCCATCCTTTTCTTATGTATATTTTAATTTCTCTTAAGGACTATGTAAAGATAAATTTCTTCATACCTTTTCCATCTGGGGCAATTTACATACAATGTGTATAATGTGGCATAATTCCTTCAAAAAATCTTTATTACTGGAGGAAATTCCTGACTTGTTCAAAAATTTCATAGAAGGAAACCGAGAATGTTTAAAATAAAATTCAAATAATAGACAAATAATACTGTAGTAACAATTGCAATCTGGTGATCATGAACTGCTTTGATTAATAAAATTTCCAGATGATTAGGATATGCAGCAAAATAAGTTTGGATATGAATTTAATAAAAGGGATTTTCTTAAAAACATTCCCCATGAGACTGCAAAGAGGAAGAAGCAACCTCCATCCCTGTAGGTACACTGGCAGCTATTAGTTGAATAAGAAAGCTAATGGAGTAGTGGTGGAAATCCAGGTTTCTGCCAATGATCTTCATGTTCAGGTTCTAATGTCAAATTAAGGATTTGGTCCACTGTAAACTCCTTCCCTGCAGTGGAATGTAGTGACATCAAAATGTTAAACAGAGTGTCTAATAGCTGAGCTCTTCCTCCTCAAAAGCTGGTAGCTGTTTCCATTTAGTAAGAACACCGATATGGTTTCAGATAGAATTAGCAAAAGTAAAGACTAAATATTTAATCTCTGTACCTCTCCCCCAAAATAATGATAAAACTGCATATCCTGGAACGATAGTCTGCTTCATAGTGACCATAGGACCATTTGTCTCACCTTGAGGCAAAGTGGGACCTACTGAACTCTTTTCAATTAAATGAAAACAAGAAAGATTTAGAGATAGGGTTTTTAAAAGATTTTGACATACTGACATGCAAGGAGTAAACAAAGCCCAGTTATATAAATAACACAGAATGTGTTTGTGGTGGTTGCAGTAAAGGAGGCAGTTGTTGTGAGCTGGAACTTAGCTACATATGTTTGCCACTGATGGGTAATTAGTCTAAGGGTATAGAATTCAGGATTTGTTTGTGCAAAATGCATTAGTGCCAGTAAAAACACTCAGATGTTCAGTGCAGAAGCCCATGCATACATATAACTATGAGGTGCCATGTTTTTCTTTAACTCTGCCTTTATGAAGTATTTTGATCTGCAAAAGGCTTTTGGATTTTGACAGAAACCTGCTGCACGAGTCCTTGTACTGTTTTCTTAATGTGTCATAATTTCATTAACTGCAGGAGCCCTTTACAACATTCTTTCTAAATGCAAATGACGGCAAGTTTGACCACCCAGATCGAACCTTCTCTTCAGTGGCCAGGTCCTGGAGGAACAGCCAAAGAGATACCTCAGATGTGAAGGTAACATATATGTTAAATAAATAGATGAATATGCAATTTCATTATGATATTTTGTTTATCTAAACATAAAGAAGGTGCTGTATTATATTTTATATTTACATGTATCTAATTTCTTTATATTCAGCACACTAGGTATAGTGTAAATAAATAGATGTTAATAAAGTTTAGTGTTCTAACACAAACAAAGATTCTCTGAAGTTGAGTGGACAAAAGGTGTTTTGTTTTGTTTTGTTTTGTTTTTAGAGAAAAACAGCTTAACTGATCTAATTTAGATCAGATAATCAGGCGATGGAGAAAAGCTCAATAAATTGTTCTTTCCTGCTGTTAACTCAATATTTGGCCCACTCCATAAAACACAGCAGGAATTGGATTTGACCTTAAAGTGTCATATTGTTATAGCTTGCCTAGCTCTGGGTTTGCATTGCCTGGGGCAATTAATAAAGCATTAATGACAAGATGCATTTAAAATGTTGGCTTTTCTGTACAGCTTTAGCTTTTACTTGAATGTGCCTGGGGATATTATGCAACAATACACATTAGATTAAAACAACTTCTACACTATATACAGAAACAGCCAGAGAGAGCAGGGTGATTTTACTGCTGTTATTCCTTACCTTTGTATTTACCTTGTTAAATACAAAGGGTTATTGCTCATAGACATGGGACCTTATCAGAAAGAAACAAAAATCTAGCAATATTTTGAATAGTATGGTCCATTCTTGATTCTCATTTTCTAGTAATAAGGTAGGTAAAGGCTTCACTATAAAAATAGCTCTTTCTTAAAAAAAAAAAAAAAAAAAAAATTTGCAGTGAACATGCTTCTCTTTTATTTATATACTACCACACATACTAGGAAATGATAAATTGAAGGTCATATTGCCATTATATTTTTTACTTGTCTTGGCAAAGAAAAAAAAAAAGAAAAAATATGTAGATTTGTTGATTTATTTTTATTCCAGGGTTCCTGTTTGCATAAGTATTCCAACAGTCTTAGAAGAGACAAACCATGTTATTGTTATTCAGTTACTAGTGAGAATAACTGCAAATAGAATAATATGTTAGAAAAATTGCAAATTATATGGTCGTCCTAACATATCGGAGAAAATCCTTTTTGAAGAAATCAACCTGAACCTCCTACAAATCATTTTATATTTATTCATGCTCCTCTGGAAGTCAATAGTTTTTAAAGTACCATCCCTCTTAGTCTTGTAAGATAAACCAAGGAAATTTCCAAATTTGAAAGCAATTTGGGTAGTATCTACTATATTTGATTTTTGCTTTTCAATGAAATCTGTTTTTTCTGGAATTCCACTAGAGTATCTGGGAAAGTGACTTCCTAGGAGTGGGGCTCAAATAAAGGATAAGAGCCTTAAACTGAGAAATAAGGAAAGACAGTTGGAAGTGACTGTAATCTTCTTGTCTGGCTTTAGTACACAGGAGGAGGGCAGTTAAATACATCAAGGCATTGCAAAAGATAAAGGAATATCTGTAGACAGACGGAGAGATGGTATTCAAGTGGGGTGTGTAATTAGTGAAAGGATTGTTCCTAAACTAGCAAGTTATCAGTAAAACAATTAACTGAAATGTTTGTCTGAAAATACCAGGAGTCTTGTGAAACAAGTAGGATAATTTAAACTGCTGCTGCCAGCCATTGCAAGGATGAAGGAATTAAGGATGGATAACAGTTGCATTGCAAACTGTATTTGCATTAAAAACCCCAACTTAATCAAAATAAAGCAAATATTAAAAAGGTGCTCAGAACCAGATACCTTCAGAAAAGGAAGGCAAAAGGTGAAGAAATTAAGTGGCTATGTTCATTAATGCCGCTGAATGTAAAAAAAGGAATTTGGGATAGAAGGTAAAATAGTAAAAATTAAGGGTCAGATTTGCTCTAGGGGGAAGACTGTAAAACAATGTGTTCCAGAATATGTTTGGCAGTCTACTCTAGAGTCCCCAGATCAGATTTATACATATATACACATTTCTGTTATGCCATTAGAAGGAGAAATACTACTTGGAGCTAAGTCATTACAGAAAATCTAATATGGAAGTAATAGATGAGGTATGTTAGCCAATAAATGTTTTCTTCAGATAATCCCTGACCCGTCTGTTGAGGGAGACATTAGGGAATAAATATGCTGTTTAAAATAGGGGTTTGTTAATTAATGAAGATACAGGGAAGATGAGTTTAGAAAATAATGTTGAATTGATTTATTTTCATTTGATTCAGCCTAAGATGAAAATAGATGAATAAAAGCAGATTCAAAAATGAACTGAATCTATAAGGGATACTAAAACAAATAGAAAGCATTCATAAATTATCTAACAAGAAAAAAATCTGTAGAAATTAGGGGAGATTTAATACCAGCTTTCAATGTAAAGCACCACCAAAATAATTTATTGTATATTGATACAAAGCTTCAATAGCCTAAACAAAATACATCAATGCACTTCTATTTGGTCTTCAGTTTAAGAAGGAAATTTTAAGATCAACCAGATGGGCACAAAGCTTATCATGATACCAAAGGTTTATCCTTAGGTTATAACAACTAGAATATCTCATGGTTGTCCACCTGAAATAGCCTGCTTAGTCATTATTCAGAGTTATTATGTTCTCAGAGAACATTTTTCTTTGTCCAGTTGTTAGTATGAATTCTTGATGGATAAAGCAAATGCTTAGTGCTTTCTTTGCTGGAAAGAATCACGTGTAAGATATACCTAAACTGGAGTTAGCCACAAGAAGAAAATATGTGTTTTAGGAGTTGATACACGTAGAAAAATGTGTGTATGTGTGGGGTAATTAAATGTCTAAAGTGGAGACCCATAAATGCTGTGAAATACGCAAACATATGAAAAAGAGGATTATTTGTCAAGGAACAAAGAGGTAAACCTCAGAGGAAAAGGATCAGAGTGAGAAAATGCTTATTTAAGCAAGAGAGTATGAAAAGTTAGGGTGAAGTTGAGTATTCTCTGAGTTTGAATATCCCCACAAAGGGAAGTAGCAAACTCCTTATTTGTAATTTTTTTTTTTTTTTTCCACAGACTGGCAAAGTACTGGCAAAGGCCCTTTGATTTGCACAGTCTGTGTTTCTTAGTGATCAATCAAGAATGAGTATAGCAGCTAATTGTTGCTGTTGTTTGTTGCTTAAGATCTTAATGAACTTCATTTCTCAATGCCATTACATCAGGGCCAACTTCTCCCTGAGGCTTTGAAGTTCATTCTGCAAAATTATAGGGAAATGAACTATTATTAATACAACAAATAGCTAATTTTTTCAGATTTGTTGTGCTACTGTTTAAAATGCCTTGCAGGCCTTTCAAACATTTTAATCAAGTTTTCAGGGACTTGAAAAGCAGTGGAGTTTGGGGAACTACTAAGAAACCCCCTCAAAATTTCTGCCCGTTTTTGTCACTCTCCTGAGTAGCATCCGCTGTCTTGCACAAAAGAAAAGCTTCAGCTCTGAGAGTGTGAATAATTCAAAAATTTGTGGTCAGCTCTCTGGCAACTTCTAGTATTTATCCAGCAGTCCTGTTAGAAAGGAGAGAGTGTGCAAAAGAGCAGTGTACAGGTTGTGTGTGAGTACAGAATCTGAAGGCATGCTCTTTGTTGAAGTTTTCTGTGTACTTGTATAGCTTCTTCTGGCTCCACATGTATGGGGGAAGGGGCTTGGCAATGTGGATTTCCTTGTGATATACATGCTGTAAATTCTTTTCCCATCCTAAAGATTTTTTTTAATCTTTATAGTAAATATTTAGTGCGTGGAATACAGGCTATCCATCAAAGTAGCAAACTTTGAAAACTGTTAAGACTAGCAAGTGTTCATTATTCATGTATTCCTTATCATACATTTGAAATTCATCTAAGCTGCTTTAAGTACATTTATCTCTGATCTTAATAATCTCATTAATTATTGTGGCACAGGTTATGAAATAATTTTAAAACAGCGTGTGTAATGAATTAATCTGTCATTCTTCATTGCTATGTGTTGTAAGATGGCCACAATTTTTGCTCTCAAGTACTGTATTAAACAATTATATGAAGTGTCTTTATTCTTTATTAACAAGGTCTAATTTAAAAAAAAAAAAAAGAAAGTAAAATCTGGAGGGTTTTCTACATCAGTTAGTTTAAGAAAGAGGATTATGAGGTACATTATTTTCAAGTGCTTCAGTAAGCACTGAAGTAGATCAATTTTAACTGATGAACTGAGATTTTTAAGTACTGCAGCCACTTTCCACAACTGTTCTTTTGCAGCCTCAATGTTGTTAAAAAAAATGCATCCAAACCACTTTCACAGAATTCTGCATTAAAATTTAAAAAACAAACACCTGAAATTTGCAAAAGAATGTATATCTCTAGGAAGCTACATTTCTGTGGGTCCAACTCTTTTCCTCCCATGCTTGTGTTCTCCCTGGCATTCCCTCTCTGTTTCTCCCTTTCTTTT
Source organism: Cichladusa arquata (assembly GCA_026413545.1). Classification (NCBI taxonomy): domain Eukaryota; kingdom Metazoa; phylum Chordata; class Aves; order Passeriformes; family Muscicapidae; genus Cichladusa; species Cichladusa arquata. The sequence continues at coordinate 66,298,984 of JAOTQP010000001.1, read as the reverse complement.
CCCTCTTTCCCTCTCCCCTTTGAATATGTGTAGTCTCTTCTGGAACTGAATTATTTCACACTGAGCTAATGAAAATAGAGCTGTGGCAGTAGTTTGATCAGTTTGAAAACAAGCTGTAATTCTGGCATCTCAAATCGTGGCAAAAAGTAGACCACCTTTGAAAAATATAGTGTATGATAGATTATTGCTCAACAAAGGATTAAAGATTTACTCAGACCATTTTGTTCCTTACTCTCAGGTTGTTTTGATTCATTTTCAAGAAACTCATTCACCTACAGTGGATGAAACAGAATTAATACAGTATGTGCTGTGTTGGAGTGGTAACACACAAGGGGGAACCTGGATAACAGAGTTTATTTTATTGTGTCTCCCTTTATCAACATCGACCTTCTCTCGAGATAATCAGTACAAGCTGGAGGAAGAATGAGCGTTCGCGGGGTGACCTTTGAGGAAGCAAGTCACCCGGAAATGACCATAACTTGGCCAGTCAGCTTGCACATTTTTTCTTTTCTCACTCCCCTCCCCCGCTCCCTCCAGTTTTTTGGTAACATTGACTTCCCCAGAACCTCCTGTTCAGACACTAATCTTTACTAATACCTCTCAAACTCGTTATATGACTTTTAGAATAGTCTGTTTAGAAGTTAGAAAGGTAACTCTGACAAAATGTCAGTAAAGTACCTTAGTGTGAAATGGAGGAACTCATGACTGACTCATTGACCCAGTACTAGACTCTTGTGGAATTAATGGATGCCAGGGGATCAACTTTTTGGGAGAAAAAGAAAGAAAGAAAAAGAAATGGAAGCTTTAAAACCTTGAAGTGACTTATACTAGAAAAGTGAAAACGTCTGGGTTGAATTTGATTTCATTGGAAGGCCATAAAATGGTATACCCTTAGCAAAACATATTAAACAGAAATGTCAGATTTGATGCAAGTGGTGTACAATTATAACAGTGTTAATAGCAGTCCTCTATCACCTGAAGACATATTTTTCAAGTTTAATTTCTCAGCAGTTTGGATTTGTCACAGGCTTGTAAATTAGTAAATGCATTTGGGGATGTTTTCTTATATGAAGACACAAGGCGTATAATACTGTTAACTATACCTTGGGGTTTTAGTATAGCTATTAAAATAAACTAGAGATCGCATTTACAGACAAGAAATGTCTGTTATAATATTAATTTATTCTTTTTTTTATACACCCTTCAGTAGCTTTACTGCATTGTTCTTCATATGAGAAGAGCCAAGCTTCCTGGGCGGTTTGAAAGGCAGCTGACTAGTAAATGATAGAAAGCTAACTTGTCTTATTAGAAGTGTGAATGAAAGGGGAGTAGAGGAGGTTACCAGCTGGTGAAACGTCAAGGACAACTAGACAGAAATTACTGCAAATAGATTTAGATCACTAAAATCCCTATTTTTATTAACTCTTTGAACTCTAGATATTTCTTGTGGTAAGAAATTACCCGTGACAGGTAATGTAGTCAGAAAGATTAGTTTAGAACCTTCAATATATTTTGGCAAGTGCAATGAAACCAATAACATTTACTGAATAGTGTCAGTTGATGCAAAATTTTGGGTCAGCTGAGTTGAATACAATAGTGTATGCATTTAAAATGCTTAATTAATATGTGAATATTTTTAAAATGCCAGACTTTGAAAAGAACTTCCGTATTGTGTGTCTTCTTTCTTTGCATTCCCTCATTTTACGCCTGCTAAATGATGTAACTTGTAGGGAAGCTGTTTTATGAGCTTGTTTGTTTGTTTTGATATTTTCCTTCATGTCTTGATTTGCACTGGCTAAAAAATGTGTGTATTGTAGGAAATAAATATTCTGAGATTTGTGTTTCATGAACATTTGTAGCTTGAAACCTAAATTTCTCAAAGTCACAGTAGCTTCAAACTAGCGTTTCTTTGCACAGATCTGGCTTTACCTTTTATCACTACTGCCACTGAAGGTGCAATAGGAGTTTTTAGAAACCTCTTATCCACTATTTTGTCTGTCAAGCAGAAAGCAGATTGGGAGACAGAACGTCCTCTGCGTCCTGTCCCTTGATGTAAATACTATCTCTGAGATAAAAATTAGCAGGGGAAAAATGTGAGTCTCCTTGTCCCTATCTTCAGGGTGAATTTAACAATGACACTTGTGAAGTATGAAACTGGTGATTTGTAAAAAGCTGTGTTGTATGACAAATTACACTCTGCTCTGAAATGAATGAAAAATAGCAGATGCTGTCAGAAAAGTATGCGTTCTCCATTTCCAATGTAAAGACTACAAAAGTTGACAAAAACATTTATTTTGGCTCCTGTGTGATGAACATGTGACAAAATATGATATGGCCAAAGTATAGAAAGAAGTAAATTAAGTTATGGACTGTTTAGCAATAATTCTGCAAGCTGATTTGGGAAGGTTAGAGGAATATTTTGCATTTCTGTAACAAAGACAATGGAGCGATACATCATTGTCCTTTATTTAGACTTTTAGGAGCTTGAAGGCTGCAAATCTGGTAAATAATGCTTTTCAAACATGTAATAAACAATACAAAGAGAAAAAAGTAATTTATTCTCTGTATTTGAGAAGGGTTGATAGCTAGGATAAGAGAAAATTGACTTAGATTGTATAATGAAGGATTCAGGCCAGTTGTTCGGTAAAACTTCTCCAGATGAAGAACACTGAGACCAGTTGATGGAAGAATTCTGGAACTGCTCTAACTCAAAATCTGGGACAGCAGGGTAGACAAATACCTTGCAGGATAGCTGTCATAGCTGAACCTCACCTGGATGGAGGAATGGACACAGTCAGCTCTCTAAATACCACCCTGAAACAGCTGTTTATTTGAGGTATCTGTTTCCTGCCCATAACAGAAAAAGCACCAAATTAGCATCTCTCTCTAGTCATAATCTTTACTGGAATATGAACTGGCACATACCCATTTGTGAAACAAAGAAAATCTAAACTCTGTCTGAGAAAAATTTTAATAGGTTTTGAAAATAACTCTAGCCTTTGCTAGTGTTCTCTTTTCCTGTATTCTTTTGTACATTCTTGCAACTTTCAGTGGCTTCTTTGCTAACACAGTTCTCTCTGGGCCCCAGATGTCATCTTGTCATCGCCTCTGAGGTTCACTCCTGTCTGCTCCTTCCTTTTCCCAGAAACCTCCTGGGCTCCATCCTTGCTGCCTCACTGTCCTTGCTAATCCTTCCTCTCTCTGCCTCTCCCAGTTTATACTTCTCTTAGTGAACATGCTCAGGGGCCCTGGGGAAGAGAATATTTGCCCTTCCATCCCCAGCCACTGCCTGCCATTGGCATGAGATAGAAGAGACAGTTTCTTCAATTTCTTAGAGCAGAATAAACAGTGTACACATAAGAACAAAATTTCTGTCATGCATCTCTAGCTTGGTTCTATTTTCTATGCTTCTAAGTAGCTAAATACATGAATCTTAAATTCATATATACGGGATGCCACAGACTTTCCTACTGGGCCTGTGTTTTAGTATATATTAATTCATCCTCTAGAAATGAGAAGGGGATATATTTATCTGAACTATTTTTAGGTGTTGTGGTTTCTTAGTCTCAATAGTGGAGACAGCAAAATTACAAGAGGAATATCAAATGCTGTGAAAGAAAACTGAATGGTTAATACAAATTATGGGAAATATGTAAGCATCTGGGAAAGGTCACATGCGACATGGCTCACATTTCAAGAAAAGGTTCAATTCATGCTAAATAGTGCTCAAATAAGCAACATAATTGTAGGCTGCACGAAAATAAGATTGAAGAGAATGCTGAGACTATAACACAGTGAGTTAGTTAATATTTTTTAAATACTATATTTAGTTTTTTTTTACTTTGACTGAAAAAACCCCAAAACAACCTACCAGGAGATGTGTAACTGAAATGATTAGGATTCTAGGGAGAGTGTTATTTGAAGAGGATTTAGAAGTCTGGCACTGGTTAATTTCCAGAGCACAGGGATAAGACAGTTCAAGCTAAACATACGCAACACAATAAATCTTATAAAGAAAGTTAATCACATACTTTTGTTTATTCTATTTCTATTTATGTTTTCTGCTATACCAGACAAGGGAACATTAAATTACCCTGAAAGCAAAGAGCAACAAAGATAAACTTACTAAATAGCAATACCATTAAAAATACTCAGTGATTTAAATGCCTTTGTTTCAATATACCCTTACAGCCAAAAGGTTAGTAGAATTCAGTTAAACACTAGATGTGTCTCTAGGTAGCATAAATCTTTCAGGTATGTTAGACGTAAAAGTCCACAGTTACATGCTATGGCATTTAAAACTGAAAAAGGAAATTTAACAAATAACTTTTCTTTAATGGAATCAAAGGACTTGGTTTCTGTGACAGTGCTGGTTATGCCACCATATGGAATAAAAATTCATAGTAATCAAAACCAGTGGTATGTGTTTCAAGGCTTTTATACAAAGTAGAAACAAACTTTGCTAACTTTTTCCTCAATAAATTCTATTTCATTTGAATATTGGCTTTACGATTAACTCTGACTTTTTGATATTTTTGAGGTCCTTATGAATTTTTCCCCTCTTTTGAGGCAATGGTTTTAGTTTGTCAGTGATTTGTGTGGTAGCATATGTTGAGTTGTAAGTTCTGGGTTAGTGATTTGTTGAAGTCCTGAAAGATTTCTGTATAGTTTTCTCCAGCTATGAGGATCATTCATTCTTCTTTGGGCTCCATTAGAGAAAACCAGAGGGCTTTCTTTGGAACCTGAGATTTAGTGAATCATGTTTTGGGGGAAGGGGGTAACATTGCTTTTAGAAATACTCTGAATAAATTAGAGGTATATGTAATAAAACTTAAGATAGGCATTAAATTTTTTCTTTTAACATTATAGGATATTCGGGATTATTTTGGCTTTGCTCTAGCTTCTGTTTTATTATGTACTACATCTAATAATTTAATTTTTTTTTCTGTTTGGAATTGCAGCTAGTTTCATAATGAGTTATTCAGGTTCAGGCATGTCTCACTTGGTTAATGTTTTATACTAGTTAGATACTGATTGGATTTGCATTTTAGTCTAATCTATATTAGTACACTATGATGTAAAGAAGTAATTAAATTGCCTTCATAAACATATTTAAAATTGCAATGAATACACTTTTTTTGGCTTAAATTTGAAAGGATGCTTTAACTGCTCTATTCTCTATGGAGTTGCAGATCAGATTTAATTAGATAAGTTTGTGTCTGCAGTGGGCTTTTTGTTTGCTTCACATGTCTGCAGCCTTTGAAAGGACCACAAAGAGACTCAGATTTCAGGTGCTGTGTCATCAGTTTTGATCATGTTACACAACTGAATGCCATAATGCCTTTAACAGTGAAATTTCATGAATTTAATCCATATCTGGATATTAGAAAAGAGATAGTGGGCATTAAAGCTTTTTTGTTTCTATTGCAGTTCAATACTTAATGCTAAAATAACAGGAACAAATAGCAATATTCATTTTGTCAATATGGATTCCTGTTTAGATATCCTGGAAATTGGGAAAAACTTCACACCCTAAGTTACTTATAATTTATTATATGTTGCAGTTATTATCTTTCACATTTTAAATATAATTTATATGTTTGAAGGGCATTTGTTGTACTGATCTTTTTCCCTTTGTGTATTCTTGAATTTTTCTTACAGTAGAGAAAGTTATTTCACCATGTATTATTTTTAATTATATAGGTAATCAACTTACCAGCTTTTCTTATGCTATTAAAGAATTAAAGAAAGTACGATCAACACATTGTTATATCTGCAAATTTCTCCTTTTACATATTTTTGTTAAATAGTAATTAAAAAACACAATATATTTACATATTGGAGACTTAGCATAAATTTTCTTGCACCTGTTATTCTGAAGAGGTCTTCTTTTCTCATATACACTGTCCTGTACTAAGTTGTGCTTTTCATAAAAGCAGGTATGGGAAAAACAAAGTCTGAGTGTTTCATTACGCAGAGTACATTTGACTGTAAGTCAAAGAAAGTGAGTTATAAAATTTATTAGAAAAAGGTGCAGAGAGATGTAAAAAACCCAGAAATGCTTTAATATGTAGTACAAGAGAGCTTGATTCTGGGAGCACCATTTAACATCTCTGTTAAATGTGAAGTCTCATTGTGTGTTTTCTCCCTGCTAGGAGTTAATTCCAGAATTTTACTACCTACCTGAGATGTTTGTCAACAGTAATGGCTACAATCTAGGAATAAGGGAAGATGAAATTGTTGTGAATGATGTTGATCTCCCTCCGTGGGCCAAGAAGCCTGAAGACTTCGTCCGTATCAACAGGATGGTAAGCTGTACTTTAATTTAGTCTAAGGGATTCTGTATTTTAGCAAGCTAACCTAATTCTGTTTTTCATCTCATTAGAACTAGGTTTAGAGAAATAAAATAAAAAGTAAAGGAGAATTTGCATTCTGTCTTGCTTGACAGAACTCTTTATTTTATAGTAGATTTTCCTTCCATGTGCCCAAATTATGGAAAGTTAAATTCAATTATTTACTCTCTCATAAAAAAGCATCAGATGTGCATGCAATACAAGATAGCCTGAAAAATTTATGTCTTTTCCTCCTCACCATCTTCTACATCAAAAAACCCCACAAAAATTACTCTAAATGCTGATATCTTGCAAGTCATCTTGTAGTCATTATTCACCTGAAGATATGCACTTCCTGTTCATCAGAGATGAACTGGAAGTGTAGAAATGTGAACATAAGCAAACAATGGCAGTCTTTGAAGAAATTCTGCAGAGGAACTGCTGTGATGTAAATCATCATGAGACCTCCAGATTTAAGCAGAAAGAACATTTCTGGTATATATTCTTTTGTTCAATTTTGATAGACAATTATTTTATTATTGATAAAGTTGATACATGTGTATACTTTTAGTATATTTTTTAGGAACAGCAAGGTATATTCAGATGTTTTGGCCAGCAATACTTCAGTTTATGGTTTTGTTCTGGAAACAGTTCTTCCTTAAAATGCATATTGCTTGTCTTTCTTAAAGAGTCAGGACTGTGATTTCAGTAAGCTGTGGTTTCCATACGGTTGCAGAACTGTTCAGTTTATGCATTATTCCCAATAGTGCTGTTGTGTTAGCATTGCAAATCTAGCTGTGTTGATTTGTTTGGGTTTTTTCGTGATCAGTTTGGTAATTTAATTTTAAGAACTGTCTATTTAAAGAAATTTGTTCTTTGGGAGTTGATAGAAAAAAAATAACTCTATGAAGTTCAAAAAAGTAGAAGAATATTATAAAAAAAAGCGTATTCCTAGATGTAGATGATTTAGAAGTGTCCTCCATTTAGAAGAATAAGTGGTTTGACATATGCAAACAGTCTCCTAAGGAAGTGATGGCAACCTCATCACTTGAGACACATGAAATGTACTACACAAACCAGGAGAAATGTATTCTGTCGTTGACAGATTAGTCTGTCATTGCCAGGAAGAAGCTGAACAGCATTTCTTGGCTGATTTCTCTTTTACAGCATATATTGGAAAATTCTTTTTAAAAACTAAGTAATTGTCACAGCTGATGAAAATAAATTCAAGTACAATTTCACTAGCAGAGAAGGAGGTCTACTGAAAGGATCACTGGAGACCATTAGAATTTTCAAGTGTGGGATGTGCAGTCACAGGTTGGTGTCTCTGGAGCACCTGTGTTGCTGCACAGAGCCCTTTTTTGGGTTGTGGTTGTGACTAAATCCAGACTGAGCCCAGGTATAAGCACACTAAAGTTGACTTAGAGGTTTAGTTGTGACATCTAAAGGAACAGTAGTATGATTGCTTGGTGAAAATGGAGAAACAAGCTGCCACCTATTGGGGGATATAATGAGAGAAGCATATTAAGGACACCCATTCTTAAATTTTGTAAAGAATCTTCCTTTTATCTTAAATTGCATTTTATTAATCTTTTCTTTCCACAGTGTTGGAATTATTGCTAGGAGGATAAAAGGCACTATGTGATGAGAGATCACCTGAAAAAAACCTTAAGCTTTAGTATATTTAATTTCCCTTGTGCAATTCCTGCTTTTTAGAAAGTAGCATAGCAGCTCTCCACAGAAAAGTTTTATGCTGTTGAAGAAAACATCTGCTTACACAAATTTAGAGTATAGCATTAGGCCTCCTTAGGTCTTCAGGACTTGATAGTGAGGTAATGACCCATTCCACATGTGTGTAAGTATGCTCAGACTGCCAGGAGACAGACAAACTGATGTGAAAACTAGAGTAGTATCATAATTACAGGCTCCAAATAATTGAGTACTTTGCAGATTCTAAAATCACAAATTATGACCCATTTGTATCAGACTCTTCCTTTACTGTTTTCCAGTGCTTTTCTCACAGATGTGAGCATTATGCCATTCTTGTACAGTCATGCCAGGAGGTAGTTTCTGCATGGACTTTATTCACCCCATCATCTACTTTTAGCAAGAACATGATCAGTAGCTAAAATTAATCTCTACACAGATACATGCTATATTTGAATGAGCAGTCAGGAAGCTTGCAAATGATAATAAAGTTAGGAACTGCCTACAAAACAGGAGAAAGAGGCACAGATTTATTTGAATTAGATGCAGAAAATAGACTGAAAATCACCTTGGGAGGAAAGAACTGAAGATAATAAGAAGCCGAAGTCTGGAAACAAAAACAGTACCGAAAATAGAGCAGTAGCAAGGTAGGGGTGACAGTGAACACCAGTTAGTGAGATAAAACTCTGTAATTCTATATCCGCCAGAAATAAGTGTATTTTGATGCCATCTATGGAGAATCATTACATCATGGAGGTTGTAAACAGTTGTACCTATCTATGGTCCTTTTGAGACTGCACCTGGAATATTGAATTCGCTTCTGGATGACTAGAAAACAGAAGCATTCACATTTGGATGGAGTTCAGAGGATAAAAGCAAAGTGAATAACTTCAGGAGTTTAAAGAGCATGATATATGCATAGTATTTTACAAAGCTTATTATGAAGAGCAAGTAGCTAAAGAAGGATAATCCTTTTCATGAAAATGCAGATAGTGTGTGTAGTAAGAAGTAATGGAATTATATTTTGAAAATGTAATAATTTGAATGTGTAAGAATTTTTCAGAAAAACTTTCTCATGTAGGGTTTTCTTAACACACACAACAAACTGCCAGTACCCTGTTTTCTGGTCACTAGAATAAAACTGGTCAAAGGAACAAATACAAAGGGATTGGAAAGTTTGACATTCCCTACCTAATGTCTGATTCCATTATTTGAACCGGCCAGCAGATGTATTATTCAGTTAGGTCATTCCCAGGCCAGGCTTTGGCTGTTATACAAGAATCTATCTTGCAGGAAAAAAAAAAATAGACTGGGTGTGATGCTGACATGCAAGCTTGTGCAAGCCTGGAATTTCTACAGCAACTTAGCAAAGCAAGTAGAGAATGTTTACAGAAATGTTTACAGAAAACTAAGGAATATTTCAAGTAAGGGCTATCCTGATCCCCTATCTAATAAAATCAGCAGTAGTCATTTAATTTCAGTGGGGAAAATCCTATGTGGTAGTGCATAATATACTATGGGATCTTTTTTTCCTTAGCTGATGCTGTTTACTTCTGTTCATGTTGGGGTTGTTTTTTGCTTTCTGCAGGCATATGTTATGTGTAAATTTATGTGTGAGTAAATACAAATCCTTATATACTACTTGCACATTTATGAATGTAAGACTTTGCTTTAAATAACAGCAACAATTCCATCATTTCATCCTGATACTTACCAAAGAAAACAGAACAGCCTAGGAAATATCACAGAGGCACAATGTCATAAATCAGCACAATTTAACCACTTGGTTAACAAGCTTTACTGAAATTCTGTGCAAATAGCAGGCAGGGGTTTTGTATTGTATCATTTGATTGTTCAGCTGGTTGTTTTACGCTTCAAACTAAACACGGAAGTGGAAGTGGAAATGGTTTTCTATCAAAAGAGATTCCTTTAAACTTGTGAAAATTTCACTTATTATAAAGACTGGAAAAGACAGTCAAGTTACTTTTAGGACCTTTTACAGTATCTTCAACATTTGATGTATACATCAGGGATGGTTGTAGCAGTTTTATTTATCCATACAAAGCTAGACTGATTACTATGGAGTTACTCATGAAACATTAATAAAGCACTATGTTCAATGCTAACATGATTATGGTCTGACCTCAGCAACGGTACAAAGGACAGAGGCAGAAAGTGTCCCTGATAACATTACCCTAATGCTGGGCTCATCAATCATAATCTCCCAGTTTACCAGGAAAAAAAAAAAAAATCCACACATAAAACCTTCCACAGATGTGCATCTGTAGTCCTACTCAGCCTCTCAGTCCCCACAGACTGAGAGCAGTCCGAGAGCCAGAAATAGAACAGACTCAGTCAGTAAGTCAAGCATGTTAAATCAAGGCAGGGAACACCACTGTGAAACACTGAAGCACAGCTTTTATAATAAGCATTCTTTAGTTTTGAAACAAAAGATACAAGATCGTGTAATTCAAAGTTAATTATAATGATATTTTAATTATAGCTTATGCACATATTAAATTACAAATTGCAGTGCTGAGTAAAATGTATTCATATCAATTATGGTTTTGAGAGACTAAATGATGTCTTGTTTTTGTTATACATATTTTGTTCCTATTACATAACTGTTACTAAGATTGAATTTTCTTTCTGTCTCTGAAATGATTTATTTGCACTCCTCTGCTGCCAAGTGCATTTTTGTACTGTTCCCTGGCTATTCAGAAGCATGCATAGTATTTCATAATTAAAAAGCTTCTTGAATAGTCGTCAGAAATATCTAGTATGAAATCTCTGTGCTATGAGAATCTGGAAGATCTTTTCCTCCTCATCATTCAACAGTAGCTGACATTTCTTTTCTACCAGATAAGAAGTAGATAAGACTTGATATTACTTCCTCAAAAGTAGCTTTGATTTTATTTTATGTATTGCCAAGGTTATGCAAGTAAAACTTATTCAGGCAAAAGGGTTTTCAATCTACTTCAGATTTTTCAATCACTTTTAGCAGTGATTTTTTTTAAACTTACTATACTGCTGAAGAATCTTACTTATATCATGAAGACACTTACATAAAGGATCAGTTTCTCTGCAGACATTCCTGAATAACCCAAGTCTGTATAATGTACTTCTGTGTCACTTCTATTAAAATATTACTTAAAGAACATAACTAATCTCAGAAGGCAGTATTGCCTGAAATACTTTATGAGGAAAGTCATAGATTTTGCTTTGGTAGTCAGTGCAAGGAATGGTAACTGATGAAGAGAAATATTTTGTGGAGATAATCTGCAATGGTGGAAGAGGAGCATGGATATGAGGGGAGAGGAGAGATATCCAGCTCACAGACTGAGAGGGCTGATGATCTGGTTTTGAGCAGATCTGTGAAAGCAAACTGTCTCAGAATAATTATAAGAAAATATCTTTAAATATATTACACATAATTTAACAGCGAGATGGAAAGTTTGTTGGTGAGACAGACAAAATGTGGATATGGAGGGCAAGGCAAAAAGGCAGGAGCTGCAGAAAGAGAAGGTGCAACCATGGTCCAGACAAGTGGCAGCATCAGAGATTTTCACTTCTCTGGTGGCAAAAAATACCTGGATAGCATATTTTATCTATCCAGAACTTCTGATATTTTACACAGGACATAGTCTGTATTGCCATAAAAACCACTGCCTCCTACTGATATGTCTGTGAAAAATACTTTTAACATCAAATTAGAATAAGCATAGGGGAAAGTGTGCAGCATTCATAAAGGTCAGAAAAGAGCTATAGTAAGAAGTAATTTGGTTTATAATAACTTTATTTAGTTTTAACATCAATACTTATTACTAATACCTCTTTCTATTTTATGACAGCTACAGGTCAGATTTTCAGCCTGTGGAACATGTGTGCATATACTTGCCTGCAAACACACAAACCCCACAAAATATGTATACACTAGATGTATAATAATGCTTACAATTTACCTATTAGCAATAAGAGTCACTCCACTGGAAGCAATAACATGGTAAACACCTTCCTTAAAACAAAACTCATGGAAAAAACTTGACTGGAATGTTGCTATTTTAAAATAAAGCCCCAATAACAGTTCAAGTAAGTTCATTTTGGGAGTGCTTGAATAAAACTCTGTTTTGTGTACATTTTAATTATGATAGATAACAAGGTGGATGATGGCTTATTTCTGTTTAACTTTAAGAATCTTTTAAAACCATATTACATAATTATATAAATATTACATAATTATATAAATAATAATTTTTAAAAGATTTCTATAGTTCATATTTAAAAATGCTTATAAAATTAAAGCATTCAAAATAATTTAAATCCAAAGTGCTGATTTCTATGGCCATCACCAGCCTATTTTAAGGATATTATTGTTTTTCCTATTGTTCCTACAAGTTATCTTTTATACAGAAAATTCCCTCACCCTATTCCCTACTGAGCACTGCATATTCTTGAGAAACCAAACGATGTACCATTGACAGTGAACAGCTCATAAATTTTCAGGAGGCACTTACATGGAGGGGGAGTAACCTGTGCATTAGAGCAAATTAGGGAGAGGATTCTGCAAGTACCGCATGAGTAGCGTTGCAGAAGGACTTGGCAGAAACGCCAGCAAACCAGGTCAGACCTGATGCAAGAGGCTTTCCCCTGACTAAAATAAATCCAGATTATAAAGCCTTGACCTACTGAGGGTGAGGTGGGACTTTGTAGCATTCTGGTGGCCCTTTCTTGAGGGCACCTGTCCTGTTTTTCATGCCTGGTGCCGTACCCCACAGGACACCCCAACTGGGAGGCCATGAACATCACACAGCACCCATTTCATCCTGCAGCTGGCCCATGAAAAGCCATTCTTCTTCACAGCTCGGGCTCCTCTCTCCTCCTTCTACTCTGGTCCTTTCCCTAAATTCTGCACCACACCAGTGTTACACCACACAGCTTCCACTCTTCTGAAATATGCAGTTCAAAATAATTATATTCCCTTGCTATAAATTTCCTCAAAGTTTCTTCAAGAAACTAAGGTTCTTCCTTGAAGAATTAAGGACCATTATACCCGTAAACATAGTACAATAAATCTGTTTAAATAATTGGAGACAAAGACCTGATATGCAACTGTTAAAATGTAGCTTATTTAATAAGTTACTAAATAACTATTAATCCATGTGAAATAGAAATTCTCCAAACCTTCCAGGGTCAGTAAAATCTTCTCTAGAATGAAAAGCTACTGAGTAAGGGCTGGTCATGAAAGTGGAAACTGCCTTAGGGAAATGCAAGATATGTATTCAACTCTCTTAACTCTTCTAACTTGAAAGGTCAAAAAGAGTGCAATCCCCCTCTTGAGCAGGGCTGACAAATTGGCAACAATGGACAAGGTACTCAAAGGTACTTTTTACCTTAGTCTTCAATGGCAACCTCTCTTCCCACACCTCCCGAGTGAGTGGACTGCAAAATGGGGACTCGGGGAGCAATGTCCCTCCCACTTTAAAAGAAGATCAAGTTTGTGGCCACCTGAGGACTGGTCAGTGGATAAGGAATTGATTGGATAGTTGCATCAGCTCAGTGACTACATAAACATCAGTGACAAGTAGTAGTCTGTGCTGGGACCAGTACTATTTAATATCTTCAACTGTGCCATAGACAGAGGGATCAAGTGTACCCTCAGCAGATTTGCAGATGGTACCAAGCTGTGTGGTGAGGTTGACACACCTGAGGGCTGGGGTATCATCCAGAGGGACCAGAACAAGTATGAGACATGGCTCATGGCAATATTATGAGGTTCAACAAGACCAAGTGCAAGGTGCTGCACCTGGGTCGGAGCAACCCCCAGTATCCACACGGCCTGGGGCATGAACAGATGCAGAGCAGCCCTGCCAAGAAGGACTTGTGGGTGCTGGTGAATGAGAGACTGGACATGACCCAGTACAGTCTGCCTGCAGGTTGGAAGGCCAACCTCATCCTGGGCTGCATTAAAAGCAGCATGAGCAGCAGGTCGAGGGAGGTGTTTCTGCCCCTCTGCTCTGCTCTGGAGAGACCCCACCTGCAGTGCTGCATCCAGCTCTGGGGTCCCCAGGAAGGACATGGACCTGTTAGAGTGGGTCCACAGGAGGGTCACAAAGATTATCTCTCCTATGAAGACAGGCTGAGAGAGCTGGGGTTGTCCAACCTTGAGAAGAGAAGGCTCTGGGGAGACTTTCTCGTGACCTTTCAGTACTTAAAGGGACACGTGAGAAAGATGGGGACAAACTTTTTAGCAGAACTTGTTGAGATATGGCAGAGGGTAATGACTTTGAATGAAAAGAAGATAGATCAGACAATGTATGGGGCAGAAATTTTTTATAGTCAGGATGGTGAAATGTGATGAATGTCTCATCTCTGGGAACATCCGAGGTCAGACAGGACAAGGCTCTGAGCAACATGAAGTTGTTGAAGATGTCCCTGTTCATTGCATTAGGATTGGACTAAACGACCTTTTAATGTCCCTTCCAACTCAGTCTGTCCAATGGTTCCGTGTTTTTGTGATTCTAACACCAGTGAGAGGATGTTATATGAGAAAAGTGTGAAATATTCTCATTTAAACCAAGGATTGATTTTTTTCAAATGTACTGTCTGAACTTTGAGTAATCAAAAGTTCTGCTGATTTCCTGAAATGCTCCTAATGTTCTAGAAATAAAAATGCTAATTTTGACCAAGGAAATGCCTAATATTTTTTTTGGTAATTGCATGTTAATAAATAAATAATATACACAGATCAAAAGAAACTTTAAATATGCAGAGTTCAGATGCTCGAGAGAATTCTTTGGCTGTAAATTTTTTGATTGCTGTAAATTGATTTGAGGTGGATACTAGAAAGATATTTGGCTTTAAATTCTAAATTCTTAAAAAGCTTTATTGCATACAAAAGGAACATTAAAAATTGAACATTTTAAAAGTAAGAAAATGCTTTACTGTTTGTTGCTGTGGCATACTTAATTTTATCTTTGCATGCTAGCATCCTGCACTCCAACTGAGGTAAAAGTCCTATGGAAAAGATTATATGGAATGATATAGCTGCTGACTGTATCATGTTGTACATGCACTGTACAATATAATTAAGGATAGGGCATTTTAAAATTATTTGTTGGGAGGCATGCTTTGAAACTTAATAGTATTAGTTTAATAGTATTTAGTATGAAACAATGTTAATGCTATTTTAATAATATTGCATTATGCATATGATGGCATCTGATTTTGAAAAGGAAACAACAAAATTTTGTATGGTTGTCTGCAATATTTCTTTGTAGCTTTGTATGGTATGCTGAACTTAAGTCCTTGAAAAGTGAGCTATGTGTTAGCTCCTAAGCCTGAGCCTCCCCATCTATTTTCATCAGAGATAATAGTCACGGGTTTGACAGAAAAGGGTCCAGTTTTCCACCAAAGCACAGAGAGTTCCTCTTCCATGAGGAGCATTACAGGGAAAATCTCTGAGGAATGGTTGCATGATGACCCAGGCATGGTTTGCCTTATCTGAGGCTTTTCCTGCTTGTGGGATGGTGAGGGGGGTGCTGCAAGTAAACAGGGCATGGCATGGTACTGCAGTGCCTGATGATTAGCCCTGAAGCAGTCTCCTTTGGATGTAAATGAACAAAATTAATAATATTTTCCCAAAGTTTATCAGCTTGTAAAATCTAACATTTCTTCAGGAAGACATGAAGCTCTTCCTAGCTGGGAAGTGTTTGTGCTGAGTAGTGGCAGTGTGATAAAAACAATGGAGGGATTTCCATTTTAGATTTAAGATAATTATAACTTGAGTTGGAAGACTGTTTTTTTTTTAATTCTCTCTGCCATTTCCATCTTTTTTTTTGGACAAATTACCTAACCTACTTGAAAAGCCCAGAAATTTTTAAAATACTTGCAACTAGCAGAAACCCAGTAGCTGAGAAGAAAATTAGCATGAAATAAAGGTGAAGGAAAAAGAGAATATCTGTTTACTGCTTCTCTCAATAGAATAAGTCAAATTTTTTAATGTTTGAAAGATTTCTAATATATCAAATAAGGCTGAAGAGAAAATGTAGTGATGCCTGCTGTGTTTTCTCAGTTACTTCCTAATCCTGGATTTCACTTGCAGGCCCTGGAAAGCGAGTTTGTATCATGTCAACTTCATCAGTGGATTGACCTTATATTTGGCTACAAGCAACGAGGACCAGAAGCTGTGCGTGCACTCAACGTGTTCCACTACCTAACATATGAAGGCTCTGTGAACCTGGACAGTATCACTGATCCTGTCCTCAGGGAGGTAGGTGTTTACTGTCATTTCATACTAAAAACTGCTGTCATCTCACAAGAAATGGTGCTTTTTCCATCTTTCACTGCTGGACAAAATGGATGTGTTTGACTTGATTCAGAATTTAGGCCCCAGGTAATTTCAGAAGCAAGTATGAATAAACTAGCAATAAAACAAATGGACCTAATAGATTTAAGATTCAGTTATGGTGTAGGAAATTATGATGGAATGTATATTCTTTAATATCGTGTCTTCTACATTTTATAATTTACTTGTGTTAAGTTCACTTAGTAAACTGAAAAACCAGAAAAAAACCCTGCCCTCATAATCATAGAGGAAAAAAAAATCTAACCTGTACAGTCAGATGATGGTGATGTTGGTGAGAATGTGTCTGAGAAAGAATGTATTTTCTAAAATGACTGTAGCAAATATTTAAATTACTTTTAATCACATAAAGTATAATCAAACTGTTACCAAAATAGAAAATATTTTCTATTTGTTGTGCATTCAAGTACTTATGTTTATATATATGTATGAATGAAATATATATATACATTTGGAAATACATACAAGTGAGTATTTAATTAATCAGTAAATTAAAAAGAAAAAAATTGTCCTAGATATCCTGATACATTTCCTTCCAGTGACTGTATTTGTTTTCACTAAGACCAATAATTTCAATGATGGTTTTCTAGTACCTATTAATTTGCATGATGATTTTCTAGTACTATTCATTTGTTGGCTAAAACAACTGAAATTTGGTGAAAAGTGTGAAGAAGCAACAGCTGCTAGATGAGTACTGCTGTGATGAAGCTCTACACACAATCTTCCATTCCCCCAGATAGCTGCCATCTGCTGTATGCAAAACAGTCATAATGTACATTGCCAGGCAATGGGGTTTTGCTTGTTTGTTTGTTTGTTTGTTTGTTTCCAGTCTTGGAGACAGAAATCTACAGATTTCAGAAAGAAGTAGATTCTTGGAAGCATTCATTCAGCTAACAACTGAGTTTTGTCGTGGTTTTTTGGTTTTTTTAAGCAGTGTGTTGCTGCATTCTGTTACATTTGGTGATATTTTAGAAGCAGAACTAAAAAAACATTGAGACCCCAGGCTTCCTAGAACTGGATATTCACTGCATGCACTGCAAAGCTTAGATTTTTTTAAACAGTTAGTATTTGCTTAGTTTAAGCACTGGCCTGAATTGCTTTGATTCCCCCTGCCTCAAATATTTAATGTTGACATCTACATAACAGTTTTCTGGATTTAAAACTCTGAACATGAGAAGAGTCATGCTTTTCTAGAGATAAGAAGCAGCAATGTTTTTTAAAGTATAAAACAGGTGTCAAGCACCATGAATACAAGGGATTTGCCTGGCTTAGGGTCCTGATCTGCATGGGCAGACTCCTATGTCTTGACTTTCAGGGTCTACTCCCGCAGGGCAGCTTGTAGGATTGTGGTCTATCTGTCTGTCTGTGCACCTTAGCTAACATTTTATGACATGATGAGACTCTTCAGCTCTCCTGAGGCTCTACTTGTCATCAGAAATTTAAGAAAATTCATGGAGATGTTTTGGTTCACTCACTTGTACATCTAACCCATGCTCTTTAAGTCAATGATATATAAACTTCTTCTTAGGTAATTTACACCCTGTAAATTTCTAAGAGTAAAACTTAATCTTCATTGCAACAAGTTAGATTTATATATAAAAGTCATTGTTAGAAATCAGAAGGCAAAAGACCAGAAAAAATAAATCCTCCTTATTTTTGTTATGCATAGATAATAAAGTTGTATGAATCCATTTAAAAATAGTATGCTTTTTCTTCCAAGAGACCTCATGATTGTTGATTTTTGGTTTGTCATAAGAAAGTTAAAAAATAATTTTAATTAATTTTAATCAGAATTTCCAGTATATATTTAAATATAGATAGATTTAGACCTGCTTTCTGTTTTCCTGAGCTCAGTATATGAAGCTAACAGATATTCTCTGGCCAATAATAAAGCATTTGACATCTTGATGATATAGGGCACCATGTACCTGATGCTCATGTTTCTTTTACAAGTATATATGATGGGTTTTTTGCCTTTTTGTTGTTGTTTGATTTGTGCTGGTTTGGGTTAGTTTGATTTTATTTTGGCTTTTGGTAAATATTCCAGAAAATAAATTAAAAGTAAAAAGGTATTTTAAAAGCCTCTGAAGATCCTGTATAAATACAGAAAGTAAGGATTAGAGCACTAGCACCTCTAAAATAGTGACAAAAATTGTTTATCATATTTTACAGTGGCAAGTGGTGGTATCTGGCATTTTAATTTAGAAACACTGCAATTTAGAAATTAAATGCACCCTGCAGTTATCCCAGAAAACACGTCTCTCAGTATCCAAATGCTCTTGATGTTTATTTTGTTAATAAAAGTAAAATATTTTGGTTCTGTGTCACAGAAGATGGTGAATGTTCTCAATTCATGGCTGTAGAACAAGCCAGTCAATCCAACCTCATTGGCAGCAGCCATTATCAGCCCAGTGGGCTCAAGTATGGCAGTAACTGTGGCCATAACTAATTTCATATTGAACTGAGTCCCAGCTCAATCTATCCAGTGAAATAAATAAAATATACTCTCCCGTTTATGTCTGAGCTGATAGAAAGATGTAATTTAAAAAGGTGGAGCCCTGTTTATGCTATACCTTGGCACTTTCACCCTTTGCTTGGGCACCTCACTTAACCACTAAAAAATATGTTCTTAGCTTTCTGTGAAGAATATTAAAGTTACTTCTGTGCTCATCTATCTACAAAAAAATACTCAGTGGTGGAACAACTGATCCCTGCCATTCCTTACATCTTTCTCATACACTTTGGGAGCTCTCCAAGAAATCTCTACTGTTTAACATTGGAAAAATGTGTTATTGTTCTTTGCAGATCTCTTTAATAGCAGATTTTCCATCTGACTTTCTTTCTTCATTTTCGATATAGAAAATTCCTACTGATAGAAACCATAATAGTGGGCTAGTGTTAAGTTTTAGATTACTTCAGTCTATGAAATCACATACATCTGCCCCTGTAATACCTCTCTGGCAACTTAAGATCTGCACTGGATGGGTAAAATAAACTGGTTTCATTTCAACATACTCAATTTGATTTTTTTCGAACAACTTTATAATTTCTGATACCACAAAAAATAATTGGTCTCTATAATTTGCCTCAAGTTGTTACAAAGACAACAAGAAAGTCCTGATTTACATGCCCCATGGAATAAAAATAAAGAATTTAATTTAATGGTTTCAATCTTTTATTCTTAGAAATTGGTAAATTCTGCAGTTCTGTCAGTTGTGATGCTCTCTTAGTCACACATTGCAAAATTATTTTCATATTGTAATGAGGAGGAAAAAATTGTGTAAAAAAAATTAAATTAAATAAACATTTTCCAGGCCCAAAATCGTTTTTTTTTTTTTTTTTTTTTTCCCCCC
>JAOTQP010000001.1:66266014-66279130 GCA_026413545.1 Cichladusa arquata | reverse complement strand
CCGATCTTTTTTCCCCCCCCCACTTCAACACTTCAACCTTTTTTATAGTAAAAGCAGTGAGGTGGAAGCTAAAACTTGAACAGCTTAAGGATATTGATTCATTCTTACTTGACAGGTGGAATAATGGTTGCAGCACTAACCACAGCAATTACAGCATTAAAATGTCAAGAAATTAGAGGTCAGAATAACAGATAATTTTCTTCCTTTTGTCAGATTAAAAATTGACATTCTTTGACAGCACAGGATTCCTGGCTGAGAAAATTATGACAGCTTAACTCATCTTGTACTTGCAAGGCAGTAATTGATAATGAACTTTACCATGACAGTCTTCTCCTGTGGAGAAACATGACAGAACATCCCTGGTACAAAGCCTGTATCTCTTTTTAATATGTAAACAGTAGTTATATTGGACATTAGATGTTATTTGGAATTGTCTTTACTGTTAGTTTACATCATAATCCAAATCCTTTTCCACTAGACAGACTTGGCTGACTTCAGGGGATTGATGCTGAGAATGCTAATATATAAAGAACAGTACAGGAAATACGGTTTATTTATAGTGCTCTGGTGTTACAGGTGCACTACTGTTACTGGTCCACTTCTTTGGTCAAAAATAGTTCTTCTCTTGGTTTCTCCCAGAATATCTGCAGATTTTAGGAGCCCCTTTCTTCCCCAGCCTCCTGGAAATGGGGACACTCAAAAATCCATTGAATTGTGCTTTTTTCAAGTTAAGAACTTGTATACCACAAAATATTGTGGCTGAAAGGAAACAACACAGCCATACTGGTCATTAGAAAATGCAATAGACGAGACAAAATTATTTTTATTTATTGCTACCTTAATTTAATGCCCTGTAGATGAAACACGAAATAATTAAGCAGACAGCTTAGTGCATAAAAGGCTAATCATATGTACTACTGAAAGCACATCTACTTGCATAAAAGTACTATTTGGGGGTTTTTGATTGTTGGGATGTTTTTTTTTTAATCATAGCCAGATCTCTGTTTATTACTTCTTTTATACATTCACCTTGTTTGTGATTAGAAATATTTTGAAAAATTATTTAATATTTTGGTTTGCTTTGGATTTAAGGCTAATTTTCATCATCCTTGTGTTGAACTGCAAATCCAGCTTAGCAGTGCACTACAATGACTTCCCTGTGACTGCTGCATCTTCACCATATGCTCACATTTCCCCAGTCCAGCAGGAATTATTGCAAGGGTGTAGTAAATCAAGGCAGTGTGAACCTAGAGGGCTCAGATATTTTTCCTGAGAACCTGTCAAGATACCTGAGCATACTTGCAACTCACACAGCAAATTGAAAAATGATTAAAATTGCTAGTGTTTGACAGGCAGTTGCTGTGCCCATAAACTAATCCTAGTAGGACAGTTTTTCTGGCAGCTAACAGAGCATATGGCCTATGCAATATTTATTTCTTTGGTGATGACTTGATATTTAGCATATTTAAATAATTTGAAAAGTCATAATGATGTGGTAGTCTTCCAGTGCTTTTCAGCTACCCTCATTTCTGGGTTATATTTTTCCTCTTATATTTTCTTCGGTTATCTCTTTCTTTGATCTGACAGGAATAACAAAGCATCCCTCTGGATCTGCTATAGTGAAATATGCCCACAGGAAGCAGAGTAGATCACATCAGTTTTCACTTCTTTTTTTTTCTCCTTTCGTTTTTTCCTCCCCCTCCTTGCTGAAACACTTTTTGCTACTACAGAGGGCTGACATGATAGGGCTGTCAAGACTCAGCAAGATAGATATATCTTTAACAAAGGGAGCTGGAGTGCTAGCCCTTCCCTGGTGACTGAACCTGGCAAATTTATGAGGAAAAAATTAACACACTATTCTAATAGCACTATATAACACTTTCAAGGTAGCACCAGCCCTTGCCACCAAGTGCTCCTTCTTCCTTTCTCCGAGTTATTCTTATTTATTCTGATTTCATTTTTAACTTGTTAAGACCTTTTTCTTCTGGGAGCTCTTTCTTTGATGTGACAAGAATATCAAAACCACCCCTATGGATCTGCTTGATTGAATTGTACCCACAGCACTGGCCACTTATATGTTCACTTGTATTTAATTGCCTCCATACAAGGGATGGTCTTTGCTTCCTTTCTAGGAGCAGTCCTGTTTAAGCATGAATATGGATAGTGGTGAAATTAGTTGGAAGCTGCATGTAGTATCAATATCTGCTATCTTCAAAGTTAAGTCAAGGAATTTAAGCTCTCATCAAAGTAGAAATTATTTTCCTGTATGCTAAGGGCTCTATTCTTCTCTAAGCAATGTGTGTTGCATTCTATTGATTTTTTGTCAAGAAATCTTTTTCATTCCCAAATAATGTTTTTCCTAGACATATAGAACAAGGATTTATTTTCCAAATTTATACTGGTTTGGGGAAAAAAACCCCTTGATCATTTTGTACTATTTTTGGCCTGTGTGTTTTACTGCATTAAGAGATTATCAGCAGAATATTAATGAATTTTTTTAATGTTTCACTCCAGGAACATGTTTTGATATAATATAATAATTTGTATGTCTTCCTGGTGAGTTTCGAGCTCTGTATCATTCTCTAAATGGAAAAGGGAGTGTTTATATTTGCTGTTACTTTGTTATGATAACTCTCTGTAGATCAAGAAGCAAAACACAGGGACTTTTTGAGGGTGAGATATTTATTTCTGTAGGTAAAGATCCCTGCAGAAGAACACACAAAATATAGGAAAATGCATATTAAATCAGAATATTCAATAAGGAATTAATATAAATTGCATGAGGTTAGTTACCCCACAGTAATTGCCCAATATATAGACTTCTACTTGGACATTAATGTGTGCACTTTCTTATGTTTGTTGTTCAGAGGAAAGGGCTTTCAGAAGGTGTTTGTTTCAGAATAATGAAAATATTTTAATTATGCATTCAATTTAAAGATGAAATTAATTTTTGGGAGGACCTACCCTAAGTAACACAAGCCATTTATCACAAGGAATCAAAAATCATTTTCTGACCCATAGGACTCCAATTTAAAAAAATCCTTCTTCCATTGCTTAAAACAATTATCCGCAGTTAAATTAATGATTGATCATGATATCTCCAGTTAATGAATATATTAGAGATGAGAGATAGTTGGTGTTTCAAAGAATCCATGATTATCTGAATTCATGACCATTCCTGGATTATGCTGTTACATGTTTATGGGAATTCAGATGCTTTTCAGAATCAAGAAAAAACACAGTCTCTTACAGTAAAAGAACTGGCATTTTTTTGTGGCATGCAGGTGGGGTTTTTATCCATATGGCCTATTGGAAGGTTTGGGATTTGTTTATCATTTATTGTACTTGTGATTAAAATGCTCTTTATCCAGGCAGAGCTAAGCACTGCCACTCAATGAACACCCCCAGCTTTATACTGAGCATTCAGACAGAAGAGCTGATGGTAACTTATTAATCTGATGAGGCTTGAATCATTCTATTTATTACATATTTCAGATCATTCATTAATCAAAGGAATACTGCAGTGAATTTGTAAATAACCCATATACCAGGAAAATATCTTCTAATACTTCAGCCTACTTGAAGTATTATTTGGAATAAATGGTTTCACCCATTCTCATCTACATTAGAAATTCCATGTGCATTTCAAACCCTGGAGTCTTCCCAAAATGAGTTTAATGTTTTGCTGATAGGAAAAGAACATTAACCACAATTGCTCTCTTTTATTGCAGAAATATATAAATTATAGGTCTTGTGCACGAAAATTTCTTCTTTATTGTCTGGGGCTTTTTTTTTTGTTCTTCTCCATATGGATGGCAGGTACCAATTATTGATTTTTAAAATTAGCAACAAGCATTTTCACATACACTTAAAGTAATATTTTATGCAAGAGAGAGAGATATGGTGAGAATTACTGCAGCCAATTGTAACAGAAATAGCTGGAAGGGGCTTCTTTTTTCCTATTAGCACAGATTTCAGTTGTATTATGCTGTTATTACCTCAGCATAAATTAACCATTATTCAAAACATTTCCCACAGAGTAGTTTATTGGAGCAGATATTACTCAGGCGAAGTATCTAGTCATTCACTTTAAAAGATGCGGAGCTGAGCTTTCTAAATGTTTTAAACATATTGATAATGTGCCTCTTTAATGCCATTTTGATGCCTGTGTACAGTATATCTATGTTATTGTTTTCAATTTATGTCAAGAACAAAGTGAAGTTTTGAAGAATGTGTTCTGGGAAATAATCCAAACAGAATTATTTCTTTATAAACTAAACCCTGCAAATAACTGAGAACATTTATTTTAAATGTAACAGTATAACCTTGTTCCAGAAGTGAAACTATAATATACACTGAAACCTGATGAACACTATATGTGACACCTTTCAGTATGTGCATTTTACTTACTTCCCCATTAGTCCTTTTTCAGATGTGAGTTTTGAAGGTTTGCCTGTTCTCTGAAATAGATCCTGTGTCCTGGAGTGGGTAAATTGAAGGTTGGCAGATGGCTGGAGCCTTATCATAAGCAAAATTTGTAGTAAAGAGTATGGGCTTTCAAAATCTCAGTGCACCTTCTTAAGGTGGGAATAAGACGGATGATTTGTGATAGGAAGACAAAGCTGAGAGCAAAGAGATAAGCCTGCATTTACTTTCTGTTCAGATGAAAAATGAAACCACTAATGTTATATTGCCACATTCTTTACTTAATTTTATTTCGTTTACAAGAAAATATTTTATTCAGGGAGTTTGAGATTTCTTTTTTTGTCAAAGCAGAACATGAAGCCACATTTTTCATTTTGTATAGTTCTATGTTTATAAAACAAGAACAAAATACACATACTAGATACTTTAGTTTACTGAGCCTGTTCTGCTTTCCAAGCATTAAAAATGTCTTCAGTCATCATGTTTTATTTCAATAATAAACCAGAAGAAAAAACATCACAGCTAAAATGCATTCTTTGATGATTAAGTACCCTTTCCTCTTTTATTACTGCCCAGCCTTCAGAAGGCCTGTTCTGCTGTTTGCTTCCCTGTTTTCCTCATTTTCTTTTGTGTTTTCCTGTAGGGGAAGTTCTTAATTGTAAAAATAAGTAGAAATAAATATGATGTGTATGCTCTGCATAATGGCTTTCTGAAACATGTGCAAGTCATTCTTCTGGCAGCAAAGGTCACTAATCATTTGAGGTATTAATAACATTTATTTTCCACAACAGTTATATTCTCTAGACTTAATCTTATACCTTCATTTATTTGCTTCTACATAAAAGATGCCAGTGTCCCAGCAGTTCAAAAGACTACCTGCTTATGATTATCCGAATTCTTGTCAGCTACTGGCCAAATTGCTGCGGGGTATGAGCAGTTGCTAATGGAGCCCTTTTGTTTCAAGTTTTGGTTGAACTTCCTCATGGTGTGTTATTTTGTATGTGGGTTTACCAGAAAGATCTCAGAGAGTTCAGGGAAGAACATCCTACTGCAGTGACAGGGAAGACTGACTGAGGGGCAGGATTTCAAGAACTTGACAGAAAATAAAAGTCAAAGCAGATGTATTGCACAAAGGCAGGAATATGAAGAGTTGCTCATGCCAATGTATATAGGGATATTGTTAGGTCTGGTGCCAGATTAACTAGCACTTACAGGGCCAAATTCAAATGTTAGGCATAATGGCAGAAATTTACAAAGATCTATATTTTGACTGCACATATCTCACAAAAGATATTGTAGAAGCCTCATTAAATGGGTCACCTCAGACTAGAATGAGCAAACACTGTGAAAATTGGTTTTTAGCAAGAATTTACAATGTGGGAAGATGAAAAAAAAGTGACTTTTTTCACCTATATCTGTTATTTTGCTATGTTTTGTTATGGTGATAGCTTCAAGCATAACATGAAAACATCTGCTTTGTAAGTAACTGCATTAATCTGTGCCTCCCTTGATTACATTAACTCCCATTCTATGTTACTGTGCTTTTTTTCCGTTTTAAATCAATAATATATTTATAAAACTTTAATTTCTGAAAAATTAATGTATAATTTGGTTTTGAGTGGCTTTTTTTAATTGATACATTATGGATGAAAATTTTTTCAGACAGCTAGGTCTTTGGAGCTCTTAATTGTTTAAGACTCTATCTGAGTTGTTGATCCTTTGGTGATTTAAGTAGACCAAAGTCAGTGGGTTTAGAATTTGTGGTCAGTAGGTGTCCTGAGCATCTATCATGCATAGATTGCTATCTGGCAAGCATAGTTTGCTGCAGTTTCTACAATCAAACCCAGTTGCATTAATTGACCCCAAGTCATAAAAATTAAATATTGCCCTAAATACTCACAGTTCTTTTTTTATTTTTTATATTGCCAAATTTGTCAGGAGGTAACAGAAAATGTGTAGTAGTTTTACAGAATAGAATGCAAACATATGTGTATTTCATAAGACAAAAGGAGAAGAGTATAGAGGAGGGAAATGTAACTGAAGTGGAAGAAGAAGTAAGGAAAAAACTTGAGACTTTTTCTTATAAAAAGGATTAATTCAGTTGATGGACAGAAAAATCATGGAAGAGGTGGAAGTATTGATGTATTTTTGTTCATTCCCTCACAAACTAGGCTTGTCATTGCAGAAACTTTACGTGAATTTGTTTGTTTTTAAAGGTTTAATTTTAATTTTTAGAGGCTCACAATTTAGCTTTTAAAATAAAAAGCATAGCTAAAATCATCTGAAAGCAAGCACTGTGAAAGCTCGTAGTCACAAAAAAATATTAATTAGAAAATATGGATGAAATTTCAAAGTTTCAGTAAAAACTCCTACTGGTATTACTGTTGCCTTTTTATGAATAGGATGCCTATGCTTAAAGGACTCTATGCTCCTAAAAATCACATTTAAAAACATACAGTGTCTTAAACAAAACAAAAGATAAAGAGAGCTAATAAATAGAATTAAACCTGATGAGGTCACAAACACATTTTCTCTTCTATCTCCACAGAATAAAATTTTGCAGTGTGTTAAGAGGCTGTACACTATTTGGATGACATAAGCATCTCTGAAAACCATGGGAAATAGCCCAATACTACTTCCTTGGCTTCAATCCCAATTACTCCCCAAGGACTTAACAAGTCTAGGGTGCTTGTATTTTATTCTTGTCCTGGTTAGCTTTTCCTTTTTTTCTGACAGCTGTGTGGGAAGCAGCAAGCCAGGCTCTTTCTGCTTCTGTGACCATTCATGGCTCATGAAATAGTCATCCATCTTGAAAGTCAGGGATCCTTCAGAATTATTAAATCCCAGAATTTCCTCAAAAATACCTCAGTTTTTTTCACTTGCTGCATTGGCCTGTTGAGAGCTGTGAGTGGAGGTTAGGCTGACTGCTTCTTTTTTCTGGACCAGGCTGTGGAATACAGACAAAGATGCTCAGTTTTACTGTTTGTCCAGACTGCAGTTTGCTTCATGTATTTTTCCCCAGGACATCTTCATGAACAGTAGAAGTTTCTTTCTTCTGCCTCAGTGGAGAGGAAAATAACAAGAAATTTTTCACAAGAGTGAAAAGTGCTCACAAGGGCCTTTTCTCTTTTGTAGCATCTTTACTCCTGCACAGGATCTGGAGCTTTATTATTGTAGGACTATGAATGTGTAATACCACTGTCTTCATTTCCACAGAATAACTAGATTCTGCTTTCAGCTCAGCCTTCTGGTCAGCATAAGTGATCATGGATCAGTGATGCGTTTAAGATCTTTTTAAAATTATTTTTAAATAATGGACCCTAAAGCAGTATCAAGTTTTGTCCAGAATAAAGCCTTGCATGTGCCACAGAGTTTAACTGGACAGGTCAGGGTGAGCAGCCTCTCTGTCTGAAAAGAAAGAATAATGAGGGATGAAGGAGAGGAAATGGAATTGCATGGGAAGGTGGGCATTTACACCACTTCTGTCTTCTTGAGGGAGGGAACAGGATCAGACAAATGAACAACGAAGAGAGGAAAAGGATAGAAATAGACATTTGGAGCTTTTGTTGTGGAGGAGGAGGAGGAAGAGAAAGGGTTAGAAAGGCAATTATTGGGAGCCTTATGGAAATTAGGGAATTACCATAGGAACAGACAGCTCTTTGTATGGTTAATGGAGAGAAATTATATTTGTGGCCTTCCCAAAACTTTATGGGATTTTTTTAGTCTTGAACTTTGGGGCTTTTTTTTTAACTAGTGAATTCATTGAGATATTGCATAGTACAATCTATAAACAGAAACTGAGGCTTTATTTTACATACTTTTGACTTGTAAAATTTAGCAGACTTCTAAATGCAGTTGATAGTTTATTGAAAAGTACTACTGGTAATTTTAAGCCTGGCACAGCTGGAACTTCAGTCTTTCTTGCTGTCACACACTGCCTTTCACATGTGGAAACAATTGTAGCATCCCAGACAGAAGCAGTGGTTTTGTATTTTTTTAAAATGCCTGTAAATTTTAGTCAACTAAAGGATGATAATGACAGTGTTTTGGTTTTTTTAAAAA
This sequence comes from Cichladusa arquata, assembly GCA_026413545.1. Lineage (NCBI taxonomy): Eukaryota > Metazoa > Chordata > Aves > Passeriformes > Muscicapidae > Cichladusa > Cichladusa arquata. The sequence continues at coordinate 66,270,643 of JAOTQP010000001.1, read as the reverse complement.
AAATTCTTTTACTTTATCTTTTGTAGACTTTAAAAATCTGTAGTGGTTTCAGTGAGAACCTGTATTTAAAAATGCGTAAGACTTTTTATTTCTTACTCAAGGAAATGTAACAAATTTATCTGTGCTTTAGAAAAACCTTGAAATAACTCTTCATTATAGGAGGTAATGCACTTAGAATCCTAGGAGCCTTTTTAAAAAACAATGTATGTTTCATAAGTTTCCTCTGTTTAAAAAAAAAAAAAAAACAAAACCAACAGACAACCATCTCAAAGATCTAAAAATATGAATTAAGGTTTCATCATCCTGGCTTGTATTTCATATGCAAAAGAGAAAAATAAATTAGTTAAGGGATGACATAGTGGAAACACTTGGCTTAACAGCAAAGACTCCTGAGTAGGAATGAAAAGAAATATGCAAAAGCTAAGACTGCAATGGTAGATTTTTTAAAAGAAAAGAAGACAGAAAGATGCAGGCAAGAATAGTTTCTGTATGAGTATAAGTAACTATTATAAGAGCTTGAATTTCCTGAAACTTTAAACAGGCAACACAAACTCAAGAAGAAAGCAAAAGTTTGGGCAGACTAGAACATGATGTTCAGAGTTAGATCTTGCTAAAGCCTTAGAGTGAGGACTTTTTCTTAGTAAAAGGAGTTATACAATGAGAGTTATGTTGAGGAAATGCATCTGGTCTGGTTTGGTTTGGTTTGGTTTGGTTTGCAAATACAAACTAGGACACACCTGCAATTTTGTATGTTATAATGCTTTGATTACCATCCCATGAAGAAGTAATACAAAGGAGCAGTATCAAAAGGGGAAATCCACGTTGAGCAGTACATTTTAGTAGTTTGCATTGCAGAGTCAAGATGTCAAAGAGAAGTTTGTTCCATAGACCTAAAGACCAGATGGGAAAGATCATCTAGACTGGTCTCTCACCCAGCAAATCACATAGAGCTTTTGCCCATTTAGCCTTTTGGATCTGACCATCAGGGTTGGTGTCTGAATAACGTAAAGGATATGAAAGCGTTTCCTTATACAGGTAGAGCTTAAGTGATAAGAAGTTATTTCAGACAGTCACCTTAAATATTTATAATCCAAAACCAGCATTTTTTTATGTTTTAAAAGAAATGAATGAATATCTTTGGAAAAGATGAAATTGTTTTTCAAATTGAGAGGATTCCTTGTTTCTGAGGTGCTTATTAGATGCTCATTGAAAAATGATTTAAGGGCAATTTTGAGTTTCTAAAAATAAAAAATTCTGATTGCCTAGGTTTCAAAACCTTAACTATTTATGTCATTAAGTTACATATTTGATGAATTATTGAATCATGCTATTATATCTCTTAAAATTAATTTAGCAGTAAAATATTTTTTAATCTTTGTACTTAGTCATTTAATGATCAAAGAAAGCAACATTTTTTTTACAAACTTAATACAGATTTGGACTAATGATGACAGAGCAATGATTTAATTTGGCATGACATCAATGAACTCAAGAGTTTCAGTAAACGTTACCAATCTATATAGGATAGAAATAATTATAAACATGAACATAAGAAATACAATAGTTCAACTGAAGACAATAATGGCATGAAAAGAGAATAATACTTTTTTTTTATGTGGTGGATGGCCTCATTACTTTCCAAAGTTATCTGACGAGGGGGAGTGGACAGGGAGATGCTGAGCTCTTCCCTCTGGTATTCAGACACATGAAAATGGTTCAAAGTTGTGCCAGGGTAAGTCTATACTTAACATTAGGAAGTTTTTCTTTGTTGAGTGTGTGGTCAACCACTGTAACAGACTTTCTGGAGAGGTGGCCAATGCCTGAAGCCTCTCAGTGTTTAAGAGGCGTTTGTGCAATGCCCTTAACAACATTCTTTATCTTTTGGTCAGCCCTGAAGCGGTCAGGCAGTTGGACAAATGACTGTTGTAGGTACATTCCAGCTGAAATACTCAAATCTAGGCTAGACTATACAAAAGAGAGAAAAAAAAAAAACAAAAACTTGACTGTATTTGTAAACAAAATTATGAATAAATGTATTACTTTCTTCAATTCAGGAATATATTTAGGGTTTTGCACAGCATGAACTCTACCAGCAAAGGGATGGTCCCTACTCACCTTTGTATACAGGCAAACAGCATGGAAGAAAAGGCAGTGGAATTGTTTGTCATGGTCTGGGAGCAAGACCCACATTTTTTAAAAAATCACAGCTGTAAAAAGAATGTGATGAAATGAGCAGTGTGCCCTGAGAAGCCCCAATGACAACACAGACCTTGTCAGAGGAATATGGAGTCACATCCTTTTGCTTAGGAGTAGAACAGATTTTTTTTTAGGTTTTAGTGTAATTTCTTGGGATTTTTTTTTTTATATTAGTACTAAATTCCTTTGTTCTGGGCAGAGTTGGAAGGGGCAAGAATGAGAAAAATTATAGGATTTTTCTTTTCCTTCTGGTATAGTTAGGAAGGGAGGGGAGCACTTAATTCCTTGATATCAGCCCTTTTCAGCCTAAGGAAGTTCTCCACGATTTTCAGCGGAATGGAAGCATTTGTGCTCAGGCACGTAGGAACTTTACTAGTGAGAGAACGCATGAAAGAGTTAGGATCACTTTTAGCTAAACCTGTCCTGCCTGCAGGATATTCATCTTTATGGTATATTTATTTCATCTGCTTTTGTTTGTGAGATGTATTGAATTTATTTCCCACTTGCAGTCCATTAACCAAATGTTTGCTTAAGCTGGCAGATTGTTAACAATATTTTTTTTTCCTCAAGAGAGTCATATTGGAGTACCAGGGACAAGGATGAGAGAGATATAAAGGTGAGAGAGGGGAGAACTAGGTACCACAATTAGTAGCTTCATGAGGTAAATGTGAGAGGTAACAGGCAGCACTCCCTGAGACAAACAAGATCACCAATGTGACCGTGCCTGTAAAGAGATTTTACCTTTCACATTCTCATTCCTCTCATAGCACTCTCTCCTTTCACAGGAGAATGAGGAAGAAGTTCAGGGGTGGGCAGCTCTGGGGGGAAGCTTTGAGCTGTTGGTGTTCTGCTAGGGAGCCATTTAATTGCACACAGGATCCAGTGAGATACCTCCTGTGAGGGGAATGAGCTTAAGGATGCCCCTTCTCCATTGCTAAATTAATAAAGTAGTGACCTGTGGAGAAAATCCATTTCAGTGCCCATCTTTCAGTCCCTTGAGTATCCTGATTAAATAACTGACTGTATTGAAGCCTCCAGAGCAGTTGAGTCATTGCTTGTGTTTAAACTACAGCACTTTCTTCCAAACATACAGTAATAAAATGGAATTCAATACTCTTAATCAACTTATCAAAAATCCTGAAGATATTGGTGATGCTTAACATCTGTAGATGCACAGATAAAAGCAATGTCTCACACCACTTGTACAAAACAAAAACACTTCAAGCTGTTTATGCTACCCACCAAAGGGCTGTCAATCTTATTTGCTCTGAAGAGGAGAGTGCTTGGGGGCTGTTGAGTGTGCTGCCTGCACAGGAGGGAGAGTACATAAAGGGTTCCTATGTTTACTTGGATGCAAAAATGAAATAAACTTTCAGGAATAGCAGTGTGGATGGCTATTGTTGTGGTGCATATTTCTCAAATGCTTACGGATTTTCACTTTTCATTGCACTCAGTTCCCATGCACAGGGGAAAATGGATTATAGGAAAATTTCAATGTGGTAACAAAGAATAAAACACACCAGGATTATGGGAATTAGTAGTAAGAAGCCTGAACATGTAAAAAAAAATGTAATGAAAACATAGAGAAAGATAAAAATTTTAGAAAGTTTACTGATCATTGTGGTAATTTGTGAAGATTAATAAAACAAGAGTATTTCACATAAGAATAAAAATATTGTCTATCTGCAGCACGGTCTGATTTTTAGGAATTTCTTTCTTCCCTTCATGGTTTATAGTAAAAGTGTTCATGCTTTTATGTTTCTTGTGTTAGGTAAATCACCAGGCATCTCTCTCAGCAAAAGATTTTGCAAATGAAACAAACTGTTAATATCTTCCTTGGTGATTTTATTTTCATTTCTAAAGACCCTTTTTAGAGAAAAAGTATGTTAAAAATAAACTGCTTCATGGTTTACCCTTTTTGCAAAGGTGTGTCAGCAAGCAAACAAAACCTTAATTTCTGTGATGTTTCAGATGAGTCAGATCTAGCATTTGCATTTAGATTAGGACTGTGCTTCTGAAATTAATATGCCAACCACCCCTCTTTGCCATGCTTTCATTCAAGCTGCAGAGCAGCTTTGGAGTGTGTGAATTGGCTCCCAAGCTGCAGAAGCCACATGTTCCAGGGGTGCAGCTGGCAGAGCTCAGTCACTGTTGGGGTCTGCAGCCCCCGCTGGAGCCAGCCTGGTGGGAAAACCCTGCTGTGGGCATGTGTTCAGCAGGGCTTCCTCAAGAGGAACATGGCTTCTTCTCCTTGGTACACAGTGAGAGAATACATGGATGTTCAAAGCTGCATGTGGGAAAGTTGGGATTGGACAATAGGAAGCATTTTTTACTGAGAGATTGATCAGCCACTGGAACAGGCTTCGAGAGACACGGTTGCTCTCCTCTCCTCTCCTCTCCTCTCCTCTCCTCTCCTCTCCTCTCCTCTCCTCT
>JAOTQP010000001.1:66229230-66265103 GCA_026413545.1 Cichladusa arquata | reverse complement strand
TCTCCTCTCCTCTCCTCTCCTCTCCTCTCCTCTCCTCTCCCTTTCTTTTGCTGTGCATCTCTGTTGTTCCACTTCTTCCTGGTGCAGGCAATGCCTTTGACCACTAAAAGTAATTCTTACACCTAAAGAAGCAGAGTTCATGGATTATTTAGTAACATACTTGTATTTATTTCAATTAGAATTAAAAAATAAACTCAGATACTTCAGTAGACTGAATAACAAGCAAAGCAGATGTACTGAACTCTTAATTTCATGGTAAACTGACACTAAGGCTTCATCCTCCAGGGTGCAGGGCAGCATCCCAATGTCCTTGTGAATGTGCTGTCTACCCTTAAGCATAAAAATTGGAAACCAATGAATTATTTTCTTTGAGCAAAATATACTGAGGATATTGATCATTGTATTATTCATAAGATTCGATTATCTGATATATTGATTTCTTGCCCAAAATGTATGCAAATATATAATAGATATTTCTTTATATTACTTTTAAATGACCATTATTAAGTTCTGTGAAGTTGTGTTTTGTTTGAGTGTATAAATTAGCTTGTGTGATATCAACTAATTTTAAGCTTGGAATTGCCAGCAAGTTTGCAGATTTTTTTTTCCTCATTCTGGCCTATTATTATCAAATAATATGCTAAGAGCCATTTTATTTTTCTGAATACATGATCATATCCTAACAGATACTCCCTGAAGTGTCTGGAGTACAAATCTCATTTTATGTGTATTAAAAACAGTAGGGAATCTCAAATCAACTCACTAAATAGCTTTTCTGCAACACCTTATTAAGGAAGAGAAAACTAATATAATTTCCATTTTGCTGTTCTGAAAGCTTTAAATCTGGCAGCCACTGAATTCTGATCTTATATTGTTTCTGCGTGAAGGCCATTTCATGAAGGTGAAATGAGAATACATTTTATTTTATTAAAATTTGTATTAAATTGACTAGAATGCATCCAAGTGAGTGGTGTTGCACTTTGCATGCAATACTCAAGATCTGATGGGAGAAAAGGAATTGATTAATTAAAACAAAATGTTTAAGACCAATAAATAAATCTAAAGTTTTATGATTTACAGCTCAAGAAAAACCGTGATGTACACTTATGAGTTTTCAGATTAGTTTTAGATACAGCCAGAGTTCTCTTGTAAACAAATCAATGTATTACATTATTATTCACAGATCTCTTTTGTACCTGCTTTTCATTTTGTGTCAAGTTATCTGATAGGAGGCAGCATTAGGAATACCCTTGGGCCAGTCACTTTATCTCTGTGTGCTTATGTTTATCTTCTGTGTTAAGTTTTGACAAGGTGTTTCTGTCCTTTGTGAGTATTGTGAGCTCCAGAGAACAATACCAGTGGTAGCTGTACACAGCAGTGGTCTCAGTGCAGTAGCTGAATGTTATGGGTATTTTTTAATAAGCATTGTTCAGTTTCTTTAAGGCTTCTAAGAGGTGTCAGTTTTACAAATGGTATTTTGACTGAAAAGGATAACATTACTATCCATGGGTTGGGGGATAGTCAGTTGTCTTGTAAATGCAAGCCAGCAAAATTATTCAATATTCCCTGAATATCAAGGTCTTGGTTCTGCATTTGTTCTGGTTATGAAAGGACTTGACATTAACTTAAATGTTTAAAATTATGGGAGAGTAGAGTGTGTGAGCATTTACCAGCACATCTTCAGCTGTAAAACAGCAGCTGCTTTTGATCATTACATTTTGAGTGTCCATTCCTCATAATGTGAAAAATTCATGTGAGTATGTTATTCTATTCTGCTTCTCTTTCTCCTCCTCTATTGCCATCATAAATCTACTTGAACTGAGAGGGAAAGCCAGCAAAATTTATTTGTGCAGAATTTACAGACAAACAATCAGAATTTGCCAAGACCGGACAACGTGAAAGTAAATGTGTAAATTAGAACTGGACTGCATTGAAAAAAATGAATAATTCATTTCAGTGTTCCTGTGGGAGAACATAAGTATCATTTAAGGGATGACTATAAAGGGTAGGAGAGGAAGATCTGCGTTTTTTCATTATTGCTGCCAAATACACTTCACACTCTTATTTCAACACAGAATTCTTTCAAAAAATTAGAATTAAAATTAACCTTGATAATTATTTGAAAAAAAACCAAAAAATGGAAATTAATTTTCTGAAAATATCAACAGATATGTGTGGGAGTATATATTACACTGATATATACTGATAGTGTTAATATTAGTATTGTAATTTTGAAAATGGAATTCACAAAGAAGTAGAATTAATTTTTCTTCTTCTCACCTGGGAAATCAGTTCTGAAGTACTGAATGCAATAGAAAATACTATCTTTATGTGACTTGAAGTGAATTCTCTGTTCCTATATAAAAAATGTCTGCATGAGTGAAGGTACTTACACATTGTGTAAAGAGATACTGTTTGTATGGTATATATAGGTAAGTGCTGTATGGATATATGCACATATATACACATATGACCACACAAATGTGTTGGTTTTGAATAAAAAGTCATCTGTGATTTGAAATTAATCCATTATTAAATGATGTTAATAAAACCTGAGATGCTCACAAGTTCCTAAGAAACAGTCTGTGCCTTGGAGGCTGAAGTTCACTCTGAATTAGTCAACAAACCAGAAATCACCTGTACCAGTATAATTACAGCATCACATGTGCTGAGGATACAATCCATTGAAAGTCCTTCAGCTGCTTGACTGGACTTTGCATTAAGTTTCTCTTTCAGCAAATGTTTGTTTGTGGTATTCCATTATATACCTGTCAGTCTAGGGCATTAAGAGTGGTGGACATCAGTGACCTGTTAGCAAATCTCTCTCTGACATCTGCTCTTAGATCTATGCTGTGAAGTGGAGTAAAGCACAGATTGGCTTGTAGGAATGACAAAATATGTACATTAAAAGGATTTTCCTGTATCCTTAAGTATTTATGGTGCTTCTTACGGTTTTATGTCTGAAAGAAATAACAAAATTTACTAAGATAGTAATATTTTTGGTGGGTTTTCATGTTAATTCTGTGTAGCCAATGAAAAATTCATGAAGCTCACAAGAAAAATATTAAGGGTCAGTAGTTCAGGCTACAGTACATATATAGGTACATAATGCACAGTGCATTTCAAAATCTGACAGTTCAGTTTACTAGGAATGCTTTACTCTTAATTTTACAAGGTCAAATAAAATAATACCTGTCTGAAAAATAAGGAGTATTCTCTAACAGTATTGTTTCTAATGTAACAATCTTCTGTCAAGTTTTTAAAGAATATATCTTAGATATATTTTTGTTTGAATGAACTGTTTGAGTAGCAGAAGAATTTCAGTTTATGTGCTATATTACCTATAGAATTAGTCAAGGTTTATTCTGAAATTAGACTTGTCTTAAAGAATGCATTTAAATTGCAGATTTCATTCCTGTGAAGCCTGAAAGCCCATGAAAAAATGCAATAAAATTAAGGATTAAATAAATATTCAGTGAATGTACGCAAATTGGAAAGATTTCTACATTAGTCTTAATGTGCCTGACAAGATTTGTTTCTGGCATTTTTTTGTTTTCACCTACTAATGTTGTTGTAATACTACTTGTTTTTTGTTATATTTCATGCATAAATTTTGTTTCTCAGTTTTCTTTTCTTTCCCCCCATTTAAGATTCCAGAAGCTTATTTTATTAGAGATCCTCATACTTTCCTCCTTACAAAGGACTTTATTAAGGTATATATGTCCTTTTTAGTGCAAAAAACCCCCAAAGCTCTCTCAAGAGCTGAACTGCATGTCCTCACAGGTTAACATTTTCACTTATAACGCCGGTTGCTGGAGATGAGAATGGTTAGTTGGTTAACTGAAGCATGCTTGAAAGGAGAAGCAAAGCTTGTCTACAAAATACTAACACTTGGGTGAGTCTGCAGCCTGGGAGGAGAGCACCGGGTGAATTTTCTGGACTTTTTTCATGGCTGACTTGGGATATGCCTGCATTGTCACACAGTGTGTTGACCTCTCTCCTTGATGCATATTGCTGCTGACAGTCCCTCTCCTTTGCCCGCAGGCCATGGAGGCGCAGATACAGAACTTTGGACAGACGCCATCGCAGTTGCTCATTGAGCCCCATCCACCTCGGAGCTCTGCCATGCACCTGGTGAGACATGACTGCTGGCTGGGAATGCATTCCCTTTGAACCTTAGGATCCCTTGTAGGTCATGAAGTACTCATTAAAGCAACACTTCTAATGCTCCCCATTGCCCGTGCAGCCATGCTTGCTTTGGGTAGCAACAAATCACAGGGCTCTGGCAGAGCAAGGTGGAGGTGTGACTAGCTTTAGCTACATATAGTCCTGGATTTTCCTTACTAATATGGCATAAGAAGGCCCCATCTTAAAAAAAAATATCAACTTGATAAATACATATTTGCATTCTTGTTTCTACAAGTGGTGGGAATGACTGCAGGCATTCCTTAGAGTGAGTATGTTGTTTTGTTTTAAAGGATGCATTGTTAGGGGCAGATTTATGAACAATGTCTGCTTGATAAAAGTGAAGTATTGGAGTTCAAATCATACTGGAATCCTCCTACTCATTCCTCTGGGAGAATGAAATGTATATTTTGAGTTTCAATTCAAACTCCAAAATTCATTTCCATCACATTCTTCTCTGTGCTTCTTGCGAAGAATCGTATGAAATAGCCAGACTGAACAAGACAGATTTCTATGCCCCTGAGTGCCTTTGATAAAATGCTTAGAGCTAGACTTTTTTTGAAGCTTTGTAAATCAACAGTAATACATGCAGTAGTTTCAATCATTTTATATATCTATAAGGTAATCTCTCTATCTAGCTGTACACTGTGTAAGTGAAAATTGATCTGGAAGTGGTTGTTGTATTATTTTAAGTGTGTACAAGTCAAACTTAGGTAATATTTATTTTACATTCTTAAGATAAAATATCTTGGATAATATATTTTTAATAATTCAAGGTGATAAGCAGAAACCTTTTAGAAATAGTTCATTTTGTTATAACAGTGGCTGAAATAGTACTCCTTGAAATTCGATAGCTGTCCTTGTCCATGTATAAACAATTGTGTCATTTGTAGAATCATGAAACAGGTTTAGACTATTATAACCTTATTAGGTTACAGACTCCCTAATAAGCATATGCTTTACATAGAATTAAATTGTCTATGTTTGGAAGTGCTGAATTTCATATGAGGAATTCATTAAGAAAAATATCTGTGAGTTTTTGAGTCATTCTTAAAATTTCTTTTTTCAACTGTTGTAGTTTATAGAATTTATATTTATTATGTATGAATTTATTAACTCATTAAGACATCTCTATTTTATGAATATTAATTACTGAATAATTTTACATTTTACTGTATACTAATTAATGCTAATGGTCATTTTGTACCCTATAATGATAACCCTTACCATACCTATTCTCTATTTATCCTCGTGTAATGTTCCAATAATAGCTTGTGCTCTTGCTCTCCTCCATCACTAGAGTAGATACACAGGTATTGTTGTTTTCCCTGTACGTGCACATGCTTGCCTGCTCTTTTTTAACCTCGTTATCCCTCAGACCTGCTCACTAATTGTGTTATCCCTTCTGTTTTCTTCTGCTCTCTTCTCCTTTCTACTCAACAGTGTTTCCTTCCACAGAGCCCCCTCATGTTTAAAGATCAGATGCAGCAGGATGTCATCATGGTGCTGAAGTTCCCATCCAATTCCCCTGTCACACACGTGGCAGCCAACACGCTGCCCCACCTGACCATCCCTGCCGTGGTGACTGTCACTTGCAGCCGGCTGTTTGCAGTCAATCGGTGGCACAACACAGTAGGTAGGTGCTCGCAGGCACGCTTCATTCAAATCTGAAAGCCTTCATAATGCAGCTTTAATTCTGGGTGCAATTTAGCTCACACACCTGCCTGTGCACCAAAATTTACTGTTTCTTCTGCTTTGTGTCAAATAATCCCAGCTTCTGTTTTCTCTGGTGTCATTCTTAGAAACACTCTCCTTAACAGCAGCACATCACCATGGCAGCCAATCGATTTGTGGCTACTTCAGGATTTGATATAATGCTTTTCAGGAGACTGCTGTTGCTCTCAAAGCAACACATATTAATATGTCCCAGGTTTCAGGAACGCATACTGGCATGCTAGAGTGTATATATCCCTATCTGCTGCTTGAGAGAGATTTCAGGATCCTGTCATAAGCCTTCCCCTGGGTCACTGCTGGATTATCTGGGACCATAAGCAAGCCTAAGCAGCCGGCCACTGAACTATTCTGAGAAGTTTTCTCATTCCCTCAAAAAAGCCCATCCAAGAGAGCCATCCTAAAATTCCCTTCCAGTCCCTCTGCTCACCTCTCCATATTGCCATTAGGACTGTCCATGTCACCTGGACATGCACAGTGATGCTGTTCTAGGCATCACTAAATAGGTGGTGGGGCCATGAGGTACATGAGGGAGGAAAGGTTTGATTTTCTCAGGTAGTTTCCTGCAGCAATAGCCCTTATGCTGCAATATCTGGAAACATTTATAATACTCCATCAGGTGCAACTGCATTGCATGTAAAAAAAAATTTTCCCCATTTCTTTAAAACAAAAGATAAAAGTCTAGAAGGGGGAAAAAACAAAAAAATATTTTTTAAAGTCTTTTGTGACAATGTCCTCAATGGAAGATTTCAATGTCAGGAACGATTCAGAGGTGCAGAAACTGTCCTGTGTTGTTTTAATACACCTTTGACTAACATTGATTGCCTAATTCCTCATTATTTTCTCTTGATTTTTCAGGGATTCTGCCCAAATACTCTATACCCATCATCATTCGTGTCTCCTCTATTTGAGGAAGCTTATTTAGTTCTGGAGTAGCCCTTTCTTTTCCAGATTATCAAGTCAAGAGAACCCGAAATACCTACCTGTACTTTACTGTGAAGGAATTAATCTCATTGATATTGCAGTATTCTGGAGTTCAAGGGTTTCCCTAAAAACTGTTATTTGGAGTCCTTTAGTTTAGCTGAGGCTTTGTTGGTCTTCATGATGCATATGACAGTAAGGTTTCAAGTTTTCCTCTGTACTCTTGTAAAGCAGAAGTCATGCTGCAAACATGTAGAACTCAAGGCATGAACCAAACAAAAATTAAATTCCATACCATTTCTAAGCCTCTTGTCTAAATTGCAAAAAAAAAAAAAAAAGGAATACTTTACAAATATATTATAATAGAAAGAGAGGAAAATGAAACTGTTTAGAGAATCAAACCTCATTGTAATGATTTTCTTAACTTTTACATTCTGCTCGGCAATGTTGCTTATTTTGCAGGAGGCTAATCCAGGACAGGGTATCAATTTCCTACTATTGCCATAACGTTATTTTAATAAAGCATAACTCTAGTATAAAAGATATGTTTATCTTCAGAAACGTACTCACAGACCACTTGTTGTAGAATGTATGTAGAGCTTTTGGAATTAATAAACAGCAGGAGGCATATACGTAGATATCTCATAATAGAAGTGAATGAATCTAAGTTAATACCAGTAAAGATCTGTCCCAAACTGCTTGGGTTTTGAAAGAAGAGACAGAAGGGAAGGAGAAATTCTCAGACCAGTGCCTTTCTGAAAATGGCAGAACTAGCTTTTCTTTTACCTCTTCCAGCTGTCTATTGCACGAGTAGAAAATGGGCTTTATTCATCAGAAATCTGTATGTCCTATTATACAGGGTATTCTTGTGCAATGTGGCAGTTCGTGACAAAAATTATATTTTCAGTAGTGACTATATGATTTATATACCAGGAAAGGTGGTCAGAAGAGCCAAAGCAATGCATGAGAGCTGTGCAAGAGACCAGATAACATTAGATTTGCAGCCCCTGATGTACACTTGAACATCTTAAGGACTGCTCAGAATAGAATTAACAGGAATAATTGTGGCACATTTACTGTAGCCTACAGTTTTACATCTAAAAATTTTAGATAAATCCATGAAAAGATCCAAATTTCTGTCACCTATAAGTTTCCATATGTAACGTTTGATCTAATTAACTTTATTTTCTGTGCTAAGATCTCTGCTCAAAAGTTAAAAAAATATCTCTTATACTATTTTAAATGAATGTGTGTGGCTGCAGAAGTTGTCATGAAGTTGACTCTTCTACATTTAGTGTTACTTTTACATAAATGAAGAATTAACAAATGCATATTTGTGTAGCACAGAGGAAGAAATCTGAAAATAATAATAAAGCAAATAGTAAAATGTTACTTTCTAAAAGTATATAATAATCCAATAATTAACTTTTAGACCTAGAAAAGTCATGTCAAAGTGTTTCTATGTGCTTTATTCTTCCTTTTATGTACAGGCCTTCGGGGAGCCCCAGGATATTCCTTGGATCAAGCCCATCATCTTCCAATTGAAATGGATCCATTGATTGGTATGTCAAGATGAAAATGTAGCAATATATTTGAAATTGGCATTTCCAGGAGTTATTGATTAAGTTATATTTGTATGTTCTGCTTCATTTAACACAGAAAATAGGAAAATATTTATTCCTGTCAGTCCTGGAAAACTAAAAGCATTAGCTATTGATGCTGAATGAATTACATGAGTGCTATTTGTTATTAACATCACCAGTAACTGGTATTTAAGAAACTACCAATTAAGTCAGTTACCTTGTCAGTCCATATCTATAATTCTGCTCTCTTATCAGGTCACATTAGTAAAATAAAACGTGAGGGTCCTGTGGAGTTAGCATATTTTTTTTTTTTACAGCCAGCACTATGCTTATCGGTGCAGATGCAGATCCATTTATTTTCATTCACGTTATGATTTGGATTTAGTTGACAATGCTAATTTAATAATTAAAATACTGGTTTTTAAATTGATAGTATTTTTTAAAATTCTGAATTTTTCGAGAAAGTGAATTGAGAAATAACATCTGCTAAAATTGTTAGATTGCAAGACTTCCTAAAAATCACAAATTATCATTAATTGCACTTATTTGAATTGTGTGGGGGGAGGGGATTCAGTAATTTGAAACAGAAATTGGGGATAAGGAAGTTCTTAGGGGCAAGTTCGCAGCATTGCTGAGAAAAAAAAAATACATTTTTAAATGTAGCCAGATATAAAATTCCTTTTTTGTCTGTATCAATATTCATGTCCAAAAGATTTACATAGAAGTACCTCAGGAGAGTTAGCTTTCTCATTCTGTGTGCTTCATTTGATCTCATATAATGACAGTGGTTTTCTCTTTAGTATTTTCTCTCACAAGCTAAGGCACAACTATTGCGCCCATCTGTTTTGGAAATTTGAGTAATTTGCTATTCATTATCTTTCAGCTGGTGGACATAGAGGGTCTGGTAATTTAAATATGTGTTCTTAGAATGTATATAAACATGATAGTAACTTCCACAAGTAATTTTAAAATAGAATGGAGTGTGGGGGTTTTGGCTGAATCTCTTATTTCATGCAGTTGTGAGCAGTATTAGTAGACTAGCGAAAAATAGGGAAAAATCAGATTATTATTTGCATTAAGTTGTGTTCCTGTGTTAGGAGAAACATATTTCTCAGAGTAATTTTTACCTCCCTAACTTCTAGTAACTGAAGTTAGTTGTCAAGATCCCCTCCATAACTACTGTTGAAAGACAAACTCTCTTCTGGAGCTGTCTCGCACTTAGACAGCTATTACAGTGTGAGATGACTTGTCATGTGAAAAAATGTCTTCTTCTCCAATGAGAATGGATGGAGTGGGTAAAATTAACTTAGCTTATATACTCAACTTTCAGAAAGTTAATATTGAGATGGAACACACTTTTATGGTGTTGCCGTATCTTGTCTGTTGTGTCAGAGGGAGGACAGAGTGCATTAGGTGGGGTCTCCCAGTCATTAGTATCCTTCTGAATGGTTCTCTTTGGCAGTTGGGTTGGTGGGATTCTGCATGAACCATTCCTTTTCCCTCTGTTTGGGGGAAGAGGTGTCATTGCCTCTTTTAAAAGCACTGTCTGTGACCTGCGTCCGTGCTTGAGAAGCAGATGATAAGACTTACTTTTCCTCTACTGGAAAATCGCATTAGGTTTGAATAGATTTATGGAATCATAAAATATGCTGAGTTGGAAGGGACCCATCAGGATCGTCCCGTCCAACTCCTGGTCCTGTGCAGGACTTCCCCAAGAGTCACACTGTATGCCTGAGAGCAGTGTCCAAACTCTTCTTGAGCTCTGTCAGGCTGGTTCTGTGACCACTTCCCTGGGGAGCTTGTTCCAGTGCCCAAAGACCCTCTGGGTAAAAACATTTTCCTGATATCCAACCCAAACATTCCCTAACTCAGCTTTGTGCCTTTTCCTTGAGTCCTGTCCCTGGTCACAAGAGTAAAGAGATCAGCTCCTCCACTTCCTCTCGTGAGGGTGCTCAAGATCACGAGGTCTCCCCTCATTCATTGGTTGAATCCTTGTCTTTAATCTGGTTAAGCATCTGATGGTATGGGGTTGTTAAGGCTACACAATACAAGCAGTTTTCTGTAGAAGAGATACCAACCACCAAGAGTTGGCTCTCTGTAGTATTGTTAATATTGATTTCATATTTTATATGGACTTCCACCACTTTCCCCTGGTTCAGTTTGTTTGGGGGACTACTTCTGCAGAGCACTAAAATTATTACCACAAATTATGCAGTGCATCAGGCAGCTTATAAGAAATTGTCATCTCCTGTAAAATCTTATCTCTTATTCAAAGGGGAACTAGGAATCTCACAATAATTTTGTATTTCTGACACCCATGTAGACAGCTCTAAATGTTCATATTCAAAATGCTTACTCAACAACAAATTCACAGTTCATTGAAAGTTAAATGTATTCATTTTCTCCTGTAAATGGATGACAGGAAGGTGTTGGAATGGCTTACATGTAAAATGTGTTTTGCATTTCGTTACAGCCAATAACTCTGGTGTGAACAAACGTCAGATCACAGACCTTGTGGATCAGAGCATCCAGATCAATGCACACTGCTTCGTGGTCACGGCAGATAATCGCTACATTCTTATCTGTGGTTTCTGGGACAAGAGCTTTCGAGTTTATTCCACAGAAACAGGTGACCTCAAATACAGTTCTCTGGTTCTCTTGTTTAACTTTTGAAAACCATAGTTATTTTCATTAAATTTATCATATCAGAAGGATCAGCCAAAATTTTTGTTAGAGTATTTTCATGGATCTATTATTTCTAGCTCTATTTATTTCAGGTTGTAAGGAATTAGGTTGAATATCCTGCTGCAGGAACCAGTATTTTGTTGTCTGATTACTTAGCCTAATATCACTCAGTATATTGCTAAAAACGAATTGTAATAATAGAAAGGAGGAGGTGATAATCATAGTCAACCTTAGTTTGACATTTACATAGAACAAATACACGTTTTTAACATAATAATGTAGCACAATTATGGAAAAGTTCATGTGCAGTCTCATGTATATCACTTATGAAATTCATAAATACTGTTCTAATGCCATTGCTTAAATACTGATGGAGCTGTAACTCCACTTAATATTCAGTGACTGCAGCACTGCCTTGATTTTCAGAGATAAGGGTTAGACTATGGATTGACACAGAGCACAGCCTTCAATAGGAACGAAAAAAAGATGGAAAAAAAAGTTTAATCTTTGTGATTTTTTAATATTCTTGTAGCATTTAGTGAACTTTAATTATGGGACGTGAGACAAAAGTTATATTTGAACTGAATATTAATTATATACTTAATGATTTCTAAATGCTGCAAGTACCTTAGAAAACTGAATTTGTATGACTTTGCATTCCCACCAGGAAAATTAACTCAGATTGTATTTGGCCACTGGGATGTCGTGACTTGCCTTGCCAGGTCGGAGTCCTACATTGGGGGCGATTGCTACATCGTGTCTGGGTCTCGAGATGCTACATTGCTGCTTTGGTACTGGAGTGGCCGACATCACATCATAGGTGACAATCCAAACAGCAGTAAGTGTCCTTTAAATAACACCTCTCTCAGAGGTCTTCTGTCACAAATATTTGTTTTAACATTCCCTCTTTCGGCTTCAGAAAGAAGCTTATTGCCAAATATATCAGTAACGTTGCCTACAGGTTGAAAGTTGGTATGAGAAGAGCACTACATGCTAAGCAATGCATTAATTGCTAGCCAAAAAAAAATGTTTAAATCCTTTCTGCATGTTAAGAGATAATAGGATGAGAGTATAGTTCCTAAGTTTGTAATTGCCTTTATCACTTATAGCATCATGTCATCATAAACTAGAACAAGATGGTAGTGGCCTTTAAGTGACAGGACATATATCACTATATTTTGACTTCTCTTTCCCTGGAAATATTTTTTGGCATTTTAACTTACTCCTTTTGTGCTACAGCATGCTATATCAGCTGCTTGCCTTTTCAAAAAAAGAATGTCTCACATGCCATGGAATTAAATGAGACGATCTTGAGAAAGGTCTTTCTATAGTTTGGGGAATCAATCTGACTGAATAAAAATAGAAAAAGATTAAATGTCAAGAAAAATTTGCATTTCATTTGCATGGATCTATCAGTGCTTTTCAGAGTGAGGGGGACACAATAATAATATTAATTTAAATGAAAGGGCACTTAAAGTGCACCACTAATCTAAAGATCCCATCACCCAAGCCAGAGATATGTCTGCAGCTAAAGAGCAGTGTTTATCCGTATACTAGAACTGTTTTATACAGCACTAAATCCATTTCACTTAAAGAAGTTTCTGTTTTCTAATGATAATTTTCAACAGAAGGGTTTTGTCTTTGGATAAGAATGGAAGAATCTGTCGCTATCAGTTTTTATCTCTGATTCAAATACTGACTGGAGGAAGTACTGTCAGTTACAGACATCTAGGTAAAAGTATTTCTTCAACTGAATGGCTGGTAGAAAAGTGTTTTATTTATTTCAAAGTAAATATTTTGTTAATTTTGCAGCAGGAATCTTTTTATTGAATTCCGGGGGTTTTTTCCATTTGTCTCTAAGCAGAGTAAAAGAGAGACAGATAAATGCCTTGCTTTCTCACCAGATTTTATTTGCTTTTATAACAGAGGGAATAGAGGGGAAAAAAATAAAATTGTGTTCCAATAACAAATTTCTTTAATTTTTGCCTGTATTCCATGACTTTTTAGTATGTAATTCTCCAATATGGATAAATTCAGTCTGACAAGGATTTTCATGTCTTAGCAGTCTGTTTAGGTTGATGCCATTTTTCTTCTTTGAATGCCTGTGTGATTCATATAAGGTGTTAGTCATTTCTAACTTAAGAGGAAAATAAAAAAGAAGTTTCTACTCTCATTAAAGAGAAAAAATGTAAGATTTTCCCCTTAACTTCTTTGATTATGAAGGGCTTGGACAACCTTGCAATTAGCATCTCCTTTCCAGCTGGTACAAACTGCTTCATTTCTTTTCCAGATAGAATTATTTTAGTGGTGTTATTCTGTCATCACCTACATATCTGAATGCACAAAGGTGGTACTTTTTGGTATCTCAGATTAATATCTTAGCTGTATAACTTTGGAATGGTCTGTCTTGGAGGTCTTTATGAAAGGAAGGATATGACCTGCTTGACAGAAATAAATGAAAACAAAAATTACTTGTGTGACTTGCGCTCTGTCTCTACCTCTATATGGATAAGGCTTTTGCTGAAGAAATGACCTTATAGTCATATTAATAGGAGGCTGTGCTGCAGATAGTCATGCTCAGTCAAATGAAATGTTACAGGCACAGGTAACAGAACTCAGGAAGACTAAGTACCCAAGACCACTGTGGTAGCTTTGAAATATATTGACAAGATTTTTTAATATTCATGTTGAAGACATGTTGAAAACTCATGCTGAGGAAGAGTGATGGCCTTTCTATTATTTCTATCTCTATTCATTGAATTGAAGCACCATGGATATGCTAATTAAATACTAAGTACTGTAACATAACCAGAACTACATGCATTGGAAACATATCATTACTAACAGCTATTTGACTTTTCATGAACATACATTAATGGGGATAGATCACAAAAACAAAGAGCCTTTTAAAAAGGGGCCTCTTTAAAAACTTTTACAATTACTAAGTATTTTTTGCTGAAGTAATGACTAGTTGACATGATAGCTGTCGTATGACTAAAATTCCCTTTAAACTAATTTCCCAGAGTGAAGGATTCTCAACAATCCTTGTGAAAATATATTTGGAGTTTTGCATAGTTGAAACCACCAAAGTAATAAAGAAATATTTCCTAATCTACTCTTCTATAGCTGCTGATAGAAGGTTAAGATTTACCTTGTAGGAAAAATTAAAGTGATATGATCAATGTAGATCAAATCCAATTACTTAACATCTTTAGAATGAATTTCCAGAAAGATATAGATGATATTTTCAGAGGGAAGAAAAGGGGTATTGGTGTTTTTAAGAGCTGTCATCTGGAGACACAGATAAGGTGTTTTATACCACAAGATATAAGAAAGTGAAGAACTCAAAGAAAAGTGTCAGGTATAGTAATTTTCTGGGTTAGATGTTTGACTTTATAATTATCTTTTAAGCTGAAAGACAGTTAACTGTCAATTTCAACTTCAATACATCCAGTTGCCAAAAGGAACTTTAGTTGTTTCAGAAAATCTTATAGGGGAGAAAAAGCAAACCTCCAGTCCTAAACAGTCTGCATGGTTTAACATTTGTATAGAAAAATATAGATCCCATTTCATTCAAAAACATAGAAATCACAATCATTTATTGTGAAATACTCTCAAGCAAAAGATTATCAAATTTCTTACAGATTCTGCTAAAATTCGTATTCCAGAATCCATGAGGTAGGTGTAATCTTTAATGAACAACATGTATGTCAACAACCTAACCTGTCAGATTTCTGTAGAACCTTCTGCTGAAATGCCTGTACAGGCATATGTTCAGTGAGTCACCTCAGCTGGGTCTGCGGGAAATACAGAACCAGCTCTTGTTTAGAAAGGAGGATTGAGAAAAGATGCAAGTGATTGATCCAGATCAGTGGTTGAAAGCTTGCCTATGAGAGCATGATAAGCTTAATAATCTTAGTTATTTTTTCAATCAATACATTTATTAAATTGTCATTTTTATTCTACAGTAAGTGTCAAAAATTGGTTTCTGGTTCAGTTTGCACTTGGCACAATTTCTTGACACCTCTCACAATCACTGTGAGAAGAGTGAAGTTTTACCAAGTTTTAAACGCAATCTTTTCCATACAGTAGCTTTCTGAAATAGCTTGTAGTATATCTTCTGGTTAGAGTGTTTGTCCAGGAAGTAAGAGACTATGTTCTTGACCTCTAGAGACTGGGGGAATTAAAGCCCTCATTCCCATGTTCACAAGCATGTGCTGCTTATCAGCTGTAAGTTTCCATAGGATTGGCCCCTGAGAAACTCCAGAATTGGTAGAAAGCAGAATTCTTTTCCACGCTCGTATTTATGCATGCTACATATCATGATGATGGGATATAGGAATAAATCAAGAAATCAGGAGCCATATGCTACGTACCTTTAGCAGCATCAGGTAGGGCAAATCTGGTCCCTGTTTGTACTTTCTCTTTTTCAACACTGCTTTTATGGCCATGCCATTACTAAGCTCTAGCAGTGGTGATGTCCTGTTAAGACTAGACTAGAGGCTGGTGTTTGGAAATACTTCTGGAAAGTAAGGGATGTGGCATGATTTCCTGTATGCTGAAGGGCAGTTGAATGCAGGGTTTATGTATGTTTGAACTTCCCTTTGTTTCTTTATCCTTGCTTATTTAAGTACCAAATTTTGCAAAAACACTGAACCAAATGAAGCTTAGTCCTGTTGCCAGGGTCAGATATCTACTTCCTAAGCTAAAATTGCCCATCTGAAATAGTTAATCTCAATCTGCACCTTATTAGGTTGATGACCACATTGTATAAATCTGCTGCAGTTGTGAGAACAGTGAAAGGTATCTGTTTTCCCTTAGTATGACACGGCACATGCAAAGGACATCGTTTGCTTATTTTATCTGTTTGAAGTGATACGTAAAATATAAATCTTTACAGTTCTCTGAGACTGAATAGAAAAATTGTTCTGATGGAGTTTGACAATTTGTGTTTTGATTTTTCTTCTCTTATGATACAAAGGGATTTGTTTTAGCTGAGTGCTAATTTGTATACAAATTTCTTCTCACAAGGCAACTGTATTAGTCATCACAAAAAGGAGCAGAGAAAGTACATGATATGCCCTGGAGTTCAACATGTATCATTATAGCTGTTTTATTTTTATATTTTATGATTACTTTATTGAATGTCTCTTTCAAACAAGTGACTTTGAAAATGAGAATAATCTCAGAGTCTTTGAACCGATATACCAAGGTAGATGATAGAATTACAGAAAAGTGAGGGACAGATGCTTTCATCTGAAACGGAC
The DNA here is from genome assembly GCA_026413545.1 of Cichladusa arquata. Taxonomy (NCBI): domain Eukaryota; kingdom Metazoa; phylum Chordata; class Aves; order Passeriformes; family Muscicapidae; genus Cichladusa; species Cichladusa arquata. The sequence goes on along the minus strand of JAOTQP010000001.1, from coordinate 66,248,731 downwards.
ACAAATTCAGAAACTAATTTGGAAGTGATAAAAATTAATTTGCACACTTTAATTGGAATCAGGCTCCTGCATGAAAGAAAGGAAGGGTAGGCAGCTTGTGCTAAAGGCTGATTGAATTTTTTGTCAGGTAAGTATGTTGGACCTGGCCGCTTATCCTCTTGAGCCTCTCCATGCAATATATTACATTCACCCTCTGACTGGTGTTCTTTAAAAGGATCAATGCTATCCCTGGTTTTTTCCCTAGAGCCTGAAATTTCATTGATCTTGGGACTTGACATTTCTCATTACCTATTGTAGCTTCCAAGAGGATGGTCACAAGAGGTGTGGGAGTTAACCCCACTTTTTCTAGCATCAACTGTGCTGACCATTGAAAAATGCTGTGTCTTTCAGCCATAAGATGGGTTTGCTTAGCATTATGACATAAATTTTCACAGGTGCTAAAGATTCATCCTGTCCCAGTGAGTGTATTCAGTATATATCTGAAAGGGACGGTAAACTTTACCATAAAATATCTTTGTCAAGTCAATATACCTTTTTTGTGTGTCTGGCATGAAAGGTATCTTCATGTGTTCCTTCTACATAATGTAATTTTAGAACAATTTGAAGTTGTGAACATCAAGGGTTCTGCAGGATTGTGTCTTGCAAGAGTTCTGAGTTCAAAATTACTTGCAATGACTTGCAAGTTAGTCTGAACTCAGAACTTTCAATTGTTTTATATCCCTCTACATTTTAATATGCCCTAGCTTCGCCTTGAAATGGCAGTAGTTTAAAAATAGTCACCAGTGTGCTCTGCACCAAGAGGGCTGGGTGGCTGTCTGAAAGCCCTGCACTAGCACATGGACACATGTACTATCTTGCTCTGTCTGTTTAAGGAGTTATTATGGTACTTGTAAGTTTGTACAATTTAGATATTAGTTTTTGAAATGCAGTGTCTTTAGCACTGCTCTGCCAGAGCAGAAGCTCTTTGAAAACTAATTTGTAATTTTTACTGCCACCTTCTCTGCTCTGGTTGCCAAAGACATCTCTCTTCTAAGGCTGCTATGTAAAGGTAAACAAGCCAATAATCCACCTGAGATGATGCAGTTATCTCTAGCATTTTATCAACAGATGTCTGTGCCCATGCTATTCTGCATACTCTGTGGGAGTTGTGCAGTGCAGGGGGGTTCAGCAACTTGCTCAAGATCCCAAAGCAATTTAGTGAAGGAGACAGGAAGAGATGCTACAAATCCATAATCTTCTGTCCTCCACTGTATTTTACCTTCTTGATTAGTGCAAGGTACCTGAAAGCCCACTCACCTGGGTGAATTGTTTGTAGCTATATAAAAAATTCCTCAGCAAATAAAGCAGCTCTGCTTCCCAGGGCTGGGAATATTTTGAATATACTAATATTTTCCTCTCAGCAGCCTTTCTTTTACACTCACTGCTCCTTCATGTTGTGGGCATTGTTATTGAGTGTCTTCTGTTTTGAGATATTCATATCTATTAGTTGTAGCCTTTTAATAAAATTCCAAGATTTTTTTTTCTGACAATAAAAATTTGAGAAGGTTCTTAATATTTAACTCCATGAAAGCCATTGCATTTTCTAAAATTTAATATTCTGATAAGCATCTCTGAAAAGTTCTAACAGTAAAGAAAATAGCAAAGCAAATTCTTTTCAGCAAGTAATTCAGGTATAGCATTGTACTTGTTTTTGTCAAAGTGAGAGATGAAATGGAAGCTAAAATTGGCCATGTGCTCTCATGTTTCTTTATACAGAATACTCCTAGATGTGTCCCCATAGAAATCTATACATAATTCCTGGGAAAGGACAATATGAAAGAAATAGTCACACTGTCTTTTGTCTTTCTTTCCCTCATCTTTTTTCCTTGTTGTGCAGGAGCACCATCTGTTCCCAAAGAACCTTACAATAGTATTAAGCATTATATTCTTCAGCAAGAAGGAAATATGTGTTTTATTTTAGACTTTCTAGAAAAACTTACTTGTTTGGAAATACAGCACTTTTTTTTTTCCCTTCTGCCCTCTAGTAATTCAGTTCAAAGGTGCTCCTTTGGGGAAATTACAGGGAGTTTACAGTGATGGTATCTCAGTTCTTAGGTAGGATATTTTCACCTACAATTCCCTTAGAGCTGCAGCCTTTGACCTCTGGCTGCATCTATCAGTGGTGATGTGACAGTGACAGAATATTTTGCTAGATTTTGAATGATTCCTGGAGTTCACAGCTTCTTTCCTTTGCAATAAAATGTAATATGACCGGGGTTCATGCCACAGCTTTTTCTGTAGAAAGTATCAGTGAATAATTTTTTCTTTGAGCCCTAAGGGGAAAAAAAAAAATCCCATTTTCAATTACTGCTGGACTGTTACTCCTAATATTGATATTTCATTATTAATTTGTATTTACTGAAAAGCAGGACAGAATAAGACTCATAGATCTATGTTTCAGGGAAGTTGTTTCATATAAGCATTTTCCTTTATTAACCAAGAAGTCAATAAAATATGCTTATGTGGTATATTTTGGAATTTTACAGTTCCTTGATATTATAGAACTTTCCTAGGAAACACTGAGGAAAACGTCCTTTTGAAAATTGCATTATTTCTTTTCCTTCAAAAATTTTAGCCATTTAATGATTTTAGTCATCCAGTTTGATGCAGTCTGATGACACCTCTATAATCATAGCTTGGGCCAAGATAGCCATTGAGCATAATCCTCTATTTTTCCAGGAGTACATACAGAAGAAAAAAAAAAAAAGTGGAAATTTTTGAATTTAATCATTTGCCCTTTTTTTTTTCTTTTTCTTCTATGTTATGCTTGGAGAAAAGAAAAGATTGAACGGAGATTGGGTTCTCAAAGCAATGCTGATGGGGAAATTATAAAAATCAAAATACAGCCATCTTTGATGAGCTACACAAAGCATCTTTCTGTTTCTTCTGACATCCATCCTTCCCTAGCAGTAAAGTTCAGTTTTCAGTTCACATCTTCAGTTTCAGACTAAAAAAAGTCTTTTCTTAATTAGATTAAATTAGATTCTTTCTTTAATAGATTAAAGTTTGGGAAACTAGGATTTATTGAGGTAGCTGTTTTCATTAGAGGTGTGAAATTTTTAATGTGTCTGTACATTGGAACAACAAGATCTGTTAGACTGATACACTCTGTATTGTTGGGTCCATAACTGAAGTCTGTAAATCCATGATTGGTAGTTCTCATCTTGTTCAGAAAGATATTAAAATTCATGGAATTTTTAATAAATTTTGATTACAGAAAATTTTAGGGTTTGTAGATTCATGCTAAATTTTTGAGAACTATGATTCTATATGTTTCTGGATACCTAAATTTTAAGAATAAGCTTAAAGCTTGACAGGCAAAGAAATGAATTGGTACAATGGCAAAAAAATGGCAAGCCCATCCCTTCAAAGGAGTTTATAAGGGTTTGGTTTGGTTAATAGACTCAAAAGGAAAGACCAAAAAGGGTGATTTATTCTTTAAGTACATAAGAGGGGGAAATGCTAGAGAAGACTGAAGCTAAAGGACAAAGAGAACCTAGGTAGGCAAGAACAAATTCAAACTCTCCTTTAGAATAGGAGGAGTCTGGAATATGCTTCCAAGTCACATACCAAGAGAGCCATTTCCTTAACTGTTTGTATCATGTGAGTGTCTGCAATAAAAGAAGACTAAATTAATTGACCCACAAAAGTCTATCCAAACCTCCATTCCTAATGCATATCTTTCAAAAACCCATGCAATATTTTTTAGGTACTCTTGTAGTTCCCTTTTGGTTTAGTGTTTAACTGCATTTCCACTTAGGGAACTGCATTCTGTTCCAGAGTTGAAATGCGTGCAGCCATTCACCCACTGGACCTCTCTGTGCCATGAGCTGCAAGATAAGTTTCTGGGCTATTGGACATCTTTTGTGCCTGTGACTCCCAGTTAGTAGAGTTAAAAAAGCTACCACTTTGCAGCTTATGCATTGAAGAGAGAGAAAACACTTCAAACACCGTGCAGCTTTCCTGTCTTACTCTCCTGTGTCAGTTGTGTGACCTTACTTTGAGCTCATTTCTGTAAATGTGGCTTGATTAAGAGTCAATTTCCAGCTCCTAAGTGAAAGCTGATTTCCAAACCCTGATTTCCAAAATCCTTGTATGTAGTTCATAGTACCTGTCTCTCTATGGAAAAAAAAAAAAAAAGATTTGTCATTGACCCTGCTTCTGTGCCATACATATTGTCCACAGTCAGTTGCATATAAAACTGGTTTAAATCAAGACATTGTATTACTAAGACAAATATGTGGAAAAAAATAAATGGAGCCTGTTTTGATATAGCTGTCTTTACCAGCTGTACGCTGCTTCCTAGCAAAATGAGATAAGACTTCCAGTCCAAAACTAGTATTAACAGTGACTGATATTAATGAGATTTTTGCTTCCAATTCTTGTTGACAAAAGTGTGGATTTAGCCATTTTGTTATTTTATACAGAATTCACGTTACAGTAATTTATATGAAGTTCCCTAGGTAATTTATTTTAGTATGTGAACTACACTGGCAGAGCTCCAGTCCTTTTGAATATCCCTATTTTCTACATTTTAGTAGTACAATGCAAATATAATGATGTGAACTCTGTGTTATCTATCTAGCAAGTCACTAATTTTTTGTTGCCAATTGACTTTCTTAGCCTGGCAGAGCAATACCAAATACTAAACAATTAGGTTATCAACATCTGTTATTATTAGAGACAATAGAAATGTTAATGTTTGTCATGTAAACAGTCTATAAATGCCCACTTGTTTGAAACCAAAATAAAATGTATTTCAGTCCTGTGAATATATATATATATATAAAATAGCATTTTTAGGCATATTTTTATCTGTGACCATTCCATGTATCTCTGAATCAATATTACCTATGCAGCAGTAGTATGCTTCTAGTACAGTGTTGTTCTTCTCCTCTTTTCCTAACCCAGTTCCATGAAACAAATTAGGATCATTATTAAAGGAACATCATATATTCTTTAGCTTCATAGTGTAAGTCTGGAAACATATATGTTCAATAGCAGACCTTTGCAATATAGCTGCTTTCAATAGCACCACACTTTGTGTTCTTTTAATTAATTCATTAATGCTTTGGGAAGTTGTGTTTTTGAAGTTTTATGTTATCTGAATATATTTTGCTCGGTATGCTAACATGAGATATTTAATCACACTCCACGTCCCTCATGCTTAATGATTTCAAGTAAATTACAGCAAAGTTCTTTTGTTGATAAACCACATCTGATTTGACATTCTCTTGTTTTCTTTTTCTTTTTTTCTCCCAACCCTTTTTTTTTTTTTTTTAAACAGGTGATTATCCAGCTCCTCGTGCCGTTCTAACTGGTCATGACCATGAAGTTGTCTGTGTGTCGGTCTGTGCAGAGCTGGGACTTGTTATCAGTGGTGCTAAAGGTCAGAAACGCTTTTATGATTTAAGTCTTAACATTTTTAGAGTCTTTTTTAGTGGTATTTCTCAGACTTCCCTCAAGCCACACATACTTCAATTATCCCTAAGGTGTGTTGTAATTCTAGGAGAATCTGAAGCACTTTTCTCTGAAAATTGTTATTTACTGTCTGCACTTACAAATTTAGACACAAATTAAGTTGATCATTCCATCCAACCATCAGTTAATGCAACTATTCTGGAACCAGATCGGGAAGACTATTTTTAAAAAATGTATACAATAATTCTAATGGCATCTACTGATTTTGAAGAAACCTATTGATAGAGACATGTATTTCAGGGAGGGCCAGGTCAAAATTCTCCACCTTGATCTTAATTAAGAGGTAGTTTGTAGGACTGACCTCACTCTCCAGGGAAGCAGGATCAGTTATCTTTGGAACTGTGTGCAGCATTCTGTCCAGTAGTGCTTTTTGCTATGTTTTCTGAATTATGAGCATTTGCAAGTTCTCCCTGTTGTCTGTGGAATCCAGAGCACCCAATAATTGCTAACAAAAGTGTCCAAAATACTTTTCTAAGCCTGCAGCAATACCCTGTATGACTGGTAATCAATGTAAATAAAGCACTCAATGAATGTTTGCTTCATCCTTCCTTATTCTGTTTCTCCTTGATTTATTCCATTTCACTGCTTCTGCCCATTTTCTCCTACTTTTCCTTAATTCCATGTCCACTTTTCTTCCACCACTGTCCTCTCTCATTCAGCTTCTTAACTTGCCAAACTGCATGTCTTTTTTTCTTTTCCTTTCCTGTTTGCCTGTCCCTCTCCCCTTTTCTCTTAGTTTCTTTTGTGCTACATCATCTCTTTTCCCTTCTTATTTCCTTTCTTTGCATCACCCTTTGTATTTCCTTTCAACTTATTTGTCATCCTTTCTCATTTCCACTCTACTCCTACATTCATTTCCAGTGACTTGCTATCTTCATCTCTAGTGATGCTTGTTTCAGTCATCCCCATGGATATCTTTGTACTAATTTTTAAGTTTGCTGCTTCTGAGGGTAAGAAGGATATGATGCTTGCTGTGCCAGCTTTTGCTCACAGCTGAGCTCCTGGGTTAGTGCTTTTTATACTGTCTTGGAGCTCAAGACTTTTTTTTAAAGCTGAATGTGAAACTTTTGAGTAAAGCCATTTTTAACAGGATGGTTCATTAACTGTTGTAATGGCATACTACATAACAGTCATAGACAAAGTCAGGACATTTGTGAAAAGAATGTACAATGATGCTGGAGTTAAATCTTTTTCTTGAAGCATTGCTATTTCTTACCATTTAAGGCAGCCTCATACACTCTGGCTGCCATAGTTTCCAACTATCTTTTTGCAAATTTCCTCTTCTTAATATAGATTGAATCTGTACTCAGTTATCTTCTGATTCATTAACTATTTGCTGCTTTGGTAACTTACACATTTTTAGAGGTAAAAGCTGATGGAGAACCTAAGATTTTAAAATCAAATTCAGAATACCTTTATAATTGATCAAGAGAAAAGGAGGCCCAGTCTGTCTCTTGAAGTAGTCTTCCCATGTTCTTCCTTTTGAAACTTTAGACCATATAAAAATGCAGAGGTAAAATATTTTTTTAAAACTGCTACTTTCCAAAATGTGCCTTTTCAAAAGCTTTTCTTCAGATCTGTTAGTTTCAGTCCCTTTCCAGCTTCTTAGATTGCATCTCATGGCAGTGTTGTGTTGGTCTTCCATCCAGTCTGAGCTCAGCCTGTGCTTCCTGGTGGGCAGCTGTTCCTCTGGAACTGGCTGTGGCACTGTGATGACACTTGCAGCACTTGGGAACCTACTGTAGCAGGAAGACAGCACATTTAAGACTCATCTGTGGAAAATCTTGTGAAACAGTTTGATGTTTCCACATTCTTACCTAAGAAACCCAAAAAACAGTGGTCAGTCTGTATGTCCCTACAGTGACATCCTAAATCTGATGTGCCTTTTGTGCCATGATCATTCAGCTATGAAGGTTTTTTTTTTTTTTAAATCTGATCAGATAATTATTCTAAAGGTGAAAGCATCACTTCTTGTAATGTCCTGACACTTAGTATTTCCGAAGCTGAAACTCACTATTTGAGAAAATAAATTATTTCCATTGCAGTGCTACCCCTTGGATGCAGCCAGATTTGGGGTCCCACTGCATAAGACTTTATGCAAACACAGATAAAAGCCTGTATCAGAGGGTTCATAGATAAATGCACTGATGCTGATTCATTCTACCTGGGCAAACCCAGCTGCTGTGTGACTTTCAAAGAAGTTAGAAGGACTTAACATGAAGTGGCTGAGTCTGCCAATATGAATTTACTTTCAGGGTCATGAACCAGTTGTATAAGGAAGAGATTACTCTGCTGTCCAGGATTATCCTGTGATTCATAAAAGAAAAACATTTAGAATTTCCTGTGACTCATTACATTTATCAGAGAAGAGACCCTTTTTCTTAGTAGGAATACAGATCTTACTTTCAAAAAAAACATTTCTTTTTTTTTTTGAAGTGTAAATAAGCTTAGTTTTGAATCTTAAAATGTACATTGTAGATTTCATAGCTGTTTGTTTCTTTCAAGAGTGTAATAAAAAGACGTCAAAATCTCATATTAAAATCTCTCTGGAGCAAATGGAGTTGTAGTGTGATTTCCTAAAATCTCTTATAGTCCAAGTATCATTGTGACTCTCTGCTTTCACATGACTCCCATTGCTGAAACAAATCAGGACTGAAATCTATGCATATCACATGTTCATTGGGGGAGAGGATCTACAGGAACTGCCATTGTCTATAGGAGAAATATGCAGTAATATGATTACATGCCCTATGGGAGTTGCTCCCCCAAGTCACTGATAGGGCCACATCTGTTTAATGTGAGTGGGCAGCCTAAAGAGAGTTCATGTTGTTGGAGAAAATCACTGAGTGAAGCTCCTGAATGCTTGGGAAGAGGAAAGAGCGTTTCAGAAGACAGATCAAGGAAAATTCCTACCAGTCTAAGTAAATAATACACTTCTGGGCATATTGTATTTATTTTCTTAATATGCTAGCTCTTGCATTTCCTTTTCTGTTGTGCTTTTTAAATTCTTTAAGTAAACTTTATAGCTCCTTATATCTATGCAGCACTAATGTGATATAAATGTGTATTATGCATCATTTTTTGTGCACAGACTATATAGCTTGTATAAACAGCAAATGTATGATATATTATGTTTTCATATGCAGAGGGTCCTTGCCTAGTGCACACAATTACTGGAGACTTGCTGAGAGCCCTGGAAGGAACAGAAAACTGCCTGTACCCTCGCCTAATTTCAGTATCTAGTGAAGGTCACTGCATCATCTACTATGAACGAGGACGGTTCAGCAATTTCAGCATTAATGGCAAACTCTTAGCTCAGATGGAAATCAATGATTCAACCAGGGTAAATCTAAATGCAAACAAGCATTTATTGTGTGTTGCTTTTATTTATTGAATAAATTGAATTTATTTGCCGTATAGGAAATCATATGTGTAAAATTTCTGCCTTTTGGTTAAGCCATTCAAACACATATCCTTTCATTACCATCTCCAAATATGAAAATGCACTTAAGCTTTTCCAGAAAAAATAAGAACAAATAGTTCATGAGCCCACAATATTCCCAGAATTTTTGTTTGGAATTGAATTTCAGTGGGAAATATGTCTTTGAAACAAAATGCTCTGAAAAGCCCTCATTCTTCATTTATTAGCCAAGACATGAATTCATGCCTTCAGGGCTCTGCTCTGTCACTAGCACTTGAAGCAGCATTAGGAATGCAGATCGCTGCTCTGCTTTAGGTGGTAGTGGTAGCTCTGAGTATTGTAGAACAAATCATGGTATGTAGAAATGTGCTGAACTCAAATATTGGCAGATTCAGTAAAGGAGCTTTTTTGTTATCTATCATGCTTAATGCCACAGAATTGTTTTTAAAATGGGATGATACAAAATTTGTTGGTTTATTTTTGGATTAGGGAGAAAGATGGGAAGAAACATTTTGCTTCAAATTTAAAGTGGGCAGAACATAAGAAATGCTTTTAAGTCAATTCAATTTTTAAAATATTGATCCATTTCCATAAAGGCTAACTGTGTGCTTGAGATTTTTCTTTTTCTCCTGAAGGCCATCCTCCTGAGCAGTGATGGGCAGAACCTGGTGACAGGAGGAGACAATGGTGTAGTGGAAGTATGGCAGGCCTGTGACTTCAAGCAGCTCTATATTTACCCTGGCTGTGATGCTGGCATAAGAGCTATGGATCTGTCTCATGATCAGAGGTGAATTTGTCATTCATATTTGTATGTAAATACTAAAATTCCAGAAAGAATACATCGCCATGGACTTTGAGTATATGGTATGGAATTGTCAACAGGATGTACAAGAAACAATTACTCCAGTTGTTTTCCTGTTAGTTTACCTGATTAAACACTTATTCTGATACTTGAATCTCATAATGCAAGCACTTAATATTATAGTGAGGTCTCATTTCATTGAAGTTAGTAAGCCAGACACTCAGCTAGCAAAATGTGACTAAAATTGCATTAACTTAAGAACAAAGGAAGAGTCAGATTGGATCAGTGCAGTAGCACCTATTAAATGCCTTAAAACCAATTGCAAAAGTTTGAGATATATTTCTGATTTTCAGCCAAGCTTAAGAACTTTAGACAGTGTTGTAAAAAGTGCCTTGTTCTTTTAGTTTTTCTCTGTCTATGAAAAACCATAGCTCGAGAAGGCAAAAGAGAATTAACATCAGCCTCTGATATCTTTTTCAGAACTCTGATTACCGGCATGGCTTCTGGCAGCATCGTAGCTTTTAATATAGATTTTAACCGGTGGCACTATGAACATCAGAACAGATACTGAAGTGCAGTGAAGAACTGAAAGCCCAGGTAAAGCTGAGAGCACAAGTGCTGCAAAGAAAGGTGTAGTCTCTGGTGGAAAACCACGTCTGCATTGACCTCCGTTGTACATTCCATTACACCCAGCAATAGCTGTACATTGTAGTCAGCAACCATTTTACTTTGTGTGTTTTTTCACAACTGAACACCAGCTGCTGAAAAGCAAGCTTGTATCATGTAAATTATATGAATTAGGAAATGTTTTGGTAATTATTTCATATATCTTTGTTTATTGAGAAAAGGTAGTAGGATGCGCCACAAGAGACTTTTGAAAATTCTGGGGAACCTTGTGTCCAGTTATTTCAATGTTTAGGCTTTGAACCTAACATGCATCCCATCTCCAGCCTCTTTTCAAGCTGAGATTAAAAAAAATATGTTTGATACTTTGTACATCAGATGCACATCTTAACTTTAAAGGGATACTTTTGTAAAAGTAAAACCTTGTATAAAGAACAAAACTGTTTCTTAATTTTATTGTGGAGTTACAACTTGCATGTACTTTAAACCTGATGTCTTGAAGGAACAGGTGCATTCACATAAATCAGACTGGAGATCTGCCTAAGGGTACAGCTTGTGTTAAAGGGTTGAATTTGGGAGCAAACAGTAATTCTTACATTTTCACCAACACATTTTTCACTTTTTCAATCTAAAGTTTACCCCTCTTAAGTGGAGTTGTGCTCACAAAGCATTTGGATAAAAAGCCATCATTTGCCATATTTATACTTTATACAATAGTAATTAATTTTCTCCCTTTTAAATTTAAAGACTAGACAGAAAGGGAGTAAAGAGGGAAGTTCAGTTTAATGCTTTGTAATGCTTAATGATTCCCAATACAGACAAAGTGCTATACTTCTGGAATATTAACATTTGGCATATAAATCATGGGCAAGAGAGCCCCCACTGTTTTTTTTCCCCTTATTTGTAATCTGAGGAGCTTGGTTTATTTGACAGCCTTAGCTTAATTTCAAAGGTGACTGAGGTTGTTCTTTTCAGTTGTTCTGAAAATCTCACCTGAAGCCACTCAGACTAAGGCACTTCATCTTTTACAATACTGTAATGATAACTATCAGAATAATTTTCTGCACATTATACTGATCAAATTACACACCCAGGGGTATATACACTTTAATTCATGTTTCTTCTTTGTATATTTGGTGACTGTATTGTCATAGATGTACATATTGTGTCGGTAGGGCTATGAGGCATGTAACAGGAATGTAATTTTCTCAGAATTTACACTCACTTGCAGTCATTTATTTAAAAAGATAATGGATTCTTTGTATTGGCACTTTGCACCAGGAACATATCATTATTTATTGATGTGATTACTTATTTGTTATCCACCTTGTATTAGTAAGTTTAGCCCTGAATTTCCTTCTTCATTGTTGTTTGTATTTATAAGGTTTGGAAATCATGGGGATCAGCGTAATGATTAAGTTATTCATCACCTGTCTGTAAGCAATATCTTGAGTTTGTAGCTTAGAATTGGGAGACTATTGAACATCTGGAAGACAAGTTCATTTCATCTTGAGATCATGGTGAAATATTTTGGATATATAAATTCCTTAAGCTATTGTAACCATGTTTTATTGCAAAGATGTAAAATACGCCAGATGTGTGTGAGTTGGAAATCAAAAAGAAAAATAAAATATGCAAAGAATTCAGTGATTGTTTTTCATTCCAATCCAACTTTTTTCAAAGCATTCCCATTATCATTATGAGCAAACAATTATTTTTGAGAAATTCTCATTTATGTCCTAATTATATGCCAAAAAGTATGCACTTCTGGGTGGTTGTTTTTCTTGGGGTCTCAGGAATAAAACCCCACAGGTTACAGAGTGACCTCTGCAACTCTTTTGATGGTCACAAGAGAAGGTACTAAAGTTACTTTGTTCAGCAGAAGTAAAAATGAAGAAGAAAAATTAAAGTGTCTCCGGGATATTTAAGATCCTTGTGAGCAGGAAGTAATCTTATGTAGTAGAGCTCACAGAGAGCAGAGATCTGATCAGAGAAATTTTGGATATCTCTCAGTATCTGATAACATGGAATAAATTTAATCATATTTTGGGCATTGAAAGTTAGATGTCTACACTACCTGCACAGCATAACAAAACAGGTGGGATAAGTTACCTTTTGCAAATGCTGAGGACCCTACAAAGATTAAAGCAAGTAAGTGGAGACATATGTATATCTATATGTCAGATGTCTAAGGTGACAATGGTAAGCAAAATACTTTCCTAATAATTAGGAAACTCCCAGAAGTTTTCTAATTCTCGATAGCAGAATAGCAACATACATTTCAATTTGCTGCTCCACTCATTTCCTTTAAATTTAGAAGGATTAGTATGTTGGTGTTCTGTGAAACAGTTCATTGATATGTCAGAATCTTCATTCTATCATTATATAAATGTCACCCATAATTTTGTATTTTATTCAACAAATTGATTTAAAAATGCACCATTTCAATTAAACAAAAAATGAATATTGCTATTATTTTAATCATAGTGTTGTTTTCATTAAGTCTCTCAGCACGGTGTTGAATACAATCTAGTCACAAATTAGAAGCTTTTGTGCCCACACAAACATTCACATGAGAAATTTGCCATGGATTACAAGAATAAAAAACACTCCTGCTGTATATACAGCAGCATTCATAGGTAGGGGTACCCCAGACTCATAAAAAAACAATAATAATTATAATTTGATACTAATTAAATTATACTATTACTACTACTACGACTACTACTATTACTACTACTACTTATTATTATTATTAATATTATTATTAATAATAATAATATTACTATTACTATTATTACTATTATTATTGTGCCAAGATATTTAAATTCCTTTCTTTTATTTGTTGATTTGTGTTAATTACATTAGTGTACACCCATCTATTTCAGGGCCTCTGAGAGTAAACAGACAATGTACACAGAGCTCCAGTTTATGTCACAAGTCTTTTCCAACACTTCAGCTGCCCATTTCTGTCACACAGTAAATCTTGCCTTTTCTCTCTAGAAATTGGAGCTACTGATCCCAGGGAATCTCTGAGAGCTGCTTGTGGAACATGAAGCAGCTTTGGCCAAACCACTTAAATGCAATGGATCTCTCAGCTCAGGGAGATGCAGCTTTAAGGATACAACTGTGCAACTCAAATACGCCTATGATGTAAATAACGCACAGTTTTTGGCTGCCTTTCTGCCAGCTCACCCTTGGTTAAGCACTGGACTACAAGCCATTGCCTTCCAGGAGAAAAGATGCAACAGCTGCGAGGTATATTCCTCATGCAGATCCTACCACTGTTGAGGAGAATGCTGCTTTCTCTACATGAGCAATAATAAAAGAGAGGCTTCTGCATATTTACCCCAAGGAAAGACTAGTTAGGCTCAATTTACTGGGAAAGCTTTGGATAAATAATGATTATGTTGATAGAGAACCTTGCAGGTTGTGTGTGTAGAGCTAAAATGCTGCCTGTGAGCAGCAGTTGTGGAGAATGCTTTTTATAATGCAGCGCATCAACCCTGCTGACAAGCAAGCAGGATGAAGCAAGCCTCATGCTCCCAGGGATAAAAGCATTTGAAGCAGACACAAGGAGAGAAGGGCTGACTTATGACAACAGCAAGAGAACCACCTCCTGATACAAGATGTTTAGTACATATGAATATTTCATTTGGATCCTTAAAGCTGGAGTTTATGCTTACAATTTTCAAGGGCTTTACTGTGGACTGGTTTTATTTAGGCTTTGGGGTGTGTGTGCATTACTTGCAAACTCTAAAAATGCATGGACTAAATCTGGTATTTAAAGTATTAAAAAAGTACTGGACATGTATATGTCTATGCAATACAGTACAGTTTATGGACTCCCTAGCCTAGTGACTAATTTTGCAACAACTGCAGTTGCAAAATATCTGAAACTGATAAGAAAAGCAAGCCTGGTTGTTACTTTCTTATAAAGTTTATAAGCTGTGGCCATATAATTAGTTTACATAAGGATTTAGGTAGAGGAAAATATGCCAAACAGCTGAGTTTGGTTTATGAGTCCATCCATGGTGAACAACCACATTTTGGACACTGAAAACAACTACATTTCAAGACACTGACATGGAATTGACTCTTAATTCTTCACCAAGAGAGTATTCAATATTAGTTGGGTTTCTTTTGTGAAATCATTGTTATTCCTTTTACACATTTGAAAACTCATCAAAACTATCAAGTCTATCTTTCACAAAGTATTGTTATAGTAAATCTCATTATTTTAATTAATCCATAAATTACTTGTAGACTACTGTTTTCCATAGGATAATGTCACAATGAAGACTGTCCTAATTTGATTCATTTTTCCTTTTACTATATTGGCTAGGATTTTGTAGTTTTAATCAGTTTTGCTTTTTTTTTTTTTTTTTTAAGGCAAAAATCAATAACTCAAAAGATACCCCATTCATACCTTTTAAACTCTTTGAGGTAAATTACAGAATACTCTTCCTTGAGACATTTTACGTTAGCTGAAAATTTAACGTCAAGCACACAGATGTTAAGTAGTCTCTATTATTTAATTTGTATTTTTCATGGAGGTATAGGTGACAGATAGTTCCACCTTTAAGGTCTTCAGGTAATTTGTTTGCCTTGTGTAACATCCAAGCTAGAGGAATTTCTGCAAAGAGTCCTCAGCTCATTTCAGAGGACCAAAATGCCACCAACCAGTGGGCAGAATGGGCTCAGTTTGTCCTGGAGTTAAACTACTTATGTCCTTCTTTGGTGTGGATAATTTGAAAAGTGTGTTCATTGTGCACTGGACACTTGCTGGAGCTGCCAGGGGCAGGACAGGGACACCTACAGTCCACCTAAACCTTCCTTTGCAGCTGGACCTCGTGGGACTAAGGTACTTACGTGTGTTCTGGTACAGGCTGGCATTTCAACCATGCATTGCAGTAAGTTATACAAAACAGCTTTCATGGATTTCCAGGCAGGTAGCTAGCCTAGCTCTTTTGTAAGACTCACAGGAAGGTACACAGTGGTTGACTGGAAAATATATTATTGGTGAGAAAACCATGAAGATATAAAAGGCAATCATATAAATGTCACAACAGATGAATATACAGCAGCATTTTAGACAGAAGAATTTTTATTCCAAAAAACCAGAATCTACCTTTCAGTTTAATGAGTATCCTAAGTGCCAGTGATGATGCATGGTGGCTGGAGATCTTTAGCATATGTTCTGGGCTTGTCCAGAGTGACACAGTTGGCAACAGATGATAATTAGCAAATGCATACAATCCTTTTGCAGCCTAGAATAACTCATTTGCAAGACTGGTTTAGGAGGCACTGTGGTCACTCTCAGTGAACTTTATAATACTTCACCTTAAATTTTTCAGTCTAATATTGATCTCAATGCCTTTTGACATTTGGACAGAGGAGATTTTATGAAAGACTTGGATTTTGAAATGCATCTTATACAATCTTAAATAATGAGTTCAACATAATGTGGTGATAAGTGTAGTAAGTATTATTTTCAGTGATAAAGTAAATCTTCTCTAAGCATGGAAAAACATTGTAAAAGAAAAAGTAATTTTTACTTGTAATTTCTGAGAAGACTCTGGAACTTAAGGGGGATTTATACAAATACCTTCTCTTTATGTACAAATAACAGCTAAATAAGGTTTAGAGCAACAACAGAAAAAAAAAAACACCCCAGGTTTCATTAGCAGTTATTTTTTACCATCTACCACTTATCCATTTGTGTGCTACTGAGGATTTTTCAATCACTTATATCTAAGTTGGTATGTGTAAACTAGATCTAAATGTGCAAAGTATATCAAACACAGGATCCTCACTGTTCTGTATTCTCCAACAGTATTCAATCAATGAAAACAGCCAATTTGAGCTCAAAACCATGTTTTTGGTGAAACAACTTTTAACCTCAAGCTCATTTGAAATTCTACCTTTCTTTCTACTTGCACATTTTGTGCAATCTTATTCATATAATATATCTATTATATAATTCAGCAAAAGAGCAGCAAATAAGCTATGCTAAATCCTAAGATTATTATTGTTCAAAATAGCTGTTGCTAGAAGGACTACATCTGATTATATGTGATAGGTGTAACCCAAACTTAAGAAACAAAACTAAAACCATGTAAAATTATTTTTCTATTTGAGTAAGCTGTCTAGATTTGGCAAGCCACAAGTACCATTAAAAATACTTCAGCTGATGGCCTCTATTTTGTTAGTCATACACTCACAGCTGCAAAGATGTGCTTCATATAACATTTTTTATTAAACA
The DNA here is from genome assembly GCA_026413545.1 of Cichladusa arquata. Lineage (NCBI taxonomy): Eukaryota > Metazoa > Chordata > Aves > Passeriformes > Muscicapidae > Cichladusa > Cichladusa arquata. The sequence goes on along the minus strand of JAOTQP010000001.1, from coordinate 66,232,099 downwards.
GGTAAGTTTACATGGCACAAATATAAGCCACCTTTTTAGCCAAGTGCATTCAAATAACCAGTAAATCTACCTTCATGATTGGCAGTTGCCTAGAAAAACCCTCTGCAATCTTACTGATCTTATCACAGAAGTGCAGGGGTTCTCAGATACTGCAAAATTTTCGTGGAGCTTTTTTTTAGGATTTTAAAAAATTATTTTCTGGGTGATGGACAATTAAGGCGAGCAAACTCTTAAGTCAGCAAACTAGGATTGTCAGGCAGCAGGTGGATAGTTTATATATCTCTGCTTTTCAAAAGACTTTTCCTGGTAATGCTAGATGTGCCTACAGGGCATGATCTGAGCAGCAACTGGGTCATATGAGTCAGAAAACAAACATGGAGAGCTGCAAGCACACAGCAAGATGCTTCAACAATCCCATTTCTCATGGGATGCTAAGAGTGGACAAATCATCCCTTGTCATGGCTTTCCAAGGCTTTGATAAAAGCACTGTATTGTCCTCTTCTCAAAGGAAAGGCATCAAGTTGGCCTGAAGAAATCATACAAATCACTGCTGTTCAACATTCTGTTCCCTGAAGTAGGAGTATCCAGATGAAAGAAATTGGGAGCAGCAGCACCACCACCATCTGAGTAACACAAGTGCCCCCAGCTTCCTAACAAGTAAAGCCATGTTGCTGACAAGCACCCTATTAGCTCTGTCTTTCAAAGCCTTATCTAGGGAGGCTGCTGTGAAATCAGGGAAGAAAATAGGAATTCAGCTGTCATAACAGCCTGAGTGAATCACCTGACTGAGCTCTCTATCTTCAGAAACCAGTCACTGTAACTGAAGAGGATCTGGAGAGCCCACCTTCATGCCAGTTCCAGCTGATAAGTAGAAAGTGACACTTGGTAATGTTAGGCTAAATGCTTCTCAGAAAGCCCATATCTGAATTAAGGAAAGACCTGATGCATTCCTTGATTTCACAAACAAGTTCACTTTTCCTTATCTATCCACTACACTAAAAATCAATGTGTAACTGAGAATGTGAAGGCTAAAGGGACTCAAGACACTTAGTACACAAAGACATCAGCTCAGTGCTATTTATGGTAGAAAATCACGCTTGCTTACAAGATAGTTGTAAGAAAATGCTATTTGAAAATTTAAAATTCTTTCATATGTTTCAAAAAAATATAATCACACAGACCTTGTGCAAAAGAAGACTGACAGGTACTTAGATGTAAAAGAGAGACATTCTGAATTGACTTTACCACTACTAAACCTAGTTTACAGTGCTACACTGGCTTATAAGCCTGGTTAAATTCCAGGGGAACACACTTCATGGCGACATTTATCTGTATATCACACTTGACATTTAATTTATCATAGTTTTCTCTGTCTCTCCAGCAGAGAAGACAACTAGGCTGAAGTCTGAATTTCTAATAAAAGTCTAGTGTGACCCCCTGAATTAAATCATATAATCATTAGCATTTGAAGTGTACCATCTGAAGACTGAAACAAAGGTTGCTTGTTCCTGTCTAGTATGTCCCCAAATGAACTGATCCTCACTGAGGTGAGTTCATGTCTGACTTTTGTCTTTGTCTACCAGCACACAGGGTTTCAAGTCCATAGGCTGAGACCTGCTCTGAGAGGAAAGGCATGCACTAAATGCAGGAGATTTTTCACCCAATCCTTCAGTTGTCCAAGATCAGCTATCCAAATCTGTACAGGCCACCAAAGGGTACCTTTATTTCAAATGGAAATATAAACAGGCACTTGTGGAAAGGGAGCCATTTGAACTATTGAGATATCTGACTTATGTGTCTAAGATGCCTAATGAGAGAAATCTTTCTGTGTTAATACATATTTATTTCTCTCCACCTGTAGCAAATACAGCCTGGGGTGACTGGCTCAGAAGGAAATACCTCATATCTATAGAGGTTAATGGATTATAATCCAGTCCCTCCTTTCCATTTGATCCTGACAAATTTGGACTCTCCTTGCCCTGCAGGTACAGCTTCTTCTCCCACCTGTCAGGTAAAGTGAATAGAAGTAGAAAGAGATACCTTCTCCCCCTTTTTTTGTACCCCATTGTCTTCATTCTTGATTAGATGAGTTCTTTGGATGTATTAAAGCTTAGTCACTCTATCCAACCATCACCTCTCAGAGCTGTGTTACAGCTATCTCCAGAATAAAGGGGATAATGTGTAGAAAGGGGTAAAGTGAAAGACAGGAGGAATTCAAGGACATCAGGAGTGGGAGGAGCTACAAAACCAGGCATGTTCTGCTGAGAATGGGCTGTCCTGGGGACGGCAACCTAAGGCAGTGGTTGTGTACAAAGTAGAACTTTCAGGAAGCATCTACTGCAAGTCAGGTAAATACAGGGAGAGTGGGTTTTCTGGTTGGATCTTGGCAATGATAGTTGCAGCATGATTTTCTGTCTCCTGTGGTCTTAAGCGCCTGTAACTGTGATTTCTGTTTGTATGTTGTAAATGAATACATGGATTTGCATTTTACCATATCCTGATTTGAATCAAAGGTGATTTCATACAACCTGCCTGCAACAAAGAATCCCTTACATGGGATACAGCAAATTCAAACCACAAGAGGAGTGTGAATAAGTGCTACTGTGTTGGGTTGATGTGACCAGAAGTGTGAATTCTATCACCATCTGTTGGAGCCAGGTGGGGCAGTGATTTCCTTATCTCCGTGGTACACATTATCTGCTAATGGGCCATCTTTGGGACAGGGTGAGGCAATCATCTTTATCTTGTCCACAACCCATCCTCCCTCCAGGAAGAAATCATCTGCTGCTGGCCCATTGAGTCCCACTGTATGACTGATAAAATTACATCATCCCATTGGGAGATGCTCCAGCCAGGGGGAGGAGCCAAG
>JAOTQP010000001.1:66195816-66226291 GCA_026413545.1 Cichladusa arquata | reverse complement strand
ATCCAAGACATACAACAGATGCTCCTTTGTCTGCCCTCAAATTGTCAAGAGTTAGTAACTTTCAGTGCTATTGGGCAGGGCACACACAACATACACATGTAATATGGATGTGTAATCTGGTCCTGGGGAAAGGACAAACAATCATTTGGGTGGAACATCAAAAATGGGAAGAATTGCACACGCCTTTGTTGACTTTTGCCATTCATATTTATAATTTTCATGCTGCACATACCATTGTATGTAGAAACTCTGAACATTGGGAAGTTTGCACATTTCCAGCAGAGGTGGTGCTCTACAAGCATGACTAAACTACTGCAGAAAATGAAATAAACTACTGATATGCCTACATATGTTATTCTACATCAGGTAATGAGACTCCCACAAATTAGAGTATTGGGAATGACTCTCTGTAACTTCATGACTGTCACTTCAAGATGTAATCTCCATTGTGGCTGTTCATTCTTTCCTGTGTGACCTGATGGTTCATGAAATAAGAATAAATCTGAGGGGATATTAGCAATCCACACTAAATCCTATACCATTCTATATTTACTATGAATCCAATTCACTCTTTTTTTTTTTCCTTTTTTATGGTGGGTTTCTACTTCTGGAAGTTGTTATTTCCTATACAAGGTTTGCCTTGTAAAAAGCCCAAAAACTGTTATGCAGAAATGTTGTGTGGAGAACTAAGCTTGCTCACAAACAAGTAAGCATTGCTGTTACCATCCATAGGCAATGGGGCTCCAGTGATTCCAATGGAAAAACGAATGCAGCCCTTATCCTGAGAAAACCAGTCTCAAACACTTCTGTCCCTCACAGATTAACCTTGCACAAGGCTGCAGCCTTCTACTAGTAAGCCTCCCTCATTAAATTCTTTCCCTTAACTATTTCTCAACTCACCCTCAACACTCTCCCACTCCTTTATTTTACAGGGCAACCTAATGTGAGCAAGATATGCCCAGTATGTCTGGGCTGAGGCAGGACCAAAGTGAAAGCCACAGTGAGCTCAGCTGAAAACAGGGAGAGAAATGAAGGTTATTTTAAAGAAGCATTTAGCAAAAAAATCTTCTCCAGGACACTCATCACCTGTAAAAGATCTGCAGATGGAGAGAGAGCCCCCTTCTCCTCTTACGAAAAAATTGACTACTAGAGGATGCAGTTTTACTGTAGTGAAAACCTTTAAATTCCCTCTGACTATGGCCATTGCCTGGTTACACAGGACTCTGTTTGCAAGGTCAAGAATCACACATTTTCCTTCTGAATTATGCCATATATTGCAATGTGCCTTTCAGGATTTTTTCCTAAGTCCCTTCCCAGATATGATGGGAATGGGCCTGCCTCCCATGCACCCGCTGAGGTCATGGCCAGTTTCATTGTTCCCAGAGAAAGGTACTGGGGACTGTTCCCAAAGCCCAAAGACAGCTCTGAACACAGAAGAAACATTTTGAAGTACAATCTGAAGTAGTACCCCATAATATAGATTTAATGGAAGAAATACTCTTTAGATCAGAACGGTTTTACCTCAGCTTCCCTGGAGATGAGCTTTAACTCACTTTTTTTTTACAGAGGTGTCCTTTCAAATTGCAGAGAAGGAAAAGCCATTGCCATTTTCTTTTGTGCTCACTCAGCTCTCAATCTGGGGCAGACGTGGGACAGCTTTACCCAAAACAGACCATTTTCAGCAGGCTTGGGCATGATTATATGGGCTGCAGCTACATTTATGATTTCTGTTCACATACCTCCCAAGAATCATCCTTCACATTACTGTGTCACTTTTCCATGCTGACAGTACTTTGCAGTACAGGGGCACCTTCAACACAAGAACTGTAAAGTACTCCACAGTACCAGGCTGCTTATGTATTAAGTCTTGCTTGTGCTGGCAAGCAATTCCTGTAGTGAATTAAATACCCCTTCCAAGACCCTAAATAAATTCATGAGACTGCAGAAATCATCTCGAAAGATATGTGGGATCCCTTGCCTCCCCAGCCCTTTTCCTCCCCTCACAGATGTATGCTGTGTTGATTATTGCCTATATTAAGACAAGTTATATTTAGTAGACCTGAAGCTGTACACATTTTTAAGGCTGGCTCTGTGTCACTGTGTGAAGAAACTGTTCTATGCAGACAGTAGTTCACGGTTATTGCTTGCTTCTTTGCTTTCTGTTTTTATATTTAAAAAAAAAAGTCTTCCCTGTAAAACTTGTGATGCAATAAAAATGAAGATGAAGGAAACAAAGGGTTTTTCAAATGGTGAAACCAGTCAGAACCCTGATTAATGGGAAAAATCCCAGCAGAATTGAATTCTTTGATTCTCACATTTCTCTATTAAGAGAGACTTCCCAGGAAGCTCATTCTCACATCAGCAGTGTACCCGATATCCAGGGAGTAAATGAGCAGGAACTCACTGCAGTGCCAGACTTCTATCAGCCATTAGAGCAGCAAAGATTTACAGCATGAGGCTGTGTAATAAACCATACTCATGATGATAAATCAATTCTCAGAAGAGAGAGAAGAATGTGCTCCTATGGGCTGATGTGGTTAAAGCACAGGAGTGGACACCAAAAAAAGAGAGCCTTGTGCAAAATGTAAATATACCATGATGATGGTGCTGTGTGAGCCCTGCCAATTCATAAAGCATTTTCCTGTACTATCTTACAAGTATGATATTTCCTTTTCTCCCAAGTATTCATGTCTGTGAAGGGCTCTGGCATTTTTAGGTGGGTGGTGCTGAAGAAGCACAGTTTTGTAATCATTTTCTGAATAGGCAAAAATGTTTAAAAGGCATTTCAATGTTTTACACGGCTGGAACATGGCTGGTGAGAAATATAAATTTCTGGGGGGAAGCATAACAACTATGTTTTAATGCAGAATGGTCTAAAGGTGAAAAGAGCACAATGTGACTCCTTTCAAGTTATGTGATAAGCTGGAACCACACATCTGCAAGAGACTTAACAGGAATAAAGTAAGTATCCTGATAACGGATCTTAATCAACTATCATGGACTCACCAGCACATTCTACCATCCTTAAAAAGGGAGGGGAAGAAGAAACCTTAAATAGGACCAGCATTTCAGGCCCATATTAGAGAAACTTTACAGCAAGCTGCAAAACGAGTTTTCTCACTGATGAAAATGCAAATCTCATTTACCAGACATGCAAGAGACAAATCTGAATAGTGGGAAATAGCTGCTTAATATCTTCAAAGGTCTGCTTTTAGCAGATCAATCAAGAAACAGAAGGTGAATGGAAAGAGTATACTGTGACCTATTTGTCCTTGGGAATAGACAATGGGGAGAGAAGCAGAAGGTGCTCAGATGTGACTCAGTTTGCACAACTCAAATGCCACGTCCACAGCAGAGATAATTGTCCTCAGTTCCCTTTACTGGCAAAGAGGAGAAACAAAAGTTTCAAGAACACAATTCCTCTTCTAAGGCAAACTTAAATAGATATCTGCTGGTTTCAAATGCTTGTTTCTCTCTTTTGTAGAGAGAGTTCAGAGCGATTAACTCAATAAGGAGAAACAGTTTAAGGTGTTATGAGGAATTTCAGCCTGAAATTCATACCAGGATGAATTTTCTCTCCCAGATGTCCTGCTACAATAGTACCTGTCTCAATGCTGTGGTAATTCTTTACAGCAATGAAGCTGTTAGGAATAACCTCATATATCCAAAGAAAGGACATTTGAGAACAATGCTTTGACCTCAGAATAGCTTTATACATTTCTTTGTATTATTATTTCCATGTTCCTGTTCCAAGCACAAGCCAAAATTGATTGTGAAAATGGTCTTCTGCTTTTTTGCACCCAGCTGCTCACACACCTGCATGAAAGCCTCTGCTTTACATCTGAATTCTAAGTGCAAATGAAACCTTAAGGGATCTGGAATTTGGAAGTGGCTGTTGTAAAAACTACATCCCTGAGAAAACTGCAAATCTCCTTGCAATGTTACTTATGAAACAATGCCTGCTTAACAATGAAATTAACAAAACTTGCTGGTATTTTGGCAAACTAAAATTTTCAGATTCAAAAATGGGACCGAGTATATACTAACAAGCAAGTCATTGGCTGGGACTGGGATGCATATTGCTTCCTGCTGTTGATAAAATGCAGCACCACCTTAGGAGAAGGATTGCATGAACTAAATATTTTTACAGGAGATAGCAAGACAGGCCCATGGAGCTTAGCAACATTAAATGCTAACATAATATAAATATTTAACAACCTCTGCTTCCAAGAAAATTCAGTCCACATGAAACATAAATTAGGATAGTATATCAAGAGCCTATTCCAGTATTAGCATTAATGAGGTCTAAACTGGCCAGCCAAAGCCAAAATAACAAAATAGTTGCTCGAAAACAGCAGCTAATCTATCTGCCATGCTGTCTTCAGCTGTCTTGTGAAGGTCTGAGTCCAAGCTGCAGTCAGAGATACTTACCCTAAAGTCAGAGAAGATTAGTAAGTCAGGTGTCCTAGTCCACAGTACTGGGTTGAAAGATAAAGTGGAATTCATTTAATCTGTTAATCAGGATTCTAACATTCAAATGCCCTATCCTGAAGCTTTTTCTAACTGACATTGCATTGAATGATAAAGTTAATATCAGTTGACGGTTTGCCAGAAGCCATTAATATAAACTCTCAGTTTTGTTTCAGGGCTTGTTAATTTTGTTGTGGCCTTATAAGACAAAGAATCCAAGTAAAGAACCACCAGTTTCCCAATTCTTTCTTTTTTTTCTTTTAGTAAAATTTTCTCCTCACACGTTTTTTTAAAGAAGCAAAAAATGTAACTGAACCTTTATTTATACAATAGTCTGCACTGGTCCTGCATTTATTTTTAAAAGTTGGTAAACTCTCTTTCCAATTTAAATTGATTAAATAGGTACAGCTGAGTAAATGGACAGAGTTAGGCTGTAAGTCATATGTTTCCACTTTTAAATTACATGTAGAAGAACACAGAGAAAATAAGCAAAGAAGAAAAAGTGTACAGAGAAGAGTTCACTATTTTCAGGATTTAAAAAATAAAATTACATACAGGATTAGATTGCTGCCACATTTTGCTCTCATATAGCAGATGCTGTGATCAGCCATGGCTGACTTATTCACAACAGTGGCTTGGGATGCAGAGCATGCATCTCACTAAGCAGCATTTTTATGTCCTTTGGAAGTATTCTGCATCTCATGTTACATCAGTTAGATGGATTTTCACAGTTTGTTGACCATAACAGGGAGCAGATACACAGAAAACCACTTCCAAAATGCAGATGGAATCCTTCCATAATTAAGTGCTTCTTTTCTCTTAAAAATAAAGAATATCTCCAGTCCTATGCAGCAATCAGCATCTGTAAGTCTTCAAAGAAGGAATTTGGTAATTTTAGTGAATTCTAATATTTTTCTACCAAAACCATGTATTAGACTGTAAGCCAGTTCCTTTGTGAACATGAAATAGTTAAGGTACTGTAATGAACTTAATAGTTTCAAAAAAGACCACAAAAACAAAAAAAAGCAAAAAACCCCAACCCAACCAAACCCACAAAAAAACCCCCACAACAATAACAAAAAACACCTAGAGGAAATTTTTTGTACTCAAAAGGGATTTGATGCAGTTTTTGTTAAATTATGAGGAGTAAAACAGGCATTATTTTCTTAATATTGGATTCTACCATGGATATTTGGAAATATTAAATATATAGTAATCTTTATACATGTGCAATAGAAAAGGAAATTTTTTTAAATATTCAAAGAGCAGTATATTGGCTTTGTGGAACCTGGAAACAAAGAGACATCCACCTATTCTTGGAAATAACCTATTCTTGAAAAATATGTGCTTTTCTGCTTGAAAGAACCAGCATAGCCTTATTTGCAAAGAATTTTTGCCACCCCTGAAAGAGACTGGAAATAGCTTCTGTATCTTCCCTAAGAGCTGTTGAAGGCAGTTTGTGGTACAAAATACAGACATACTTCTTTCCTTAACATATACTCAATGTTATTAAGCCAAACTATTTTATTGCTTATCTTTATTTCGTGTCTTAGTGTTGCAGCACTTAGAATCTCTCTGTAATAGGAATTTAATCCACTTTCACCAGAGATTTTCTACAGTACTTACAGTAACCCTTGTTGAATTATTTTCATCCACATTCCACATGAATGCTTTCCCTTTCCTGCTTGTTTGCTCTAGGCAAACACAGGACACAGACTTACACTGTGAGATCCAGTTCTCAATTTTATTTAATGGCTCAAACATATTTTCCATATTATGTTGTTCATTATATCACAATATTTGGTCATAGATTCAGCCACAGATCCAATCACTACATGACAGAACTGATATAATATATGTGAACCACTTCCAACATATACAGATAAAATGCTGCTAAAATATATTTTGTTGCACAGGGAAATTCTTTGAGTAAGCAAATGGAGAGGATCCTTCCCATTACATGTAGCAGAAGTGCAGAATGCTGTCAGGCTTAGTATTTTATCATGTACAGCTTCACACCCTCAAGCCTCTGAAATCCCAGTTAGAAGACTGGCAGCACAGTTCTCAAAGCAAATATTGTGCTTCTTCTGACTTGCAAAAAGTGAAGTTTCTGCCATGCTAGCAATAAGAAGTGGTAATTCCACACTTTGTAACAGGGAAGCGAAGGAAATTGCTTGCTGAATTCACAGGGGAGCTGCTCTGTGATCCTGCAAGCTCCTAAAAGAGAAGAGGTGCTAGACAAGAGCAATATTCATCGAGCAGCAAAGCTGGTGAAGGGTCTAGAGCTCCTATGAGGAGCAGCTGAGGAAGCAGGGGTTGTTTAGCCTGGAAGAAAGGAAGTTCAGGGGGGACCTGATCCCAGGTTTTATTTGAATCTGAAACTGGGGACACATAGAGATTATGTCAATATAAGACATCTTGTGACAACCAGAGTAAGTGCCTAAAATGGAACCAGCTTATTTGGAAGTCATAGGAAAATTAAATATGTGGTATAGAGAAAAAAATTATAAATTTTAGTAGCAGAACTGGAGACAAAACAAACATTCCTTAGAAGAACTATGCCCAGGACAACTGGTGAGAAGCTCAGAGGATGTGAGAAAGGGAATTAAGGGAAGTGGTGGGAGAGCTACAGCTTGTGCACATGACCTTCCCATGACATTTAGACCACACAAACCAACATGCAAATTCCATGTCTGCACATTTCCTTGCTTGGTTCTCAGGGTGGCTCAAACCTCAAACTGCACCTGAAGTTGCTCAACTTCTACCTACAGCACTGAGAGGTGCGTCAGAGGGTCCAGGTCCACCCCACAGATAAAGATTTCTTGTGAGATCAGTCCATTAGGCCTGACCAGATAGACAAGAATGGTACTAAAAGAGTTGCCATGGTGCATTTCTCAGTGCTGCTCTGTGCAGTTGACACCTGAGGTCAAGCTGGAGCTCTCTCAGCCATTGCAGCAGCTGTGTCAGCCTTGAGCTTCAGGTCAGCTCTGGCTCCAAAGCCTGCAGGCAGCCCACAGAGCTCAGGCTGGCAATTACTCCCCTGTGTGGCTTCTGCAAGGTGTCATACATGGATTTTACTTTCTTCTGCTATGCCAACACAAAAGCTGCTGTTTGAATATTACTCATCACACCCTTTTTAAACCCATGTCTCAGGCTCTAACAACTGTCAACTATAATTTTGTCCTTTCATTTCACATTATCAATTTGCTTTCAATTGTTAATCACAACAAAAGGTCACACAGGATGGAGCATTGCTGGTCTAAAAAGTTGGTGGAAAATACTGAAAATCCTGCCAAGGTACAGCTGATGAAACTTTCCATCTCTGTCATTTTCTGCATAGGAAATATCCCTATGCTGAGCTAAGATTTTGCTAATATCAAATCAGTGTTCAGCTAGTGAAAGCTGGTTTTTATTTATAGCGCTTAAGGACTTTTCAAAAAAAAGTCCACCCAGCAAGAATTTCCATTTAACAGCAGTCTGGGGCAATTTTTCAGTAGCTCTCCTTGCAAGAAAGATGTCAAGGCCCTCGAAACTCAGAGTCCTGCATTAGTGCATCCACACTTAGTACTGAACAGCCTGGTAAGCAAGTGAATAAATATACCAGCAAGCAGAATTAATTTTTAGCCACTTTTACATGAAAGCACTTTGAAATTTCGAACATTGGTCTTCCCAACTTTAAATTTGACTCCAAGATTAGTTTTGTGAATTGAGAAATTAAACAGGCTGGTTTTATAGAGGAAGATCAATAAAAACTCAAATTTGCTGTCTCTGTTTTACATTACGAAAATATTGCAAGTGAAGAAGATTGCAAATATCAACTCCTTATTCCAAAATTCCATCTCTTCATTCCATTTCTCCCTGTTTTATCCTGCATTAATTAAGACACTGACAATCATATATTTTTCCTTGTCATATACTTCAGCCAGTTTGCAACCTGGATAACCACAGGTAACAGGGACTTGAAAAGTGTGAGTTACAGGGAAAGGATAATCATACCACTTTATCTAAGTTATAGAAATAATTTGAAAAGCAGCAGTGAACCATAGAATATATTTATTATCTCTCTTCACATTGCAAGATTTCTTCACACAAGAGATTGTTATAGCACAACAGACAGAGATTAACAGATCAAGCAAGGAGAGGAATTTGCATTGAGATCAAGAAATTGCCTGTTCTTTTGCCAAAGAAAAAAGGGATTGCAAGATCTCTCTGATGCTTCAGATAGTCCAACTCTTTTCTACTTTTGTCAATATGTTTAAAATACAAGATTTCTCGTGATCCATTCTGAGATGGAGCTTATCTTGGCAGCGCAGGCAAGGGAAGATTAAACCAGATCAGTGATTGGGGGTTAGACAGCTTCTCAAGAAGAAAAAAAGAAAATCATAACAGAAAAGAAAAAAAGTCTTACAGCCATTGAGAGGATGCTCAAAAGGAAAATGCTGTACACTCCTCTCTGCTGCCCATGATGTGGACTTCTCAGGATGTGCATGGAACAGGACTGAAAATATTTAGTTCTCCATCTCAGCATACGCAAAGCTGAGTGTTCAGGTCCTCTGTATTTGAGCAGCCAAACACAAAAGCTGGCAACTAAGATGGGTGTGGATCTGTTGAGCACAGAGGCCTTGCAGAGAGCAGCACGATGACAGCAGGTACAAGCCCCCTTCCCACCTTCAGCAGTACAAACAGGTGGCACTCCCCAGTGCCACTTCCTCTCTTCCTCAGGATAATAATGAGCACCATTAGCAATGAGACTGTGGCTTTCCAGATAGGCCCTCAGCAGAGATGTGAAGCTGTGAAACTTCACTGGAAACACCATGTGAGAAGGGATTTGTTACCATTAGCAAGAGCAGTATTCACTTACATGAAAATGTATGCAACTGTTTTCATTTCCTTCCACACATATTTAGTGTTATTTAAATTAAACTCATGATACTGATTTCTTCCAGAGGACCTAATGGAGCAAACATTCTTTGGACCATACTAAATGGAAACATGGCATACACATTGTTAATGGACTGTGCAGATTTTGTGACACAGAGTGAGGAAATCAGTGCACTGCTATTTCTGACTTAGCTGGATGGATGTTTTTAGCATAATGTCTGCACACTGAAAAGCCAAGTCATACAACTGCAAAGCCTGGCATTCAGAAAGGACAGTGAGAGGTTTGGCTGGGGAACACTGTAATAAACTGAGTGAACAGTGGATGTGTACAACATAGTTTAATGGCATCAAACAGTTAACAAATGAGGTACAATGGGCTTATCCTATGCTTTTCTTTTCTATTCATCTCTATTGGAGGTAACTGCCAGATAGTCTCACTGTAATTTCTTTTTAATGAACTAAAATCTTCAGTTGTGAAAAAAATTATAATAACAACAATCACAAGATTAATGCAGAGAGGGGTTGATCTGGCAAAAGAGAAATCTGCTCATTGTAACATAGCTCACAGAGTAAGCTGAGACAGAGAGTCTGAATTGGAGCATCAAATACTTGAGATAAAGCTCTTGCACATCTGCCTGTGAAGATGGTACACTGCAAAAGCAAATCAGAAATTTGTAGTGGAAACAAGTTTTAAACAGGTCAGTCTACTCCCAGTGAAGTCAATGGCTAAGTATGAGACTATGATGAAAAGTGAAGATACAACATGAATTTATGTAGGAAAAGCAATTCCATTCCGGGTGAAGAACACAGGTTTTGGTACCTCAAAATGTGGTAAAGCCATCTTATCTTTCAACCCTTTCCCTGAACAAGAACTGCAAAGCTGTATCCTGCTCTTTAATCAGCTTTATAACAGGCAAGTGTTGGATGTCAAGACACCTGACAGTGACTGTCATATCAGGTAGTCATTTGCTGAATTTTTTCCTGGCAATCACATTGCAGATAACTTCCTATTTTGCCATCTAAACACTGGCTATTATGCTGAATTTCTCTCTTCATTAATCTTAGCTTTCCCAGAGACAAGGTCATGAGTTTTTCAACTATCTTGCAAAACAGCTCTTTACTCTAGAATTCACTCTTTGGGCTAATTTGTACTCTGAAATTCAGTAATCAGTGAACGAGCTGGTGATGTTAGTATAGAAGGCTTCCCTGTTACATCAGTCCAGCACCTGGGCAGAGAGTTCAGAGGGCTGGGTGGCAAGACACAGGCTGAGCATGAAAATCAAAGACCCTAGTATCAGGCCTAACTCCACCTAGAGCCACGAAAAAATGCATCTGGCTCATTTATTTTGCTTTCCATATTAATAAAGCTGCAACTCATTATGTAAACCATATGCTGTCTCCTCTGTTGGATGCATTATGAAATCCTCTGAAGAGGGAAGCTTGATTTTTTTTTTCTATTAAAAATGGGAATTCTTTTTCTTTTGCTAAAATCCCTTTTTCCCTCTTTTGCCAATTTGCATTTAGTCACAGTCTCCTCAAATCCACTTCTTACTCTTCAGTCAAAAATGTGACTGAGGATTTCCAAAAGAGCAAGGGCAGAAGGAGGGGAGAATTGGCAGGAGCAAGAAATTATTTTCTCCAGAATTTCATGATCATTTTTTAAGTGTTTCTTTTGATTTCTCTTCCTTACACCCATGTAAAGTCCCTGTGCAAGCAAGAACAGATGTTGCAACAAGCAGAGTTCACCCTTTGACCCCAAGATCTCATTGCTTCTTTTCTCTGGTGCATGTTTAAATTTAGAGTGAAAACCCTACAAAAATGCATGGGGGTGGGGTGAGCTGTGAGGCAGGGGAAAAATCTAATTTTGGAAAATCTTCCCTAGCAAACCCTCTCCAACTTCCACTTGTCTCACTTTATTTGTGAATGTCTCTGTCCCAGAAGTGAAGACAGCTGCAATGTGCTCAGATACCACACTGAGTGGCATTGCATCACGGTACTCAAGTGCATAAATTAGGTTTCCTTCTCCAAAATTATTTTCAGAAGATGTGAGTAATTGTCATTCTTACTGTGCATAACACATTCTATCAGATTATATCCTCTTGTCCATTAGCCCCATGCACAAACCCCTCTGTAGAGAGCTGTGGCTTAGGGATCTCCAACTCTTTCCTCCACAAACACAAAAAGTTTTTACTCACCAGAAATGACAAAAATTAATGGAGACCTCTATTTCAATACTCCTATTCTTGCCCTATTTTTTCATATTGTTTTTGTCATTTTTTTTTCACAGACTTTGCTCAAGACCCCCTGCTGCCTCCTGACCATCCTCCCATTTCTGCCCATTGTGGGACATGTCCACTGCTCTGCTCCCAGCCAGCCTCTCCCAGCCCCCTGTCCTTGGCAGGGCCAGCTGGCTGGAGCCAAGGCAGGCAGGGCAGGCACAAAGCCAGCTGCCAGATCAGTGACAAACAGCTGGCAAGGGCTGAGGAACTTGCTGGGAGAGGCTGCTGGCTGAGCTGTGCAGGACTGCTGGCAGGGGTGTAGCTGCCCCTGTGCTCTTGGTTTGAAAACCAAGCCCTGCTCCAAGGAAAGCAGCACTCCTGAAAAGCCTGCCTTTCCCACCACTGCTTACAGTGCCAGGACACCCCAAGTGCTCCTACTGGAGCAGGATAAAGGCTTCTTGAATGCTGTGTGACCAACACACTGAAGAGAACTGGGCAGGAATCTTTCAGGTGAGCTGCCAAAGGGCTCCAAGAGCATCTCTGCAGCTGGTGCAGGGACCTGTGAGTATCTCCACTCTCATAGCTCCTTCCTCAATGCTGGCTTTTCTCTCTGTCTGCGTTGCTTGTAGTCAGAACCAAGCAACCCTGTCCAGCTCAGAGAAGGAAGTGTTGCCATCCTCCCCCAGGGCTCCTATCCCCGTGCTCCCTTTCGTGCTGCAGAGTAACACTGCCAGTGACATGCAGTGTTGGGTCCTTGCCCCTACCAGAATTGGCTAATGCTCCC
This sequence comes from Cichladusa arquata, assembly GCA_026413545.1. NCBI lineage: Eukaryota > Metazoa > Chordata > Aves > Passeriformes > Muscicapidae > Cichladusa > Cichladusa arquata. The sequence goes on along the minus strand of JAOTQP010000001.1, from coordinate 66,213,937 downwards.
TAGCAAAACCCACTCCAAGAGCTGCAAGAAAATAAACAAGGAAAATAATGCAATTATAGGCATTATATCTCAGCACATGATTTTGAATTTGTCTGTCCTGGTTCTATTTGTTCAGAGAATTTTTTTCTGGGGAGATTACTTCTCAGCTAAATGCTCTGTCAAAATTTCTCTCAGCAGCCATAGTTTTTCATTTTGTTCCTCTCCTCTTTATGTTTCTTTCCTTATGTCTAAAGTGCAGCTCCCTGTTCTTTCTCACTGATGCATCTTATAGTATTTGTAGATGTAAGATGTGTATCCATCTTAGCCTTTCAAATACCTTGTTTTCTAACAACTAATATATGAGTTTCAGCTTTTTACAACTGTACAAACTACTGTCCTCTGAGGCATTTAAACTCTTTAGAATAAGAATTCTGTTTTTCTGTATATCCTTTGTAAGAAAGGAAAATCTAAAAGATGCAGAAATGTACCCTGGAAATTGATATTATATAAAATGATGGAGCACTTTTCAAGAATGGAGAAAAGACCAGAGATTAGAGCTGGCAACTCTCCATTGTGTGGTCACTTACTGTCACAGAATCCAGCAAGAGACAGCTTCTGCCATTTCCTTTCAATTTCTCTGTATAAATCTTCTCTCACCTAAAGCTTGACCACATGATAGTACATACTCACATTAAGCTGATTATTTTTGTCTGAGCTGTGTTTAGAAGAGGCAGTTTTAACTTCCACATAAGAAATGTCCCTTCTGGAAATATCCCCATTCTCTTTAGAATCCCTAACAGACCCTTGCATTATGTTAACTTCATGATGATAACCAGGCAAAAGAACATCCAGCCTAACAGCTGCATTTGAACTTAATTAAAATGTTCAGATAAGGCAACCAGACACACAGAGATTAACCTAAAAATCTACAGGTTTCTGATACTATAGATCAAGTTAAAATTGTACAATTTCTGAGCAGTATAGGCTACTTGCCACAAAACTTGTTCCCAAATTCACTTCACTAACCTTGAAATAGTTTACAGTCAACCAATCTTCATTGCCATACAAGGGGCTGAGTCAGTTCATGACCTGTTGAGCTGCTGCTGCTCCCCCAAAAATAGAGTGCAAGCACAGAAAATACAAGCAGACAGGCTTCTACAGGGAAGTAAATATCCCAACTGAAGAGATTTCTCCTAGCAATATTTGGGGCACCCTCTTCCTGCAGATACAGCATGAGTCTGGAGAGAAGTTGTGCATCTTGAGAGTGCTGCTATTCTAAGGAGATCACAATTGCCTTTCTCAAACATTTTTAAGATTACAGAAGCAATTTGACTTGAGATAAATTCAGAATGGACTCACTCCAGGCTGGTGAGGTCTTTTTAGCACATCATAATATGCTAAATGTGGGTAATGCATCGAGACAAAACTTCCCAGTGTGGAAAACTGTGCAAAGATCACCCCAAGTTATGGGACAGATGGCATGTGCAGCCACTGAAGGGGTCTGCCCACTGCAGCAAACTGGGTAAAGAAGCAACTGCTCATCTGTGACCACCCAAATCACACCTTGAATATGCTTCTCTGGGTTCCTGAAACTTGGACTGTAAATTAAGCCACCTGATGGGAATAAGATAAAGGTGGTACTATTTTCCAAGTGTTATCTCAGGCATAAGAGGAAGGAAATAAGCTGGGGGAGCACTGATAATGGATAAAAAGAATACACAAGGAAAATCAGCTCAACTAAACTGAAAGCCAACTGTACTGAAATCAGCCCCAACTAGGCAAAAGTTAATTCCAGTGGGGGAAGATTGTTCACAACCCACCAACTCAAGAAACCCACCAACTCAAAAGTAGAAAGATTGAACATGAAGGCTAATTAGCATTGGAAGCAAGGGGAACATTTAATCAATAGAATGAGAGAGCTGTGTATCCAATGTGCATTAATTCCTTTGATTGCTAAGATGCATAAACAGTGAAAAGTTTGAACAGCCTTGGGATCCTCACCACTGAGAAGACCAGGCTGAAGAAGGACCAATGGGATCCATGGGAAGTGAATATCTTCTGCCTAATCTCTTTCCCTCTCTCTCCCCCATCCCTCTTTGCTATTTCTCTCTCTCTAGCTCACATTTACTGTTAAATAAAATCTATAGTGCTGACTTTGGCATATGGTCTCATTTGCACCTTAATTCAGGCAGAAGCATCTCTCAATAAATCAGAACATAACAACTGTAAGCAAGTTGGACTAGTTAAAGTACTGAACATCCTGCTGGTTGACTCAGCAAGCTCTCTACAGTCCCATTGGAGCAAGAGAAGTACAGCTCTATTTCCTCCTTAACCTCACAGATGTTGGGTCAAAGGATGCTTTAAATCCACAAATAAAGCGAATCTGCATAACAAAATCCAATCAGATGCATTTTATTAATCTCTTGCAGAAAATGCTGACATCACAAAAATGCAGCTTTCTTTCTTCTGAAAATTATGCTAAAATAGAACAAAATAGAGAAATCAGTCAGACCAACAATTCTAGAACTTCAAGAAGGAAAGAAGGAAAGCTTCTATGCATGGATATGACCCGAAATGATTTAGAAAGTCTCATTAAAAGGAACAGGATGCAGCATTTCTAATGTTTCACCATCTCTAGCTTTTTGATAAAGGTTTCAGGAACACACAAAATTAAGCTGTTCACATCATTGCTTGCACATCATTTCTGAAGCCACAAGGAAGTACCTATCATCACATCATATTTTTCCCCTCAGTTTTGTGGTATGCTGTTGGACTGCACACAGGAATGGAGACCAGAAACTCCCAATTTAGGATTTTCTGTAGGAGCATACACAGGTTACAAGCATTTCTGAACAAACAGAGATCCTTACACCTAAAAGCCACAGGCAGCATCCTGCTGTGCCAGGTGGCAGGCAAACAAGAACGGCTTTGAAAAGATCACAAACTGAGGAATGTAAGAAGTAGACCTCGCAAGCAGACAGCCAGGGGATTCTGTCAAAAATTAAGATTGCTATGGCCAGCAGGATACCAAATGGTCTCAAAGGAGTAACCAGTGAGAAACTTCTCAGCAAAGCTAGTGGGGAAGTGCTCTAGGAAGAAATGGGACTGGGATGGCAAGACTTGTGAAATAGAAATGACTTGTGCCATTTTTTGTCAGTTTTCATCAAAAGCAGTGAAGGCTGTGGAGCCATTAGAAGATGCCTAATAGATCCTGCATCATCCATTACAATGTACCTGTCCAATTTCACTTTTTCATCCATCTTCTTGAACTGTACACCCTCCATAAACTGACCTAAGCAATAAAGCTTTTGTAACAGGTTTATCTTGCCCCTCTGAAGTTTGCTTGCACCTGTGAAGCCAGGGGTTCTTTATATTTTCAACCCATTTGCTGGATTTTCATATTTGTATATATTAAATCCAAAAATGAGGATTATAAAAGTGTCTGCTGAGTTTGCATTCCTGTTTCCGAGCACATTCTCCATCTGTTACGTCTCTTGCCTATGATGTTTGAATTAGGAATCCACCTCAGAAGAATGTAGACCTTGTGGATTCTACTTTTTTCAATATCCCCCACCCCCCAATTCATTCCACTATTGTCTCAGTAGCCACACCCCTTTCTCCTCTTAATTTATGCTCTTAAAATAGAAACGTCCACAAATCATTAAAAGTCATGCACAGCAAAAGTAGTTATACAAGGAGCATTCCTTTCAGTGTCACAGCCAAATATTTAGAGAAAACATACACATTGATATAATAGGAAACACAAAGTTTATCACTATTTTGCTGCTGTTATGATCCAGTGAAGTTCCTCAAAAGAAGTTGATGCAAGTTTCCTCTCCACAGATGGATTTTTCAGCCTCCTCTGACATTTTGCATTTTTTCTGCATGGATCCTTTTATGAATTCACCAGCTATTGCTCTATAAAGAGATATTTATATTGGATCTACTCCTCAACCACTACTTATTTGATTTTACCTTTTCTGACATTTTGCTTCTCAGCCCACATATATGTATGTAAATATTTTCCATTACTGTACAATTTTTAGTTCTCACAATTGCATATTTTCTACAGATTTATTCAACTCCCTATTCACTACCAATATCTTGACACTAGCAAACAGCCGTGCACTGAAATTTTTTTCCCATGACTTAGTTTGGGAATCAGTTTTTCCCCATTTCCTTTGTCTGCCTGTAAGTTTAAGATTTGAAGGTTTTCCTCTGAAACAACCACACTAGTCTAAGCTAACTGAATTAGCCTTCCTTACATCCTGCACCCTAGTGAGCCTCCCAGTCCAGAAACCATGAGGAACCCCATCGAGGCAGTAGATTCTGGAATAAAGCCTCCTCTGATGAGGAAAAAAAAATCAAATCAATTGTATCTAATGACTTTGAAGCCCCCAGTAACAATCACAGTACATGGAAAGACCTCATCACTATCTCTGCTATTTCACAGTCTATTTCTTTCAGGCTCCTCAGATTAATACCATCTGCTGCTGGTAATTCACTGCATTTGTCTTTCTCAAGTTGCTTCATAACTTCCTCCTGAGAGACTGCAGTCTCTCTTAAGGCCAATGTCTGGTTTCCCATAGGAAATGCCCTCTGAATAGCACCTTCCACAGAAAACACAGATGCAGGAAATTTGTTTGACTTCACTCTTAGCTAAGCCTCCTTTCCAGCTGACTCCTCATGGCCTATCATGCACAGCCACTTGTGCAATTTTTCAAACAACAACAGGTAACTGTGAGTATGTTGTATTGGAAATTTTTTTATATTTTAGACAAAACTTTCCTGTACTTATATGGAACAAAGTCACTTATGGTCTCAAAGTTTCTTTATAGTGTTTATTCCCAACATTTATTGGGGTAGAATATTTCAGACAGAGAATAACTAGAATTCTAATAAGTATTTTCCTAATTTTAACCATTTTTCTTTATGTCCCCAAACAATTATGTCTCTCTGGAAGAATTTCTCTTGATTAGAAGTAAGCTGAGCCTTCTACATTCCTCACCTCAATTAACTCCTACAATTACATGATGAATCTTTTCCTTTTTCACAATCTCCAAGAAGAATTATCAAATAATCACTTGCTTATGCTCTCAGTAAACTACTCCAACCTGCCATTCTGCAAAGGCCAATGAGGTGGTACACTAATTGTGCATTGCTAGAACTGCCAGTTTAGTAATTATCTTACAAAGGAATGATTTTGATTAAAACAACAATTTGGGTTTGAATGTCTTGTATGGGTGTTGCTTGTTCAAACAGAACCAATAGCATGAAATCTCACTGATTCAAGAAATTATGGAGAGGGATGCAAATTCTGCTGTCAAGCCAACAAAGCAAATAAACTAAGACACAATAGGATGAAAAGATGGGATAAAAGTCTGAGATCAAAGAATCCTCGTCAGAAACTCTTATGCACCAACAGTCACTTCTCATGCAAAATGAGTTGTAACTATATTGAAATCAGACAGGTAGAAAAAGCAATCCCCAGAACAACCAGAATTGTTGGTTTCCAAGGGGTTTACAGCATCAAATACAATTCCTTATAATACTGTTATAAACAATTTGGAAACTAGTAAATGATACAGAGAACAGGTGTAGAGGACTTCCTGCAAGGATTTCCAATTAATAGGCAGCTGTATTCTGCACTTCTGCTTTACAGCACAGCAGATCCAACAGCAGTGAAACAGCAGTTCTCTAATTATGATGTGTCAAGTGGCTTAATCAGTTTGCAATCTTTCCTTCTCAGGTAAATGAAAACATGATTAAATATACCATGTACAAAAGGTAAGTGAGTATCCTCTGAACAAAATTATTCAGGTCTAAGTAATGCTAAACTGTCATCAGCATCCTATGACAGTGTGGAAAGAGTCAGTCACAGAGTACTTTTTTCTGTTTGAAAAAAAGAAGCTGTGCAAAGATCATATGTAATGAATACACTTAATAATGCCACTTAATAGCTATAAGATGCCTTTTGTACAGTTTTAGATATTAGTACTTCTTTATACAGTAATTATAGTATTTAAACCCTTGATAGTCAATTATTGTAGAATCCTAGAAAATTCTCTAACAATGTAGTCAGTTGTGTGACTATGATCTTACCAAATATTCCTTGACTCACTGAATTTCCACTGATTTGCTTAAGACAGGTGGGGCTCAGAAGGTTTACAGGGAAATTAAACTGGAGATTGTGTCAATGGTATGGCCATAACAGCCACAAAAGACAGAAAAAACTTTCTGTGAACCAGTCATGTCATGACTTACTGGTGACTTTTATTTCTACCTACCATTTGAAAATTGGATCATGCTTTGAAGCATACAGAAATATTATGCCTTCAAACCTTTACTAAAATTATTCTTTGGAGAATTTCAGATATTACCTTAAAAGATTTTTACTCTTTTTAAAAGGATTTGAAAATTCTATTTTTGCAGGTTTTCCAGGTATTTCTCATCTTACAGAATAGCTGCTGATTTTACCAATAAAGGAAATAGTTTTTCATGTCTGTTGGTATGTGCTGTCTTTCAATTTCATTGAAAACACTCTTACTTCTGTATTCTAATAATGGATGTAAGAATACTGCATGTTCACCTGTGTTTATCACTTATTTCTTAGTACATTTTTATTATGACTTTTTTCTCTTTCTTCTGCCTAAAGAAAGCAAATCAGGGTATGGATTAACCATTTTAATTTTCTAAATGCTTGACATGAATACATCCTTCCTGATGAGATAACCTGAAAAAATCACATAAAGAAGTAATATTACTGTTGTTAAATAACTACTGTTAAATGTAGATGACTTTATCATACCCCCTGAGCCCTCATTGGCCCTTGTTTAAAATATTGCTGAGTTTGTGGTTTTTTAGCTGGTTTTGCACATTGGTTAGAAGTCATAATTATATTTCCATAATGGTACCCAGGTGTCTTTCCTGAGTTAATTTAGGATACAGCAAGGCATATGACTAATTAAAACTTCATTTAGAACCAGGTACTCTTGAGAGCAGTGCATAAATGACTTTATGACATTTTTAAACATACAGAAAAATGATCTGTGGGAAAGGCTCCATGTCTCTACTGCCTTATAGGCAATTAAATTTTTTAAAAATATATCCTTCTCTATCTTAGACTTTTGATTGTATAGAATAAGTAACAGAAAATAGAATTTTTTTGTGTGCTAAAAAAAATATCAAATGAAGAAGCCATGACCTTAAATGTAATATTAACTGTTTTAAATCTTGAGGCAAATTTTACAAGAGAAGGCCAGGGAAGAGATTATGGAATGGGGTTATCAAAAGCCAGACTGGTCTTGGATACAATTGCTTGGTTCTTGCTTATAGACTCAGCTTACAAACCCTTCAGGCAATAAAACATGGCTCTGGAAGAGAAAAGGAGTATAAAGTTATAAATAGAAATTCACTGTCAAATATTTCTTCAGCATCAGTGGAGACGAGGCACAGACGGAAAGGAGATTAAATCTACAGGAGACCTGGGGTATATTAATTAAGTGTCTGATATTGCAGAACACGTCTGGGGTGAACATAACCAATCTTGTCTTGGTGAATTGATTTTCTGATGGAGTCTTGAAGACTAGTGGCCTTGTATGTATCCTTGATAAAAATCTTTACATGTACATTACTTAGTGAAATCAGGAAATAAGAATCACATTCTGGGCATTTATTAGATTTAGTTTAAATGCTAAATTCCTGCATGGCCAACAGCACTTTCTCTAGAGTTACTGAATTTACTCCCTATCAGATCTAAAAGCAACTGTGAAAAATTTTTTCATAAGCCTGCTGGGACTCCATCAAAGCCAAGTGTTTGGGCAAGTGAATTTTTCATCTGATCTCCAAGTTTCCTAAAACATCACTGTCTTCACTGATAGAAGCTAGAAGAGACAGAAACTTTTGTGTAACTTATAGAAATAGAAAACAGAGATGTGCTGGGCCATGTAACACTGTGGTTTTCTCATGCCTTTAAAAAAAATCAAACATGGATAGAACTAAACAAAAGCTGTACTAAAATAATCTGAATAAGCTTGCAAAGTCAAGTAGTGAAAATAAGGAAAACTGAGACAGCCTTCACTCAATCCCTCTTATACTTCTCCCCTACTCTACAGTACCACCCTAACACAATAAATCATGCAGTCTGCACTATAATGAAAGGATAGTCTTCTGAAAATTTGGGAACAATTTGGGAAAAAAAATTAAGTTTGCATGTACATAAGCACACTAATAATTTCTCCTTTTGCAATTTATTTCCCAGTCCTTACTTACAAATAGCTTTTTTTTTTTTGTTTTGTTTTGTTTTGTTTTTTGTTTTTGTTTTTGTTTTTGTTTTCCTAGCAGCTTAGTGATTTCCTTCTCCTTTGCATGCAGGTAGGAACTAATGTGATTTTTGACTTGGAGTGAGGTTTTCTTCTCACCCCTCCAATATCTCTTTATCTCTAAGCATATATATGCAATCAATGAGTAATGTAAAAATAACTGGCTTTATTGCCCCTTAAAGAACACTGCATCAGCAAAGTGATACAAAAAGAAAACTAGTAAGAGATTCAAGTTCAGATCTTCTAAATATAGGACCTTATCTTGACAAATGTAACAGGAGGATTGTGCAGGAAGAGACAAGTAAAAATTGTATGCGAGAAAAAAAAATAATGAGAAAATTGTTACACTTTAAGATGAAACCTCAGTTCCTTCTACCAAGATTTCTACTTACATACAAAATAAAATTTTTATTTTACTGTTACCTCTGACTTTTTAAAAACTTAATGATGCGATTTTTATTCTCTTGTGTAGCATCTACTGTGACAATATCCTGCTTTGTGGTTAGTGATCCTTGTGCACAGCTTTATGGCAACAGCAAAAGCTTCTCATATCAGATTTATTCCTGAGAATTTTTTAGCCAACAGAGACAACATTGAAGTTTACTATGTGATATATGGATGCTCCCCCTCAGCTCAATTTCACCTTCAAGTAGGTTCCACAGTCTTACTGAAGCATACATATGTATCATCAGCAGAACAAACCATTAAGTATATAATATTTTATATACTTTAAAATGTGCTGGGTGGAACTGCACATGGTGGCATATATCCACTGAAAGACTGCTCTGAGAAGAAATTTCATTAAAACAAATACAACTGGCTTTCATGAAAATTCAGCTTTAAGCCAGAGGCACAGCAAAACAATGTGTAGTTGAGAGGAAGCCACCAGAAAACCTGAGAAGCTGGAGCATGTATCTCAGCACTGATTTTCCTCTGTGTCCGTGTGTCACTGGTCATTAAGTAGCCCAAGTGATGGTTGGAAAAGGTAAAGAGGAGATTGCTCAGTTGTTCAAAGTATGAATTCATTTTAAGTGTCATGGCACTTTACAGGAATTAATCACACAAACTGTTCTCTTTTCCAATCCCCAAGCCTGTGCTGTAGGTACAACTCCTGGCTATTTTCTCTGTGTAGGCCTGATCATCAGTAGCCAGGATGAACTTCTAAGCCAGTTTTCAAATTTTAACCAAAGAGTTTTGCCAATCTGTTCAAAAAATAATGCAAACACATTGTATGTAGATATATAAAATATACATTCTATAATATGTGTATACGTGGGCATGTACATGTGCATATAAATGTACACACACAGTTAAGTATAAATATAATACTTGCAAAGGAGCAGCAAGGGAAATGAACATAATAATTTTACTTATTTACTTTTAATTAATGTGGACTTGATAAGTTTAGGGAATTTTTTAAAGTGGCACTGAAGTCAGTAGTAATATTTTACAGCTATTAGTGCAAGACCTTGTTGTGTTTTCCTTTCCACAGGGATTGGGCCCCTTATGGTGTTTTGTTTTCATAGCTCTTTAGAGCTGAACAAACCAGAAACTAAATTAAACTCAGCTAAAACCATTGCAGTTAATCTAGGTGTGAAGCATGACATGAAAAACAGAATTTTGCTCAGTTTCCACATGAAAAAATAATCAGCCATGGCTGAGTCTCAAAAGTTAGCCCATGTCTACCAGAAATTGCTGAAACTTTATTTTCCTTATGAAACTAGTCTAGGGTTTTGGGGATCTTTTAGTAAGTAAGTAAGTTAGTTAGTTAGTTAGTTGGTTAGTTAGTTAGTTTTTAAGGAATGAAGATTTAAAAAATCCCTAAAATACCTACCTATGTTTTTCTAAATTTCTTAGAATCTGGGGAGGGCTATGAATCTCAATCTTCTTTATATTTGGAGATACAAGAGGAACCCTCTCTGAAAAATTTCTTTAATCAAAAGAAAGAGAAAAAGAGAAAAAAAAGAGAGAAAAAAAAAAAAGACAATGGAAGTTCTCATGAAGAAAATGTCTTTGGAAACCTCAATCTTATACCAGAGGAGATGTACTTCAACTTGTATCTCACTTAAGAAGAGGTGCACACAGGAAAATCTTAGAACTACCTTTCAGTAACTGAAGCAAGCACCTTCGTATCTCAGCTTTATCATTCAGATCAGCACAAGACAACTCTTCTCACCAGAAAATACATCAGCTGAAATGAAAGGGCCCTTGCTAATTTTATACTCTTTTATGTGCAGAGTCTTTCCTTTCCCTGAAACTATTTGTAATCCTCTTAAATTTAGAAAATTTATAGCTTCTGTTCTCAATATGCAGTAGATATTATCAAAAAGAAACATGAAAAGATGACCATAAAGTATGGTTTCTTTACTTTTCTGTAAATGATTTACAGTTATACTGTAAAAGTGCTGTTAACTTGTGTGACAACAGTTCTTGGGATTTTTCCCTTTGTCAACAAATTCTTGATATTTCTCTAAGCCACTGAAATAGGTAGGATGTCTGGGAAAATAGAGATTGCCACTGCAGCAGGTCAGCATCCGGATGCTTCATCTTGTGCCAACAAGAGGAGCCAGTTCCAGAAGGTGAGAGTCCTTGTCTTCATGCATGGAATGTGTTTTGCATATTGCAAGGGTCAGACAGAGTGAGACTTCCAAGGTGACAAGAGAAGGTTTCCAAGAGACCGGTAGTCACTGGGCAGAGGTGGCAGCAATAGAGAAAGTCCATGGGATGGCTGAAAATGAGCCATGAGGAAAGGACCTCAGGGCAAAACGGAGAGTTACCTACACATCATTGTTATTTCTGTTTGTCTCACTCCATCATTACGAGTTTTATTACTTGGGAAGGCAGTTAATTAGCATGGCCCAGATGTGAACAAAACATGACTCTTCAGCATTCAAGAGCTTTCCAATCCCTCAGAAGCATTCACTAATAAAAAGCCTTACGAAGCATCTTTGGCTAACTGATCACTGGTCATAACTTGCTGTTGCCATCAAATTGTGAGGAAAATAAACCCATCTGACTGCTTCTGCAAAATGTCTCTACATGCACTAGTGGCTTGGTGAATGTACAAAGATATGAAGCATGTGTTCCTCCCCCCCACATCTAAAACAAACTTCACACAGGTTAATTAATTACTGCTTCTAGACGCCTTACATCTTTGCAATAGCAGTTTAGTATAAAATGTAGCAGAGGATAAAGGAAAGATAAAGAGATATAAGGCAGTGCCTTAGAGCTGTTACCTTCAATTATCCCTAAAATTTGTTATATGGAAGTACACAAGTGAGAGTTTTTTAATGGGAAGCTAAACATTAGGTATCTGAAAAATGAATTTTCCATCATGCAGCAAAGTAAAGAGCCATCTCCACTAAAAGAATGATTCTCATTTAGAATGAGATGTCAAAAACCTCTCTGTCCATGAAGCTGTAGGTTTTGGTCCTCTGGAAATCCTAACCATAACTATTAATGGAATTTTGGGCTTGAGGCTGAGGTACCCAGGGACATGGGAGGCTGAGGTTAGAAAGGTCTGGAGAGAGCAATTCTGGCACAGTGCATTGCCCCACTCAGCATCCCATACCAGTCATGGAGCACAAGCCTTGCAAAATGGACCACCTGTGGAGCTGGGAAGCTCAGCCACAGCTGTCATTAGGGTTAGGGTTCAGAGATAACAAAGCTACAGAGGCTGCAGCTCCAAGATCATTGGGGCTGGAAAAGGCATGACATAGGGAGCACACTACTGAACCAACATCATTGCCTCCACGCTTTACCAAAGAGGAAAACCAATGCTGCTGGAGACCTCATCCTCAGCTCCCAGCTGCCTTTAGGGTTAGGCTTCAGGAAGCCACAGAGACTCTAGCTCCAGGGACACTGGGGCTGGGAAGGCATGATGGAAGAGGCATGGCACTGCACCGATGGCATTCATCCTAACCATTTTCCCAATTTAGCACACACATGGTGCTGAGTCTGCAGTCTCCAGCTGCCCTCAGTGTTAGCCTTAGGTTTCAGAGGTCCACAAAGGCTAGAGCTCCAGGGACACCAGGGGTGCAAACAGCATGCCATGGGGAGCACTAACACTGCTGTTGCTATGTTGCACTTCTGGATGCAGTGAGAAAGACACAGGAGAGACAGATCATCTGTCTTGGGTTGGGGCTGACCCTACCACAGGCCAGGGAGAGGGATGTCTGCACTTCCTTCAGCTCAGGCTAAGCAAAAACACAAACATGCATTTATTCATAATATTCAAAGCAGACAACACAACCACAAATGTTCATGAAAGATGTAGGCAGAAAAAATAAAAGCAAAAATATGCTTGATCTGCTTATTCTAAGGTAACATGAGAAAGTTCCTTCATTCCATTATTCAGTGAATTTGCTGTTTATTTCCTGATGAGATGACAGTTTCTGCCTTCGCCCATGCTTCCTTTTTGAAAGGATTGCACAGCTTTTGTCGCCAATGGGTCCTTTGAAACCCCCAAAAGGATAACGACTGGCTTCATTTTTCACTCCTAAATGCTTTTCTTTTTCTGTCTGAACTAGGAGACAGGCTGCTCATCCTCAAGAGCTGACTAAGCCATATAATCATAGAATGGTTTGTGTTGGAAGGGACCTAGAAGATCATCCAGTTTCAAATACCCTAGGCAGGGAGCCTTCCCCCAGACCAGGTTGCTCAGGGCCCTGTCCAACCTGACCCTGAGCACTGCCAGGGATGGAGCATCCACCACTTCTCTGGGTAACCTGTTCCAATGTATTGCCATTCTCACAGTAAGTAATTTCTTTCAGTATCTCACTTAAACCTACCCACTTTAAAGCCACTGCCCCATGTTCTGTCACTACGTGACCTTGTCAAATGTCCCTCTTTGTCTTACCCCAGAAGGCTATAAAGATGCTCTCGAACTGCAGCAGTGTTGCAACCACCATCTACTATGCTGCTTTATTAATAATTTATTGGATTATTTCTATTCCATTAGTAACTATAGCGCTAATTTTAATAATATTAAAATATTAATTGAATATCCATTGCAAATATAAATATTAATTATATTTTTCTATTAGTAATTTTCTAAAGAGTGCTCCATTGGGAGTCACCTGTTTCTCATAACTGGTGAGCACAGGACTGAGGCTAAATGACATCTAAATCCTGTGTCCTCTCCCTTTGGCAACTTTGAGCTGGCCTCAGTGAGGAATGCATCTTTCATTGAACCCTGCACTCTCCATCATTTTGTTCTCAGGAACCTGTGTATTTGTAGCACACTGGCTGCAGATAATTAATGACTAATATTTGTCTAGAGGAGATAGCAATCAATCAGTGAGGCAGCAAAAGCACATTTTGGGTGGCTGGTCCTGAACCTCCACAGAGAAAGATGTGGCACATACTCATAGATCTGTGCATGGATCTGCAAAAGGGAGAAGTGAATGGGAAACTTAATCTCTATGCACTCTGCCTTTTGTCCTCATGCACCTAGAAGAAGCAAAAATTGGTTTCATTAGTTGTTTACTTTTACACAGAAAGCATTGACTACTTCAATTATTATGCTTCCCTTTGTAACAGAGGCATGTTTTGTTGACACACTCATTTAATTATGAGACTGAAGTTGGTGCTCTGACCTGTTGCACACCAGATTGCAAGACAGGGATTGGGGGTCCTTTTCTGTTAAAGACCATTAGTGAAGGACAGCAATCATTTGCTCAAAATGGGTTAAGGTCCAAAATAACTTTTGTCTGCTGGTTCAGATTAGGTTTGTGGACCACCTGCCACATTTCTGAAGATAGGAAAAAGTGGGCACAAAGGTGCAAGACATGCTAAGTTATACAACTCTGAACAGGGTCAAATGCCCTCCTGCCTGTGTTATGTACCTATTGGGTCATGCTTCCAAAATGGAGTGTTTGCTGAAAGCCAGAACAAGAATTCTTGTCTAGTTAATCCATCAACTGATCAAAAGGGTAATCAAAAAAAAAAAAAAAAAAAAAGGAGGGTGAGGAGAGAAGCAAACAAACAAACAAGAAAACATTTAAACTAGAAGTCATCAAATTAGCATGACTAATGGCAAGCTGAAATGATGGCAACATACTGGCAGGAAGGGTTTCAAAGACTCAGATATTGTCAGTCTATCATCCTGGAGATAAAAAAGCAGAGTCATTAATATTCAAGAATTTGCTTTTGAAGCTCTGGATCATTCACATCCCCTACACAGTTTTTCCATATAAACCGCTGAAGAAGGATTGAATTACATAGCAGGTTACATAGATGATGAAGTGGGAAAAGAAATGGTGAGGAAACAAGAGCTTCCTAACTTTTAATTTCTTGTACACAAATGAAAGAGAAACATACTGCTTAGATTAGCAGAACAAACAAAGCAAAGAATGGATAGAAACCTCAAGTAGGAATGATTCAGCCTGTAAACCTGAGGGCTCAGCAGGAAAAATGGACAACGGAGAGGAGGAGCTTTAAACTGGATTACAGGAAAAAAAATCTGACTCAAAAGGTTATTGGGCTAAAGACAGGCTGCCAAGAGAAATAGTTAAAGATACAGTTATCAAAGAATTTAACACTGTAAGCAAAGAGCTTCTAACAACATTTCTGTATGGGATGAATTCACCCTGATAAAGTCAGTGGCCCAGACTAGACAGAGCTGTGATTTTCTACAGCCAAATTTCTCTTTAAAAAAACAGGAATGGAATACCTTTTACTCACTTCCAGTAAATTAAAGCACATCAAACAATCTTTTTTATATTTAAATGCTGCAATGTGTTTGACCCTAGAGAGTTTGTGCAGTTTTACAAGGTTGCAGCATTGTTATTTGACACAAGCACGGCATCAATGGTCAGGGCTGGCTGAAGCACTGCTTCTGTAAACAGCAGTGAGATTGGGCAAAAGAGCTTCCAGGTCCAAGTGCCAGTGAGAGCTTCTGCTGCCATATGGCATGGAGACAAGCAGCAGGGTCAGCATTTCACAGTGTGTTGCCTCGTTTCCTTCCTCAGATTGATGAGCATTAGCCAAGGAGAAGTACATATAGGCTTGCAAGGCAATATCACTTGTGTAGTCAGCCAGTGTGGAGTTTTTATAAAAATAAAAATAATCTAAATGTGTCGATATTCAGGAGATCAGTTTTCTGGGTTTCCCCTCCCTGATCTTTTTCTTTTCTTTGTTAGGGCTGATTCGTAGCTTCTAAGGAAAGCTAGATGGAAAATCAATGTTTCTTTCATGAAGAAAATTAAAATTAGGAAACAAGGCAATGCTTTTATCATAAAAATACTCACAGAACTCAAATATTGAAGAAGTCTTTCAAGAATAGCTGCATTCATGGTCAAAAAAATTAAGAACAGCACATTCTATGCTGGAGAGATCAAAACTGTACAATTCAACCTAGGACAGAATGTCCAGCAGCAGCCATTTTCACCTCTAATTTCAGTGCATCAATATAGAAAAAAGGAAAGCATAAGGGTGCTTCTCTCTTGCCGAAAAAGAGGAAGGATAATAGCAGTGCTTCACACTCAGGGATGAAGCAGTAGGAGAAAGATGAGGAAAAGATGAGGGAGTTGTTGCTTCCTCTCAGGCTTTTATTCAGTTATGCTGCAGAACAGCAAGATCAATTCCTCCAGCTGCAAGTGGGAAAAGGCTCCTGAAGGTGCATTGTACTGCCTGCTGCTCAAAGCAGCATCACGGCAGCTCCCCACTCATCCCTTCAGCCACCACAGCCCTGAGAGAAAGGCCCTTGCAGAAAGCAGCCAGGCACAACCACCAAGCTGCCCTTTTGGGCAGGCTCTCATCCACCTCTCTTTGGCACAAGGGCCAACAGCAAGTTTTGGCTTCTCTCAGTACTGAGTTACTGATTCTCACAAAGTTTCTATGTCCTTAACTATTTTTGAGAATTCTGCCTCTTCTCTCCAGATTGGTTGAAATCAGCCAACAGACTCAGAAGTTGGGAAGGGAGGAGTGGGCAAGGATGACAGTAGGACATGAAGAGAAGAAAAGAGGTAAGAGTTAAACTCACAGTATTCTGGCACTCAAAATAGTGATTTATTTTCCACAGATACAGGCAAGTGGCAGTATGTTGACAGCTCTGGGGCACAGGAGCCTCACTGGAGTGTAATTTAAGACACATGAAAGACAGCACACATGAGACTGAATGAAAGTCCTATGGGAGATTTTTCTTCCACATTTGGACTTCAAATAAGTAAGTAAGTAGCAAAGAGTTTAATACTTGATTTCTAGCTATCCTGTTCAATTTTCTGACATGCTTATATTTTCATTACCTTCACACTCACTTGATGGGTAAGCACACAGCCCTGGTGTCCCAGGGAAACAGCTGCATGAGAGAGCTTTCCGCCTTTTGTGGGTTCACATTGAAATGTATGGCCATTGTACTGCAAATTCACATGGTTTTGTAGCAGTTCACTCCCTCTTACCTTTTTCCTGTAATAGTTTCTGGAGAAGTACTTTGAATTTTCTGGTCTCTAGGAATTTCAGTGTTACACAGTGTGTTTTGTCTTTCTCTATCTGTCATCTATATCTGCATCTATATTTATCTATATCTATATCTAATCTATATCTATATCTATCTATATCTAATCTATATCATCTATATCTATATCTATATCTATATCTATATCTATATAATCTATATCTCTATCATCTAATCTATGTCTATGTAGATATATATACAAATCAGTCTCCATCTCATTCAAGTCCTAATGACCAACTGAGTTCCTCTCTCAGGATGGCCCTAGTGACCAACTGAGTTCCTCTCTCAGGATGTTATCAGTGCCACTGATGAGCCACTTTTTGCCAGTCTGTGTTCCCATACAGGCACACAGTCTGGTCACTAAACCTTTCAAAAGGCCTCAGAAAATTTCCACCTATACCTTCAACCTTGCGTCCAATGAGGAACCTTGTCTTCCTTCCAAGTGTAGCTGCTGCAAAGAGTACAGGTTGTCACTTTAAAGTGCATAGTTTACTCAAATTAGGCTACTGAGCACATTAATGCACTCAGTCAGTGAGTGTGCTGCTTAACTTGCCTTTTGGGTTAAATGGAAAAGACTGCAGGGAATGAAGACCAGATTCCCCTGGCAGAGGAAAAAGGAAGAGTATGATACTTTCTCATTTGCTACAGACAAATGATAAGAAAAAACTGTAATTAATCGCTAAAAGTGTTTTCTTAGCAACAATAAAAACATCATCCACAGTTCTCAAAAACTGAATGCAAGAAATCATCAAAATTTTCTGTCACACATAAGTGAGGGAAGGATTGTGGTTTTGCCACTGATGCAGAGAAAATTGGAATTGAAATTTTGGGAAAAAGAAAAAAAAATCTTGGTTTTCTCCTCCTTCAGTCAACGGAAGGGATCACTACTGCAGGATGTGATGGGACATCTCTAGTGCCACGTCAACCCATCATTTCAGTAAAGAACCAAATTGCTGTGCCCCAGCAGTGGGACTGTGGTCTATAGCACACCTTCTCTCTTTCTGTTGTGGCTGTCAGTGCAGTGGGGACAGCTTGTCTCTGCAAAGTTGTGCTTTGCTTCCAGCTCTGTGGCTGCAAGGTCTGCAGGCAGAGAGTGCCTGTGGGGCTCTGCAGCCCTCAGTATTTAGGTGCGCATTAAGAAAAGAGTTTTTAGCAAAAGGGATCTAGGCCAAAATATCTTCCTCAATTGCAGTTTAGTTTAGTATTGCTGTGCTGGTTTCACGTGTTGGGGAGTTGGGGGGACTCTCCCGTCTCTGGGAGCTTCACCTGTGAGCTGCTGGCACCAATCGGAGAGCTGATTTGGTGATGGACAGCTCGGGAAACCAATGAAAAGTTATTTCGCTTTCACAAATCACAGTGGATCAAG